>VZQC01006682.1:3988158-4039316 GCA_009823505.1 Rhizomys pruinosus | reverse complement strand
ACACACACACACACACACACACACACACACCTATACTTTCTTCAAACTCTTTTCTTTTTTCTTTCTCTTTTTTTTTTTTTTTTTGGTCTTTTTGAGACAAGGTCTCCCTGTAGTCCCAGCTGTCCTGGAACTCACTCTGTAGACAAGGCTGGCCTTGAACTTACAAAGATCTGCCTGCCTCTGCCTCCCAAGTGCTAGGATTAAAGGCGTGCGCCACCACTCCCGGCAGACTGGGAACTTTTTTTCTTTTTTTGGTCTTTTTGAGACAGGGTCTCCCTGTAGTCCCAGCTGTCCTGGAACTCACTCTGTAGACCAGGCTGGCCTTGAACTCACAAAGATCCACCTGCCTCTGCCTCCCAAGTGCTAGGATTAAAGGTGTGTGCCACCACGCCAGGCTCAAACTCCTTTTTCTAGATGGCCTTGGAGTAAGAGGAAGTCATGGTGTCCCAACAGCCGAGCATGGACTCCCCTTCTCACCTGCACACACCAGTCAGCTGCAGGAACAGGACTTGTAGACGGTGTGCCTCCTGAGGCCCAGTGACATCCATGTCTCAGGACCTTCTGAGCGCAGGCTGGGCTGGGCTCTGAGCCTTGCTCTGTCCTTCCTTCCCCAGTACCTCCATCTTCCTTAGCAGACGCCATTTGTATGACGCCCCACACTGACATCATCGTTTCCATTTTGCTGCCCATTGATGTTACTGATGCCCCACTTCACATGTGTACCCTCAATGCCAGCTAAGTTTCTGAGGTTTTTTGAATGAGAATGTCCCCCATAGGCCTCCAAGTATTTAAAACTTGGTCCCAGTTGGTGGCACTGTTTTAGAGGTTCAGGGGTGGGGCGGCCTTGCCGGAGGAAGCATGTCCCTCAAAGCCAAGTCCCATTTCCAGTTCTCTCTGCTTCCCATGCCTGCTTGAAGACATGATCCTGCAGCTTTTACGTTTATGAGTGAGTCCGTCAACGTTCATGCTCTAGAGATGACATTCAATGAGGTGCATTAGTGGATAGGACTGCAAAGAGACATGCCAGTCAGAAGGGCTGCAGTATCCTGAGTGGGCCATTGCTGTGACCTTGGGAGGATCTCTTTATCTCTTTCTCTCTCTCTCTCTCTCTCTCTCTCTCTCTATCTTCTTTTCACCTCCCCCTCTCACTTTTTCTGTCTTTTTCTTTTCAACCTTGAGATGACACACTAAATAACCACTTTGCATGTGTTGGCCTGTCAAGATCTTGGGCTTCCGGTATGGCAGATGACCAGTTTACAGCACTTCACAGTGTTCCCTATCACACCAAGAACCAGGAAAGAGGCACACAGTCAGGCCAACACACTGCAGCATTAACGGCATGGGCAAGATGTCCCTGGGAATCTAGAACCAAAAAATCTCAAACTCTTAATCTGTGCATGATTTCTAGCAATCATCTCCTCAAACTTGGGGGTTACTGACAGGAAGAACATGTCCACCCCACAGGGTTTACTGTCTGAAGAGTTAGAATTACATTTACCAATTCCCAACCATCATCCAGGAACTATGCCTGGTGTTTGGGCTCAATGTTATGTAATGAAGAGAATATTTGGGGGAGAATTTGCTTCTGTGAGACTGGAGAGGGCAGCCTCAGTCTCGGGTTCTATATGAGGGCCCTGCACTGATGGAGGTGGGCAGTAATCCACTCATGCCTCTGTCTGTGCAGTTCCATACAATGCTACATTTGAAATGATGTTAATGCACATTAAGGTGCTTCTGTGTTAACTCATCTTGCTTGTGCCACCAGCGTGAACTGCCGAATTTGGGATACAGATGTATGCTTACAGTCAAGGCTCTTCTGCTGTAGTAGGATTATTAATGCTGCCAAGTCTCCCCATCTACAGGACTAACTAGACATAGAAGAACAGTTGCTAAATGCCACATTCTAAAAGTTCCTTAGGCCAGGCGTGGTGGTGCACACCTTTAATCCTAGCAGTTGGGAGGAAAGGCAGGCGGATCTCTGTGAGTTCAAGGCCAGCCTGGTCTACATAGAGAGCTCTAGGCCACCTAGGACTGAAAAGGAGACCCTGTCTCAAAAAGACCCAAAAAAAGTGCCTTCCTGGTTACACAACCAGGGTCCACTGTGGTTCTTGCCATGTCCCTTCAGTGAGTATAGGAGGCACCAATCCTCAGAACACCCAACCTGGGTGCTGAATGCAAACTCCCAACATTATGCTTTCTTGAGAAAATATTTGTCCTAGTTTGTCTTTCCATTGCTGTGACAAAACACTCTGACACCAACTTGGGGAGGAAAGGGTTTATTCAGCTTACATCTCCTGGGTCACATTTCATCACCCAGGGAGCCCAAGGCAGGAACTCAGGGCAGGAACCTGGAGGCTATGGAGGACTGCTGTTCACTGGTTTGCTCTCTACTGGCTTGCTCCCTGGCTCATGCCCAGCCTGCCTTATTATACTGTCACTGCTCAACAATCAAGACAATACACCACAGATGTGGCCACAGGCCAATCCAATGGAGCCAATTCCCCAACCGAGGCTCCCTCAACCCAGGTGTGTCAAGTTGACACCAAAGCTATCCAGCACAATATTCTAATTCAGATGCTTTCATTGAGGGGAAGGGGAGAAAGGATAATGTCGATAACACCTAATTGTGCCATTAACATGTTAATATCAACTATTTTCATAGATAAATGTTTATTAACATATATTTGACCAAAATATTTTTCTTTTTTTATTGATTTATATATTTTTGCCAAAATATTTTAAATCTTTGAACTGTATTTTTTCTTCCAGAATACTAACATATGTGATCCTACTGAGATCAGTTTTCTTTGCCTCAAACTTTAGGAAGATAAAGTAATATTGCTTTTATCCATATGATACTGGCGAAAAGAACAAACTCAACAAAACTGAAGAGACTGCAGGCCCCATTCTTCAAACCTGAACCACAGCCTGGTAGAAGCACAGCCTGCTGGAAGAGGACTGTGTGGGTCTTTCTAACCCAGCCCCTTGCTCCAGGACAGAACAGTGGGAATAAGCAGGAGTCTTTACACAGAGGCCCATTGACAGGAAAACAAGAGTTCAAATCTGCTAGAAATTAAGTCAGTGAATGGTCACAAGGAAAAGAATTATTTCAAAGGAGAAATGCCTGGTAGTAATAAGATAACACAAAGTATTGGAAGAATGGCACATGATCATACATTTACATGTTTGCTCATTAAGAAAATATGTCTCACTGTCTCATACTTTCTTCTTACCTCAACATCTATTTGTTATTTCTTGAGTGCTTCACCAGTACACCTTCCTCTATAGAATTATGATCATGGTGTATTTGCAACTTGTAGACAGCATTTGAAAAATTAATGCACTGTTTATAAGGGCAGATTTAGCTTTACAAGAAAAATTGAGTGGAAAGTAATTTCTATGTACCCTGCTCACCATAATTCCATTGTTCTCCCTATTACCAACACTACATCAGCACTGTGCATTTGTTCCAGCTGATGAACCGACATGCACGCATTGTGCCAATTAAAGGATGTTCTACAGTGTGTTCATCTTTTCCTTCTATGCAGTTCAGTGGGTTTTCCCAAGTTCATGAATTCAGTTATGCATTTTGCTTTACAGAATCTTATGCAGTCTTCACACTGCCATCAAAACCTGCTCTGATCATGGGGTCTTGTCCTCTGTGTAATACCAGTACTCTCTTGGAGACCCGTGCTTAGGAACTCATCTGATCCTAGGTCAACCCCAAAGGCCCTGACACCTTTCCATTAGCATTTGAATTTGAGGACTAAGTGTCTAATACATGAATCTTGAGGAGACATAGGTAACACAAAATAAGCTGGGATGAGGATGAGGATCTGGATACTATTTTTTTTTTTTTTGACTGAAACAGTCAACTTCTGCTTGAAACAGTCAACTTCTGTATGGAGAATTTTGAGAAAGAAAAAAATGAAAAACATGTTTGGCAGAATGCATGAGCTCTGGTGGGGTGTGGGGGTAGGGAGGGGGACACGGGTCTAGATTATATATACATATATATATATATGTATATATATATAATAAAAAATAAAATAAAGGTATTTTTGTATATGGATATCTAGTTGCTAGTAAATCAAGTATTTCTCAACTATTTTTACCTTGAATAATTGTATGTTACAAAATAAGTAACTGCATTTCTTTACTTTCTATAATTTGTCATGAAAACGTTCTTCCATTTTTGTGAATACAAATTACATGGAGACCCACCAGTGATCTTTAAAACTTACATGAATTTAGAGGCTATGAGACAGAAAAGTACCCAAGGCAATATTTTATTAAATGTGCAAACTTCCAACAGAAACAGAAGAGTACAGTTAATTGCCCTTGGTAAGACGTGTTTATACATTCTGTGGCCAGCCTCACACCAGCATATATTAGATTGCATCCTTTAAGCTCATCACGTGCTGTAGCTTAATGTTATAGTTCCAGAGTAAACCAGCATTTAAGGGGAACTCACTGAACTGCTCTCCCCTTACAAATAAAAATCTGGGCCCTGGGTACCTGCAACTTATTAATGTATCCCAGCTTCAGAAACAGGGCCATGGGATTAAGGAATCAGAGAGAATGAACAAAGCTGCACTGGTTTTAACTTTCTGATTATATTTAAATCCAGAAAATAATTGAAAAGTTTGAAAGTATACCATTAGTAACTTATACATATATTCAATACATTTTATATTTATTACACACATGCCTCTGAAGATATAGTCACATTAAAATTCTATATTCTTTATGTCTCCTATGTAGAGAAAATCTGTGAAGTGAGAGCATGTCAGAGAGGAAAGAGCTATGTTGAAAAGATGAAGAGTAGGACTAGAGAGATGGCTCAGGTTAAGGCCACTTGACGCTCTTCCGGAAGATGCACGTTCAGCTCCCAACACTCCTGTTAGATGACTCTCAACCATCTAAAACTCTAGCTTGAGAACCTGATGCCCTTTTCTGGCCTTAACAGGCACCCACATGTGTGCACATAATCACACACATATGGCCAAGTAATTAATTAATAATTAAATAACAGAAAACAGCCCTTTTCTTTTTTTTTTTTTTTTTTTGAGACACGGTCTCCCTTTAGTCCCAGCTGGCCTGGAGCTCACTCTGTAGACCAGGCTGGTCTTGAACTCACAGAGATCCACCTGCCTCTGCCTCCCAAGTGCTGGGATTAAAGGCATGCGCCACCATGCCCGGCCCAGACCTTTTCTTAAACCATGTTTACAATTCATAGTTTTATAAACTGGCACATTTGAGCTTCCATTTCCTTGGCTATGAAATGAGTGGTAATTCATTATTAATTCACAGAGCTGTTTTTATTCAAAATTTAATAACAGTTGCAGGTCACACATCAATTTCTAACACTGGAATCACTTCAATCAGAGTGGCCTGTGTGCATGTCTGTGGAGCTCCTTCTTGACTCCTAATTGATGTTGGAGGCCCAGCCCACTGTGGTGGAATCAGTTCTGGTCAGGTGCTTGCTGTCTAAGGACCTAAATGAGTGAAACAGAGGCCAACCAGAGGCAGTGTTCTCATATGATCTCTGCTGCAAGTTCCTGCCTGGCCAGAGTTCCTGGCTTCACTTCCTCAATAAGGGACTGTCACCTGTAAGAGGAAGTAAAATCTCCTCCCCAGATTGCTTTTAGTCATGGTATTTATCCCAGGAATAGGAAGTGAGGTTGTATTCTTATCAAAGACCCTCAATGTTCTTTTATTCCATGATGTACTTGGAGTCTCTGGGCCTTTGATCTTACTCCCAAGATCCCAGGCTTCCGGTTTCTCTCCCTTCCTTCTGGACAGCGCTGCCAGTGATCCTTTCTGCCTTTTCTATTCTAAGCATTCCTGGTAGTTAACTTTATTTAAATATTTGCTAACAATGCCTGAAGGACCAGATAGCATGCCAGGCTGGTGGAAGTACAGTACAGGGTGAGTCTGGAGAAGACCAGGCTTTAAATCATTAGACTGTGTACAAAAGACATGCCCTCCTTGCTAGCGTAGGTACCATCATCATGGGAAGTACATGGAAGAACCACAGAGTGGGGTGCTGGGATACTATGCCCTCCTGCCGGGGATGCTGGGCCCAGCTTTGGACTCTGACTGAATACCACGCTAGCTTTCAGGTGTCTCCAGCATGTAAGCAATGCACCGCAGAGCTCCTAAGTCTCCTCAACAACACAACGTAATGCTCTTTATCAACTTCACTATTCTGTAAAGTTCCCAAAGGAAAGCCACACCCAAGTGAAATAGTCTGCTAGGCTGATTGACAGATTGGGACTTCTGTGATGTGGAGAGCAAGAATGTGGCAGGTCCAGAACCCAGCTTACCAGGGATATCTTTAACTCCTAGAGTGTTCTACACCCATCTCTGTGTGATCTAACATCCTGTGACTACTAGGTAAGACATACCACTAGCTTCCACCAACCCACTTCACTTTAACTTACCTACCTGATGTTTCCGGTAACATGCTAGGAAATAACCGAACTGATAAGTGATTTATTTTGTTCTGTAGTTATAAAAACCATGCAACAGTTACCATGGGGAAGGGACACAGCATCAGGGGTACCTGGAACCTGGAACCTATGGTCTCAGGTCATGATCGTTCAAATTTGGCTCCAGAACGAATCATCTCTCATCGTCTTTGAGTGGGAGTCTGTTTTATGTCAGCAGTGGATAAGTCAATCCTCCTTGCAGAACCCGTACACATAGTCACACCTAAGACTTTGTCCTGTTCTCCAAATGGCTTCACCATGCATGTGGCATGAACATCCATGTGTTTGTACTCTGCCCTTGGCTATGCTCACTTGAGCTCAGATGTGGATATTCAGCATCTACTGATCCTACTCATTGATTCATTTCTCAATCTCCAGGTACTTAATATGTGAACTCTGCTTCACCAGCTTCTAAAAGTCTGTCAACACTCTGTTCTCTGTTGTCCTGTCATCCTGCAGGTGGTGGAAAGCCTGCCGTTGACCTCAACCAGCTTCTCTCTTTCCTGAATTGAGACTTCTGCCTTAGTGAAAAAATTTTAAACTGACATGATTTTTCCGGTGAGTATTGATAAAAGCCTCCACACTGGCCTTGTCTTTTCCAATCCATTTTCCATATTCCTAAGCATGTGTTCAGATAAGAATATTTCTCTAGCTTTGTGTTTGTAAGTGGCTTTTAGAATTACCAGCAGTTCAATCATATCACATTAAAAAAGTAAAAGTCATCCAGCTGTCAGCCCCCAGCCTCACTCTGCAGTTCCCGAACATGTTTGTATTAAGCTAAATTGAGATCCATGAATAAACTATTATCTCTCAAGTAATGGCTCTAGTATTTGTTACTGATACAATGAGAAATTTTTTCAACTTATTATGGTCTACAGGCATTTATTATATTCAGTGAGAGTTTATTACACACAAGGAGAGTTTTATTTTTTTTAATGAATGGCTGAATTTTGTTGTAAAATAGAGAAGAAAAGGAAGAGTAAAGTCACAAACACAACAGAAAACAAAGTATCTGGAAAGTAGAGCAACTCCAGGGAGATGATTGAGATGACAATGATGGTGAATGAGGACCGCTGCCTCCTAGAAATGTAAGAAGTGACAGACAAGGACAGGAGAGGCCAGAATGGCTGGATCTTGATGCTGCTAGGGAATTGAACTGGATGTCCCAGCAGAAAGAGAAGACCACAATTCAGTGAAGACAGAATGTAAGCCTAGAAAACAATTTTGTTTTAGGTCTAGCAAACAAGGGAAAGGTAATTACATTTATGGAGTGAACGTGGGCCAGGCACTCCCAAGCAATGCACTCACTATTCCCTACATAAGACATAATGGCTTATAGCCAACCCTGGCTGAGTATTAAATAAAAGTCACACCATAAAAAAGAATTGGAAATTATTTTGTCTTTGCTTTGATGACCATGCTGTTTTGGCTACTGCAGAATATCTAGACTTCAAGGCTCTGGTAAGAGCTTGGGATACTCAAAATGTAGCCTAGTCAATAATTGGTATTCATTTTTTTGTGAATTTTTACAAGTCTTATTGATTATGCTTCCAAATCAAATAACATCAAAACTATATACACATAGCTGTAATTTAAGCTAATTATGTTTTCTAAAGTTTCCTTAAATATTATATCATCAAACATCGGACTATTGTTCCTTAAAGAATTACAGAAGTAAGTTCTGAGGTCTCTGTTCATAAAATCTTCATCAGTCAATCAATCAATCAATCACTATATATCTTTGTTACCATTTTCTTTCTTTTTGGTGAAAACATTTAAAATCAACCCTCTTAGAATGATTCATGCATACACTACTTAGAATACCAGAGTACAAGAAAGCCATGATATACTTCAAGTAGAAAACACATTGTTTTATAAGCTTTGTTCAAAGCATAAAGTACAAGCTCTTAGCTGTGCAATTGATGCTAATGAAGTAACAAATGCACTGAATAAAAATGTGGTGTTTTTGTAACAAACTATACATAAAGCAAGATTATATGGAGATGACTTTATACAGTAGAAGCAGGAAATGAGAAATTATTGATAAAGGCTACAAAATTTTAGTTACACAAAATGAGTAAACCTTAAGAATCTAATGGACGACATAGTAGCTAATAATTAGTATTTAATAAAATATTTATGCTGAGTTCAAAGATAAGATGTCTATGAAAACCATCCAGGGAGATATTTTTTCCCACACAGTCCTGTACACATCTCATTTTTATTTTAACAATGTAACCCTGTGTCAAACACTGTGGTTTCTCTTATTCATTGCATATTTATGTTGTTCTTCAATATCCACAGTGTATCACTTTGTTGCGCTGTAACATTCCCAACTTCTACATAAATATAAAATCAATCTAATTGCATTCATAAAAAGCAAGAGATGAGCTCTCAAAATGCAAATGCCAGGCACACGCAAAGATGAATGAATGCCTCTCTTTCAAGCTGAATTCATAGCACAAGTTTTTCTTTTTTATACATATAATTAAATATGATTTGATTAGTAATGGATGCAAATGTCTTTTTCCCATGGAATGATTTTTTTAAATCATGGCAATTAGGTGTTTGATTTCCTGTCTACCTGTCTATAAAGCATTTTGCATTTTTTCATGGGTTCCCAATTGTCAGTATAATTGCAAAGCATTTGGGAAGCAGCTGTTCTCCAGGTGCCCTGCAATGCACTCACATGGAATCTCACAGGGTCCCGGTGCTTTGGGGGTACACCCACCAGTCTCAGAGCCCTGTGTGAGGTGGGCTTCCAGTTGCCCAAAAAGCTTGTTCTGATTATATGTTAGCTTTGCATGACAAAATTTTATGTTTAAAGTTTATGACATTGCGAGGTATGTAAACATTGACAGCTTTTAACACTTTGTTAACTTTTACATTTTATATAACTGTTAAATTTGCATACATTTCGGCTGGATAGATGGCCTAGCAGTTAAGAGCGCCGACTGCTCTTACAGAGGACCCGGGTTCGATCCCCAGCACCCACATGGTGGCTGAGAACCGTCTGAAACTCCAATTCCAGGAGAAATCCAATTCCAGGGGAATCTGACACCCTCTTCTGACCTCCGCGGCATTGCAGGACACGGGTGCACAAACCTACATGCAGACAGTACATTCATACACATACAGAAATAAAATAAATAAATAAGTAAATAAATGTTAAAAAATTTGCACACATTTGAGTTTTGATCAACTTCAAGTGACCATTTTTTAATCATCATGAGCTTGCCATCTTCCTCACACAGACTTACCTAAGAAGAGCTTTCTGGAGTGCCTGGAAGACTGGGAAAGATTCATCTTATAACTATGTAATGTCACAAACTTCATCATATTCTATTGTGTCAAAAACTGAAACCCAAAAGCCAGATATTCAGGAACTTTTCTGGGGAGCAGAACAAAGAGGAGGAAGAATTCTAGTGCAAGGAATAGTGAACTACTTGTCAGTATTGAGTTTATAATTTTATCTAAACACAGGACGGACAGCATTTCTCTAGCTGTGGTTCCTCTGGTCCACCTCCCTTGCACTTCCAGGTGCTGCTAACTGGCCCCCTGGGGAGCCCACACTGCAGACCTTGTTCTTCTGAAGAGAGCTCTTCAGTCCCTTCCTACCCAAAGGAGCATCCTGGACCCTCTGTGCACCCGGTCGTCTTGGAGCTCTTCCATTGGACAGTTCGCTTTATGCTGTTGCCATGTGTCCCTTCCACTAGGGTAGAGTGCAGTAAGTACATGCTGCGCCTGATCTTCTAGATCTTTCTTGGTCTCAGGTCATGCCCTACCTTGTGAAACAACCTTCCTCATCTGGTTGTTGTAGCTCTAGCTGAGAGCACACGGGTCAGCCCTAGGGAGGAAAGAAAGCAAGTTGCTGCCACACTGCCCTCCTGTTCCCAGGACTGGGGTTTCAGGAACCAGCATGGGTCATGAGGTGGACTGGAAATGCTGCCTGCTGGGAGAACAGTGAAGAGCTCCGCCCTGGCTCCTGGCTGGCATTGAAATCTGAGCGTCCTACCATTTCTGGCTGGATTGTTTTTTGGTGATTATGTGAAGAAGTTAATCCACACCACACTGGGTTGGGGTCTTTCTGTAGCATTGATTATTGAAGAGGTGTTGACTAATTATTTAATTTTCTGGAAGTTTTAAAATCCAGAGACAGGTGGGTGAATTTTATTTAAGTAGAATGAGATACGTGGATTTAAAGGAGCTGCGATGGATTGCCTACTCAAGGAGGTAATTATACCACATTCTCTTCGTCCACCTCTTGTCATCCTGGCTGTGGTGCCACGTGCTAAAAGTCAATCCCCACTCTTCCTCCTGGTTCAGAGGCAGCTCCACCATCTGCACACAACCACCCATGACTGACGGCAATGCACGCAGAAACTGAAAACTATTTTTTTGTTCCTGGAAAATTTTGTCACTTTTCAGAAGACAAAATGGAGACCAAGAAGCAAGCTAGCACAAGTCAACTCCCTGGGCATGTGGGGACATCTGAACTCTACTGAATTCATGAAAGAAAGGTGATAAAAGAAAAGGCCAGAAGTGTGAAAGGCTGCTTCAGGCCAGACACAGCCCTTCATGACTGCAGCTCAAAGCCTGACAGCTTGCTACTGTGCAGAAGGTTCCAAATTTAACCCCCACCACTGAAAAAAATTAACAAATGGAAGGAAAGTGGCAAAAGAAGAAAATAAATAAAACATCCCTTAGAAGACACATCTTCTGCCAGTTAAGGATATGCTGGCCTCTCTTCCCAGCACTTGGTAGGGAGAGACCAGAGGATCAGCTGAGCCACCCTGCCAGCCCTCAGGAGACCCTATCTCAATAGAAAATAACTGAAATACAACAAAGTGAAGATAAAATACTATGTGACATGCACTTCCTAGAATTCTTTAAATCTATTTTGTGTATATGAAGCAGCATGCCTGTGTGTGTATGTGTGTGTGTATGAGTGAGTATATGTGTATGAATATGTATATGTGGATGAATGTATATGTGTGTATAGGTGTGTATGTGTGTGTTTATATGTACATGTGTAGTGTGTATATAGGTGTATATAAGTGGCTATGTGCTTATATGAACCTGTGTGGACACATGTATATAGATATGTTATATGAGTGTATATGCATGCATGAGTGTTTGTGTGTTTGTATGAGTATGTGTGTATTGATAAGTATGTGCATGATTATATATGTATGTGTGTTTGCATGTGTATGAGTATGGGTATACAAGTATATATATATATATATGTATGTATTTTATTATGTGTATATGTATTAGGAATGTTTATGAATGTATATGTGTACGTATATGTGTGTGTTTCATGTGTATCTGTGTATGGAAGAGCGTGTTATGAGTCTATATGTATCTAGTGTATGTGTCCTGTGTGTGTGTTAGTGTGTGTGCCAATCTCTATGGAGCATTCCACAAATGCAGCCCAGGGTCCCACACTTCTGAAGTCATGGTACATAATGGTTGTATACCTTAAACTGAATTGGTCTGAGGTCCATTCCGGTCCTCCATAAAACCCATTTCCATGTCTACTGGTCACTCTCTTTGGCATTCGAGGCAGATTTACAGGAGGGCCAGGTCACTTGCTGCAGTACTGGGAGTCTCGCCCCCACCGACCCTTGCAGATTCTGATTCTTTCCAATCTCCCTCAGATCCCCTCAGCTCTATCAAGGGCTTGGCTTGGTGACATTTTAGTTTTCAGTACACAAAATGACATGAACATGAAACTAGCCACTGCCAATAAGGGAGTCCTGAGCTCCTTAAACTCCATATTGCTTCTCGATTTAAAGTGTAAGAGAAGGGCTGCCGCTTCTCAGGGTCCCAGCTGTTTGCATTTGGCTTTAGACAGAGTGTGTCCCATTCAGTTTTGAGGATACCATTCTGTACAACTCACAGTCAGTGGTGTGAAAACCCAAAGCAGCCTGCATCCTCACTGCCCCTCAGCTCCCAGGAATGGGGCTCCCACCACTGCATTCATCTGGGGAACCAGTCAGGTGATGCTATTTGACCTCCTTGAGTTCTTCCAATGCTACCTTGAGTGGAAGTAACTCCACTCTGTCCCAGTTTCTGAATAGCTGGGGAACCTGTCCCTCAAACTCCCAACATAGGGATGGTCAGTCCTTTCTTTGGTGTTTGCGTAAGAACCAACTTTCAGTAAGATCTTGTCTTAAGATCCTAGATTCTCTGGGAGTTCCTACCTCTCCAATTCAGATGGACAGATAAAAATGCTAATCTAGGAAGCCTTGTCAGCCATTTCTGTAGGTAGTCACTCAGAACTGTGAGGAAACTCAGTCATCAGCCTTACATTCCTGGGAAGCACACAGTCCTGAAAATTATTCCCTCTGTATCCCAGTCACTTTCAGTAGGTCAGAGCTTCTCTGAGGTCCCAAGGACAACTGTATGTGTAAGTGAGCCAGGTCCACTCCATCAACATCTTCTGTGCTCAGTATTAACTTTTAAAGTGGAACTGGAATGGAGTTGCTGGAGCAATCTCTCCAGAAACTAAGGGAAGTAGTTTATATGTCTAACACCACAGCTCCCAGTCCAGGATGCCTATCTGACTGCATTTCATTGTGTGTATGTGAACTCTCAGCTGAGAAGCTTCTCTTTCTTCTCTTTCAAATAGCACTTCATAAGACTTTCACTGCAAGTCCACCTTCCCTTAAAGACAGTGCTGTCCTTCCTCTGACTCCCTTGTGCCTTCTAAATGCCTACATGGCTGCATTGTGGCTTCCCAGGCTCAGGTTAAGGATGGCAAAAAAGCCCAAGTCTCTAAAATGAAGAGCACTGCTTTGTCCCAGAGCTTTCAAAGGTAATGTCTGCCTACCTTGGGCCCATCCTTTGGATACCACTTGCTGGGGATGACATCCGTAGAGTCTGCTTTGCTCACATCCACTACACGGTACTGCAAAACTCAGCTCTGGATGCTTGGGAGCCTGGGCTGTCTGCACTAGAGCTCACTCCTATTTGCTCTCAAGCCTGGGAATTGATGTTCCAGGTGTGAGCTGATGTCAAGCAATAGTTAGCTAAAGGCAAATCCACTTCCTTTCTACTTGACTTTAATTACGTGTGATGAATTTTACAAACTAAAAGTCTAAGAACAAGAAGGCAGACCAGTAGGTTCAGAAATGAGGCAGGAGAATGGAGACAGAACAAAGACTTTGATGTAGCTTTTAAGTGGAAAATTTCAGTCACATTTAAGAGCACCTTAGCACTCTACCTGAGAATCATTAGCACTTCAGAAACCAATTTGGTGCAAAGATACATCAAGAAAAGCCCTGTGAGGTCACTGTTACTTGAACACATTCACCACTGTTGGGATTCTAGAGGCCATTAGCTACTGGGCTGAAACTCCATAGCCAAGGCCACTTACAGAAGGAAGCGTTTATTTGGCTTATGGTTTGAGAGGAATAAGAGCCCACCACCTGGGGAGGCTCAGAGCAGAGGTAGCTGGAAGGGAAGGTGAGCACTGACATTTTCAAGCAGGCTCAGGAAGCAGGGACAAACTTGGAGAGGGACACAGCTAGGAACTCTGAAAGCCCCGCCCCCATGATGGGCTTCCTCCTCAAGGCAGCACCTCATAAACTTCCCTATAGCTGCTCAGAGTAACAGAGATGATAGTGCTCCTTCTGAATTGAGACGACCTCTGGCTCCACACTGAAGTCTGACCCAGTAACAAGGGAGTTCAGCAGAATCCCCACATGCTGTCCCAAAGTAGCCCAGGAACTTAGCTGTATAAAGAGGCCATGAAAATAGTGTTTAAAGTTTGCATTTAATCTCCATGTTTATTTATCTTAAGTTACAGTGTTCAGTGGCTGCCTTAAGTATAGAGTGAAATAAATCACTGTAAATGTGTGAATGTAAGCTTTTCCCTTGACTTTTCAATCATTACTAAGTGCTGGTCAGGGTAAGGCTGGCCTTGAGAATGAGAAACCATCATTCTTCCTCATCCTGGGAGACTGCTGGGGGTGATGAGGAAGTAGTGAGGGGATGAAAATAGAATACAGGGGCTGGAGAGATGGCCTAGCGGTTAAGACCGCCGACCGCTCTTACAGAGGAACCGGGTTCGATCCCCAGCACCCACATGGCTGCCGAGAACCGTCCGAAACTCCAATTCCAGGAGAACTCCAGTTCCAGGGGAATCCGACGCCCTCTTCTGACCTCCGCGGCATTGCACGACACGGGTGCACAGACCTGCATGCAGACAGTACATTCATACACATACAGAAATAAATAAAATTAAAATAAAAAAAAGAAAATAGAATACAAGTGGATTAATTAGACAAGATCAGAGACAGTGGTGTGAACCTGCTCAAGGATGCAGAAACTTACCATGTACTCAAAGGATAATACTACTAATAAAAAAAGACACTACACATGGCATAGACAAAGGCTGGCCTACCAGAGCCCTGGAGAATAGAGACTGGGGTGGATAGGGCACAATTAAGTCTTGGTAATGTCAGTAAAAGCACAGTGTGAAATCCCCAGGGTCACAGCTGAGATCCAGGTCTCTATTTTTAGGAATAATGAGACATTTTGAAAATTCCTAATCAATGGAAAAACAGTATTCTATGTACAGTCTGAAAAGATCAGTCTTCCCCTAGCTGGGAGCTGGTTAGTACAGAAGGGCAGGTGTGATGCAGGGAGACCAGCTACCAGGGGATTATGGAATCTGTGAGGGGCAGGTGCACACACAGGGCAGGTCATGATGTTTGAGAGAGAACTGCTGGGTGGAGTCACAAACTAATGAACATGAAGGACCAGTAATACCAAGGATAGCTGGGCTAAAGGAGTGGAAATGGTAGGCAGATAAGGGGGCTTTCTGCCTGGTACCATCCTCTCTTCACCTTTATCCCAACCCATTCCTGTTAAAATACGCTCCAAACTGAGGAAGCAAATAGCCTTCCTGGAGAGTATTTTAACAGGAATGGGTTTCCATCCAGGGAGATCTCATTGTATGAATCTTCTGTAGGGTTGGTAGAGTTCTGTGTAGATTTATTATGAGCTTTTCCCATGTTGTTTTTCCTTTGTATCTCTGGCATGTGGACTTGTTTCTTTGAATTCTGGTGCCTCAACGTTGGCTGCACAGACTATAATCACTAATACTGCACCTGCTAGATTCTCTGCATCACATCCCCACCAGGTTATGGGGGGGTTGTATTGAAAATTTGTCCCATGTGCCAGTGCCCTGTTGGCCTGCTGATTGGAAAGAACTAAAGGGAGAAAATGACAAACTCCTGAAGGAGGTGGAAACACTGAAAAGACCCCCCCAGCTGAAATTCAAAAAGAAACTGTCCAGAAAAGCAAGGAGCTACAAGAACAGAATGATGGGCTCCAGAAGGTAGTGGGTATAGTAAAATCACAGGATGAAATGAAAAAGAAAATTGAACATTCATCCAATCAATAGGAAAGGATGGGAAAAAGCCTCAGAAACAGAATGGAAGAAACAGAAAAAAAAAAAAAAAGTATCAGACCTGCAGGATAACAAAGAGCAACCAGAATGCTCAAGTAAAGATTATGAAAAATTTTTACAAAACACAAGAGTGGAACAACCAGGAAATGTGGGGCATTATGAAAGGACCAAACCTCCACATCATAGGGATAGAGGAAGGAGAAGAATCCCAAGACAGCACCAATGACCAGATCTTTGAAGAAAGTTTCCCCAAACTGAAAAAAAGACAAATCCATACAAATACAAGAAACACATAGACCACCAAATATACAAGACCAGAAAAAAATTCCCTACACCATATACTTGTCAAAACACTAAATGTTCCAAAAAAAAAAGCTATAGACCCTTCTCATTAATGAACATAGATGCAAAAATTCTCAAAAAATAATTGCAAATCACACATAGACCCACACCAAAACCCACATCAAAAAGATCATCCATCATGATCAAGTTGGATTCATACCAGAGATGCAGGGATGGTTCAACATATGTAAATCAATAGATATTATAAAACACATAAATGGACTGAAAGACAAAAACCACATGATCATCTCAATTGTTGCAGAAAAAGCCTTTGACAAGATCCAGCATCCCTTCATGATTAAAGTCCTAGAGGGAATAGGACTGAAGGGAACATTCCTCAACATGATCAAAGCCATATATAGCAAACTCACTGCCAACATCATCCTGAATGGAGAAAAGCTTGAGCCATTTCCCTTAAAGGTGGGAACACTGCAAGGCTGCCCCTATAGCCACTCCTCTTCAAAATAATGCTTGAAACACTTACTAGGGCAATAAGACAAGAGAAGGAAATTAAAGGAGTACTAATCAGAAAAGAGGAAGTTAAACTATCCCTTTTTGCAGATGATAGGATAGTTTACCTAAGGGATGCTAAAAACTCCACCAGAAAACTTCTAAAAAATATTAAGAGTTTCAGTAAAGTTGCGGGATACAAAATTAACCTGGAAAAATCAGTAGCCTTCTTTATACCAACAATAAACATGTGGAAAAGGAATATAAGAAGACCTTCCCACTCACAATAGCCTCAAAAAATATAATACCTGGGAACAAACCTAACCAAAGTTACCAATACCAAAGATCTCTACAACAAAAATTTTAAACCCTTGAAGAAGTGGATTGAAAATGACATCAAAAGATGGAAAGATCTCCCATGTTCATGGATTGGAAAATTAATATAGTAAAAATGTCCATTTTACCAAAATTGATAATACAGATTCAATGCAATCCCAATCAAAATCTCCATGAATTTCTTCCCAGACTTGGAAAAAAGATCCTCAAATTCATATGGAAAAACAAGCATCCTGAATAGCTAAAGCAATCCTGAATGAAAAATGCAATACTTGGGGGATTGCTCTACCAGACTTCAAGCTATATTACTAGGCCATAGTCATAAAGATAGCCTGGTACTAGCACAAAAACACACCCATTGATCAATGGAACAAAATTGAAGATCCAAACTTGAGCTCATACAATTTCAGCCACCTCATATTTGACAAAGGGGCAAAAAATCCTCAGTGGAGGAAGGATAGCATCTTCAACATAAGGTGCTGGCAAAACTGGATCACCATTTGCAGAAGAACAAAATTAAACCCCTATCTCAACTCCAAGTGGATCAAAGGTCTCAACTTGAAACCTGAAACCCTGAAGGTGATAGAAGAAAAAGTTGGCAACAAGCTACAAGATAGGCGTAGGAAAAGAGTTCTAAATCAGACAGCAACTGTGCAGGAAATAAGGTCAACAGTCGACAAACGAGAACTCATCAAACTTAAAAGCTTCTGTACAGTAAAAGAAACAATCAAGGAAGTGAAGAGAAAACCCACAGAGTGGAAATCTTCACCAGTGATACATCTGACAGAGCACTAACATCAAGAATATATAGACTACTCAAAAAACAAAGAAGTAAGCAAACAAATGACCTACACAAAAGACGGAGTAAAGAGCTAAATAGAGACTTCACCAGTGAGGAAGTAAAGATGGCTGAGGAACATTTTAAAAAGTGTTCAACATCATTAATAATTAAGGGAATGCAAATTAAAACCACTCTCAGATATCATCTCATTCCAATAAGACTGGCTAAGATCAAGAAAACAAAAGACACCAAATGCTAGAAAGGGTGTGAGGAAACGGGAATAGACATCCACTGCTGGTGGGAATGTAAACTTGTATAACCATTATGGAAAGCAGTGTGGAGAACCCTTCAAAGACTCAAAATGAGCCTACCAGACTCAGTCATACCACTCCTGGGTATATACCCAAAAGACTCATCCTTCAGCAAAGATACATGCACACCCATGTTTATTGCAGCTCTCTTCACAATAGTGAAGAGCTGGAACCAACCCAAATGCTCCTCAGAAGAGGAGTGCATGACAAAAATGTGGTTCATCTACACAATGGAGTTCTATGCAGCGGTAAAGAAAGATGACATCATGAACTTTGCAGGTAAATGGATGGAACTTGAAGCCATTATGCTAAGTGAAGTAACACAGTCCCAGAAAAATGGCGAATGGTTTCCTTCATTTGTGGATGCTAACACTAAATCCCCAGTTGAAAGGCAAGCTGAACAACATTATTGTCATATTTATAATATAAATCTCTTAACAGGCTCTAGAATCAACCCACCACTTATTTTCAGACTCTGTAATTACTGTATATGGGTGGAAAGTATGTATTCATATTTTAGAATAATATAAAATTAAAGGAGGAAAATGTGAATTCCTAAACATAAAAAAGATTGAGAGAAAGATGCAGGAAATTTATGGCAGAATGCATGATCTGGGATGGGGTAGGGGGAAGGGATAGGGGAATATGTCTAAATTGAACTCAAAAATGATGTCCGAAATACACAAAACATCAATAAAATATAAAACAGTGGTTTGTTACTCAATTAACATTCCTGCTACCATTGCACCAGGGGGCACACCTCCCCAGCCCAGTTGTCACTGTACATTGCAGAGTTCCCAACTGAGTAAGGCTGATGATAACTTTTCTCTTCTGGTAGCAACATCATATAATTTCAAGTATAGGAGTGGAAAAGGAAATTGTATTTGAATTCTAACATCTCTTGAAGGAAGGAGCTTTCAGGAATGAATTTGTTATATAAAATATGAACAACTGATGTTCTAAGTATTATTTACATTAGAAAAATAAACACTTTTTCCTCCTAAAAACTAGTACTAGTTGGCTAGAGAGATGGCTCATCAGTTCGAAGCCCTTGTTTCACTTACGCAAGACCTGAATTTATTTCCCAGCACTCATTTCAAGCAGCTCACAATCCTTAAATCCCACTCCAGGGATCTAACATGTCTGGCCTTCACAGGCACTCATAATTACACATCACACACACACACACACACACACACACACACACATCAAATCCTTCTCTATAGCCAATATTTTCTGAATACTTGGCTATACTTCAAATTCTCTCATTACAAGAGCTAAATTAAATAAATTGAAATTGAAATTATAAGTACCCCCATTTAGCATGATGCTTGGAACAAATGGGAAAATTAAATGACAAGTAAGAAGATTTCATTCATAGTGTGACTATCTGTTATTTCCCTTAACTGTATTGACTTCCCATTTTCAAATACATTTAAGGATAGTACTTTGTCAAAGTTATACTTTTTGAGTTTTCAGGCCAACAGAATTAGGATTTCTGTTTGGAAAGAAAACTGATTGTATCATACACATTTATTAAAAGGCTTGAGTCTGGGAAAAGGACTGGTAGGGACATTTGACAAGGATGAGAGGGAGGTAAGAGAGAGTGGTTGGGGAGAACTGACAGTATGCAATATATACAAGTTTACAATTATCAAATAATAAAATCAGTCAAATAAAGATGATGTTATGGAGGAGTGTAAAAAATAAATGTTTTTATACATTTCAATAATAAAATAATCTTGCTTTATTTTTATTCCATGTGTATTCTATGTATGCATGTAAGTGCACTCATGTCATGTAATGCCCATAGAGGACAGAAGAAAGAGTCAGATCTTCTGGAACTAGAGGTGTAGATGGATGTTAGGTGCCATGTGTGTGCTGGGTTCAAACTCAGGTCTTCTGCAAGAACAGCCAGTGCTCTTCAATGCTGCTGAGCAATCTCTACTTCTAAGCAATCTCTCTAGCACACAATAATAAAACTACTTATAATGGACACTTGAAAATAGGACACACAAATACTTAATCACTGTTTACCTTGTCATAATTTTCAAAGCTTGCCAGTTAAGGCTTAGGCCATAAACTGCAGAGCACACCCAAAATGCTCTGCTCTCCCTGCTCAGGGCACAGGGGAAATGACCTGCTGGGAACCCAAATAATCGAGCTCAAATTTGGCCTCTTCTCTATAAACAGAAAAAAAAATAATTACTTGCCTAAGAAGAATAAATTAGCAATATGTGACCAACCGATCTTGAGCATATTTTGCCAATGGTGTTTATTGGAATGCCAAGGTTGTACACTAAAAATATCAAACAAAACTCTTTGTGTCTAAACTTGTCGAGTGGAATTCCTGAGGCCACAAACATTTAAGGCAGGTGTCTGCTTCCTGCTGCTTTACTTGAGCTAATGTTCTTGCTGGATCTCTAACATGAGTGTCGATTATGCCCCAATCTTCAAATTAACTTCCGTGAACCAGTTTGTAAGTTACTTTTGGTCATGACACAGCACTTGTAAAAAGCTATCATACCTTCTAGGTGCAGCAAAGGTTTATTAGTTCAAAGGGGCCCCAAATGACAATGTAGCATTATTGTAGGAAGCAGGAGACAGGAATCTATCGAAATGTCTTTTATTGAACTAAAGCAACATATTTTTAAAGCACATATATTTTTATCACTTAAAACTTTGGAGAAATTCCCTAAATAGAAAAGTGTGTGTGTGTGTGTGTGTGTGTGTGTGTGTGTGTGAGAGAGAGAGAGAGAGAGAGAGAGAGAGAGAGAGAGAGAGAAATCAGTGCCATAAAATCCACATCAAGATGGTGAAAAGAAATTGTGGAAGAAAACACTCTAGGGAGAGAAATCACTGAAGGTCGGGAGAGGGCAGGGAACAGTTAGGCTATAAATTGGCACTGAGTAAATCTAAATGCAACACAGTGTCAATTTCAAATATGGTGAAAGCTTTAAGAAGGCAGAACAGCATGCTTTTGATCAGCTTTGCTTTCTTCCTTTCCTAGGACATCAGAGCCTGCTTTGCAATCACACCAATTTCACTATGTGTAGTGGGAGATGATTGTGATACAGAAGTTCAGCTTTGTGGTTTTTATGTCTTTCAATCTGTCTTAGAAAAGCTGTGCACTTCCTTGTCAAAGCTGATGAACAATAAGGTCTTATTTTTCTGAGCAAACACCTGCCTTTGCCTGACCTAAAATTCAGATTAAGAGCAAAGGCTGGCAAAGCTGTACTCTTCTTTCTCAGTTGGTTCAGCACATTGAAAGTGTCACCCATCCAGGGCACCATGCCACTGTGTGTCCTTTATTCTGTGCACAAGAGAAAGCTATGACCAGAAGGCTCATCCCATAATCACCGGGGTGGATTTTAGTCAGAAAAGACATGGAGCCACTGTGATAAAAACATAAAATATACACTAGGGGATTTTCTCTTAAAACAGCATTCTTTTCCTCTGATTTTAAAACATTCCAGAGGAAACCATGAAGCATCACATTTTGAAGTTCTGTTCTTTGATCTCCCTGTGCAGTCTGTGGAGGATGCAGCCCCACATACCCAACAGAGGCCTGAAGCCATGCAAATCATGAAACCCTGGATATAGTTAATTTTTTCCCACATACACAGATCAATGCTAGTTTAATTTATAAATTATTCACTGAGAAACCTCAGCAAGCATGAACAATGAGAGATAATAATAAGAATGTGCTGTGAAAAAGTGTATTTAAAACTCTTGAGTTGTTTGTTTCTGGAACTTTCCATTTAGTGTGTTCCCATGACTCATCCTAAACCTTGTTAAATGAAATATGGGGAGAAAAGGATGGTGCTGGACGCTGTAAGAGGAGCTGCAGTCTGGCTAGGAAACCCCACAGAGATGAATGCATGCAAGTCCTGGAAGCCAGGGCCTTGGGCGGACGACCGTGTCAGCTGAGTGCTCAGCCCAGTCTTCCTCTCCCTGGTGAACCCATTACTGGACAGTGCCATATGTCTGTGCCTTAATTCAACAGTCCTGCATCTTGGTGATCTGCAGAGTCTCCCTCCAGCACTTCCTGCTGCTTCTGAGATGGTATGGGCAGGTAATGCTTGCTCGAATCCTGGAGCTCTATCTCACTGGTTGTTAAACACTTAAACAGGCCCTTGCTTATGATTGAACTGTGGTCTTCATGTTGGCAATTTATGGGCCTATTTAGGTTTTATTTCATGATGGCCTTTTTCTGTGGGACTTGGGATTGAACCTTTAGTACCTGACAACAAACAAATCTACCGTTAACCCTTCTCACTGCTTTAATTTGAGACACATTTTACTAGTTTGTCCAGGCTGGCCTTGGACTCACTCTATGGTTCAGATAGGCCATTGTGAACCTCCTGCTTCAGATCCCAAGTAGCTATTGTGATGGACCAACACAGTGAAGCCCAGTACATTGTGATCTTAACTGGATTAAGTTTCTAAAGAAAAAGAAGTCTCCATGGTAAATGTGGAAATGCTGCCAGGTTGTATTTGGTGTGTGGAGTTTTAGATTATTTAATCTCTTACATTTCTCAGTTTTTAATTTTTGATGATATCATATGTGATTTTTTTTTTTGTCTTTTTGAGACAGGGTCTCCCTGTAGCCTCAGCTGTCCTGGAACTATGTAGAGCAGGCTGGCTTTGAATTCACAGAGATCAAGCTGCCTCTGCCTTTTGAATGCTGGGATTAAAGCCCTGCTACCCCACCAGGCTATAACATGATTTTTCAAATGAGCACATAATACCACATGACACTGTAAATAAGGAATTTGGATTGTGATAGCTTTGGTTGTGAAGTAGATACCTGGGAAGGGAGAACTTTAACTGAGGAATTTCTTCCATCAGACTGCCCTGTGGGCATGTCTGTGGGACGTTTTCTTGCTAACTGATATAGAACTTCAAGTCCACTGTGGGAGGTATGGACCCTAGACAGGGGGTCCTAGGCTCTGTAGCCAGAGCGGCAAGCCAGCAGCAGTGTTCCTCTGTAATCTCTGTTCCAGGTTTCTACCTTACATTCCTGTCATGTGTGTGTTAAATGAGAGACTCCACTGTGGAGTGCAAGCCAAGTAAGCCCATTCTCCCCAGTTAGGTTTTGATCAGTGTTCTACCACAGCAGTAGAAAGAAAATGAAAACAGAAGTCAAAGTAATGAAGCATGAAATAATGAATACAGCTACTGAATAGATGAGAGAGTGTGCAATGGAACACCTCAGAGAGGCCGCAGTGGACCTACGCAGGTTCCCGAGACTGAGTACCACTTTCGTTAGACATGTATGATGCACATGTGTGTGCATGCCTGAGGTTACCCATAAACCTGTGTAACTAACCCATGTTGTGTAAAATACATGACCTCTCCTCTGCAGTCAACAGCTATTGACAATGTGTATTCATGCAGTGTGGACGTGGAGGTCAGTTAAATGCAGAGAGAGGAAAACTGAAGACATAACCTCACCTGTGAGCTCCTTACAGGGGGCATCCTCCTGAGCCCCACCTTCCTTCCTGGCTTCTCTATCCATGAAACATCATCTTCCTGGAAAAGGTACCTGGAGACATGTGCATCCTGCCCCAGTCAGGAGTCCATATGACCAACGTCCAGCAGAGTTTACTTCTATTCTATCCAAGGTACTGCAACACATGTCACACTGCCTCCCTGCCTTCAGCCCAAACCCTTCCTTTGGTTTATTTTCATTCATCTATAAACAAGAATATCTAAAGAGAGCCTCATTAGATCAGATCACATATACCAACTCTCACAGGGAAAATATGTCAAGGATTTTGCTAGTTGTTGAAGTCCCTGTACTTTGCAAACCTGTTCCTTCCCTGGCTTCAGCAGGCATTTCATTCCTTCCTCTCTTTTGTTCTGAATGATGTCACAGGCCTGTTAAGACCCAAGACACTGCCTTTGCACCCTGGTGGGGTCTGTTGGCTCCTGTTTACACTCAATATACAGGTAGTCATCAGATGCCTGATGTATCATGTTAAGAGTGGGAACCTTAGGAAGTGAGCAGGTCTTTTGTGTCTGGCTGTCATGGTATCTGCATGAGGGAGCTGCAGGTGCTTTCCACAGCTGCAAGGCACCATCTGTGGGAAGTGGATCTTTAGCTCCCAGGCTCCAGAGCTGTGAGGTATCATGATATCTTTGGTTCACAAATTACCCACTCGGAGGCTGGCAGTGTGCTTCCATGCCCCCACCCATCCTTTAACGTTTACTGCTTTTCACACTCAGCATTAACAGTCCTTTGCCAGGAGTGTGTAATCTACCTAGGCATGTTCAGGAGATACAAATGGGAATACAATACAAAGAGCACTGTTACCAGCAAGTGCCACTGAAATTATTTCTTTTTTAAATGTATATTTTTATTGAGTTTTGTGCATTTCATACAATAGATCCTAACCAAATTTTGACCTGCTCCTCTATCCCTGTCCTGCTATAGCCCCACACATGAGATTTCATGCACTCTGTCATATAGGTTAAGGCCTATCTAATCAAGCTTTGATACACAGATTTCCTTTGGTGCAAATTCATCCACTAGAGTATAGTCAACCTATCTAGATTCACTCCCTTAAAGATCAACTCTCCGTCACCTAGCAGTAGTTTTCTGCTAATAGTTCCTTGGCTAAGGTTGTGACTTACTGCCTTACTGCCCATTTCCACAGTTCTATGCTGGGTTTTTGTCTAATTGATTCAGCATGAGTCTCGTGCATGATGTCACCACTGTCCTGAAAATCTGTTTCCTATGTTCGTGCACCAGCCTTGGCTTTTATGATCTTTCCTCCCCCTCTTTCACAATGGTCCCTGAGCCATGGATTAATATAGGATTCCTATCCCGGGACACACACACACACACACACACACACACACACACACACACACGCACACACACTGGCATCTCTTATTCTCTACACTGTGGCCAGTTGTAGCCTTCTGTGTGAGTCTCACTCTGCTGAAGGGGGAATCTTCGCTGGTGAGAGTCAAGGGATGTGTTAGCATTCTTTCTAATCCCTGTTCCACTATGTTCTATGAGCCTTAGATGTAGTGGTTCCAGGATTGGGCATCTCTCGTACATATATGCCCTGTTTATGACCAGGTGAGGAACTCTGTAAGATTCTGTTGTTGTAAGAAGAAGCTTCTTTGATGAATGATGCATGATATCCTGGTCAGTAAATATAAGGATCCATATTTAGCATATAATAAGAAATCTCATGTTTCTAGAGATATGACAGAGATAGGGTTTTCTCTAGGATCTAAGACCTCTCTAGCCACGTGCTTTTGGACACATTTACAGTGCCACCCATGATTTTTCTCCCATTGAAAGGGTTTTAAGTCCAATTACATAGCTTTTTATTACCCCCTTGAAAAAAGGTGCCACTATTGTACCAGGAGAGATAGTTTGCTGTGTTTCCTGTGGCTGTTAGAGTTACAACCAGGCAAGACCACTGATTGATTTCCTCCTTTAGCAGCTTGCTTGGTATCTCCTAAAATGATGAGAGCCAGTGTTCAGGGAGAAGACTTCCAGATCAGTTGCAGCTCCATTGCTCCAACACATGTGTCCAAAGTAATTTTCACTATTTTCTCCTTCATACCACCTGTTTCCTACTATCATTCATACCACCAGTTTCCTACTATCTTTCATACCATCTGTTTCCTACTATCCTTCATCCCTGGCCTCAAGCTCCTTTTTCTCTTTACCTCTGACTCTTTTCCATTTTCCAGTTCCTGCGGTTATATCATGATAGAATCCATGTATACCACTCCTTGGCGTATACCCCGAGGATCCGTTCTACTGTAGAGATTCTTGTACATTCATGTTTCTTGTATATTCATGTTTCTTGTACTTTCATGTTTGGTGCTGCTGCTTTCACAATAGCTAAGAGATGGAAACAACCTAAATGTTCCTCAGTTGATGAAGGGATAATAAAAATGTAGCATATTTGCACAATGGAGTTCTATTCAGTGATAAGGAATAATGAGACCATGACATTTGCAGGTAAGTGGATGGAACTAGAAACTTTTGTACTAAGTGAAGTAACACAGACTCAGAAAAACAAGGGAAGTATGTTCTCTCTCATATGTGAATCTTAGCACTAATCCTTATATGTGGGTTTATGTCCTGAAATCTTATTTTCCAGATACTACTGCATTCTCTCATTTGGCCTTTTGAGATAGAGGTTTAGAATAATTGCAGGATGGGATGGGGATGACAGACTTCTTAAAGCTCACAAAGCCTGGTGTTGGTGAGGCAGGATCCACACAACCTAGACGCATAGTCCTCAAATGCAAGCTCTTTACCTACTTGCATGTCCTTCCATTCCCAGTGCGGAGGCACAGTCAATTGAGGATGTTTGAGAAAATCACCAACAGAAGAAGGTCCACAAGCACAGCATGCAATCTGAAATGAGAGTCTGACTATAGCTGGAAAGCAGGAAACATCTGCAGAAGGAGCTGTGGGCCCTTCACCAGGAGGAGCACTTGCAGACAGGCAAGGGAGGAGTTCTCAGGCAGAAGGAAGCCAGGCCTGAAGCGGAGCTGAATCTTAAAGCAGCTATCTTGGTGTGCTTCATTGGTACAGGAACAGGAGCAGAGAAGCAGCAACCATGCATGCACAAGCAGTGAATCACAGCCAGAAGCATGTGGCCAATTCCGGGTAAAGGGCTGGGACAAGGGCCCGCTGTTCTACTTAGCTTTGTTGTGCTACAACACCATGAACAGAGGTGACTTACTTATGAAGAGTTTGTTTGTCTTATGGTTCCTGAGGGAGAGTCCATAACAGCAGGGGAGGCAGAGCAGCAGGAAGCTAAGACATCATGTCTTCACCACAGGCAGAAACAGAAAGGAGGCAGGAAGTGGGGCAAGGCTATGAAAGCTCATCCCCAGCCCAGCATCGTCTCCTGCAGCAACTTCCTGACTCTGAGGGCTTCAGGACTGCTCCAAACATTGCTACCACCTGGGACTGACTTTTTCACTCAAACTTAACCACGGAAACACAAACAAAAATCACCTTGGATCAGTGAAGGAAAGCCAGGCCATGAGGGTCTGTTTATGGTTAGACAACATGAGAGTCTATGGTTAGACAACATGAGGGTCTGTTTATGGTTAGTAAACATGAGGGTCTATGGTTATACAACATGAGGGTCTGTGGTTAGACATTGTGAGGATCTGTTTATGGTTAGACAACGTGAGGGTCTGTTTATGGTTAGAAAACGTGAGGGTCTGTTTATGGTTACACAACGTGAGGGTATGTTTATGGTTAGACAACATGAAGGTCTGTTTATGGTTAGACAATGTGAGGGTCTATGGTTAGACAACATGAGGTTCTGTTTATGGTTAGACAACATGAGGGTATGTTTATGGTTAGACAACATGAGGGTCTGTTTATGGTTAGACAACGTGAGGGTCTATGGTTAGACAACATGAGGTTCTGTTTATGGTTAGACAACATGAGGGTTTATGGTCAGATGACATGAGGGTCTGTTTATGGTTAGACAATGTGAGGATCTGTTTATGGTTAGACAACATGAGGGTCTGTTTATGGTTAGACAATGTGAGGGTCTGTTTATGGTTAGACAACATGGTGTTGATATAGATTTCTGGCATGAGCCACGATGGCTAATGTTAGACATCCAGAAGGCTAGAGTCAACACAAAATGGCTCACAGGGGATCCCCAGTGACCCGCAAACCAAACAGTAATATAATCTGTTATGTACTGAATTTTGATGAGAAACTAAGTTTGTTTGATTTCCTACAAGAAGGACCAGGGCATGTCCCCCTGCTCAGTAGTCAATGCCCCTCGTACTGAGAAATTAAGCATGTCTCTTCTACGGCCACTCCATGGACCATCTTTAATCTCCCATGATCCCTTGCTTCTAGCCCCAGACCTTGGCCTCCATATTTGGTATAGCTAGCAGGATTTCACCTAAGTGAAAGCAGGGATGGGGGGGATAGAATCTCTGGGTTATTGGGAAAGACTCTGAGGGTCCCCACAGATTCCTTGCCACAAATGGAACACATACTGGCCGGAAAGATAGGCTGGCTTCTTCGGGCTGCTCTAAAGACTTCACGGAGACTGCCTGTGGTGAGAAGACAGTTTCTTATTAATGGTGGAGGAGATGAAACGGTTGTCTCCATCACTGCCCATTCCTCTGTAAGGCTGTGTTTACAGGGCTGGAGACCTAAGAATTGGGCAGAGCATTTGCTAATGAGCTAGGCAACAGCTGGAGCTCATCTGCCATGAGCTGACACTGATGAGCTGCGTGGGACAGAAAGTGAAACTCATACAGACCTGATGCCAACAGTTCAAGAGTTGAAAACGTGCCAGGAGCAGAGGGTGTTTCAAGTGCCCAGATGTGGATAGATCTCATTCTGGCTGAAATCAATAAAGAAAAGATAGATTTCCAGCCAAATGAGATGCTATTAGGCCTGTATAACCAATTGAAACCTGCTCACTGGTACCAGAGTTTCTGTAAGAAAATGAATATGAAATGCAGGTCACAGGAGTATGAGGTGCATCTCTGATGTGAGATCATCTGCATCATGTGTGCTCACCATTTTGGGTTAGGGTTGGGGCTGAAGAAAGACGCTGGCTCACTATTTACTGGCCCTCACCAGCATGCAGAGTGTTGGCTCTTAGTGATACTAGAGCTGTATGCAGAGGCCTGCGGTGGCCACACAACTAAGGGGAAGCCTCTGTCTGTGATTCTGAAAGCCTGCAGGGCCTGAGAACTGTTCTGCAACCACGGGATGAGTATGCGAGCAGCTCTGAAGTAGAAGGACCTGCTTTGTCTTGGGAGTTGTCAGGTCTGGTAGAGCCACAGCCATTCCAGAGGCTACAGTTGACTGAATTCAGCCATATACTTGACCAATGACAGTCAAGCAATTCGAGCGTCTGTGGGGCTGTTGGGATTGAGATTATTCACTCCCCACCTACCTAGACACTGTGTCCTCAGGAGCAAGGGGGTGCGCAGTTGTTCCTCCTCTGCCTCTGCAGTGGCCTGCGTACCAAGGAACACAAAACACATCCAACAGCCTGGAGATCTTCCTTAACCAAACTCCCCATAACTCCCATTCCTAGTCCCTGAGCTCAGCCTCCCCTGGAGTAAGATGGCTCAGGGCATAAGGCATGTGAAGCTAAGCATGATGGCTTGACTTTAATCTCAGGGATCCACGCAATGGAAGAAAACCAACTCAAAACACACACACACACACACACACACACACACACACACACACACGCACGCACACACACATTATAATGAAAAAATAAAAATAAATCTTTTCTGTTACTTTGTTGTTTGTTTGAACTTATCGTGCTGCTGAGAATGAGTCTGAACTACAGATCCGCCTGCCTCCGTCTCCCAAGAGCTAGGGTGGGAGGGTTATGCCACCATGCCTCCCATAAATTCTACGTGTAGTAGAAATTGCTGCAGACAAGGTGGCCTGTCTGATAATATAATATAAATAACACATGCCGATGGCTTGTTTCAACCAACTGAAAAATTTAGGATAGCCACGTGTATGTCTATGTGTGCGTGCACAGCGTGTCCTCCTGCTCCGGTGGAGGTTAGAGGACACCTGCGCGGGATCCCGGCCAGGCCTAGTACCATTCTTAGTGCAAAGTCCCTTGCTCACCTTCCTTACCCCGTGGCTCGCCCTCTATCCATGTCCCTTCTTTATCTCTCTCTCTCTCTCTCTCTCTCTCTCTCTCTCTCTCTCTCTCTCCAGGTCTCCCTCTTTCTATTTCTTTCTCTCCCTCTCTACAGGTCCGTCCCATCCCCCCTTCCAGGCTGCTCCCTTCCTCCCCAGAACCTAGCTCTGTCCTGCATGCCTAGATCTCTAGTCTCTCTCTTCATCTCCGCCAGGCCTGGCTTCTTCTCCTACAGGATTAAGGACAATGGAGCTGCCCTTGAACACAATCCAGTCTTTCTTATTTAACTTAAAGTGAACACCTGAGAACCTGGGCAAGCTCTGTGCAGAAGTGGCGGAGACACCTCCTTCTTTAATATGCAGATTACAGCTATTAAACAGGACTCCTGCCTCTAGACTCACAGTGCCAGGCTCCCTGGCAGGCTTGCAGTATGGGGCTCTGTCCTAAATGTGTAAGAACTGGATCCCTGCCAAGGAGACTTTGAGGTGGGAAGTAAAAGGACTAATTTTACTTCAAATGTTTCTTACATGGCAGGTTTCCATGGAGTGGCTTCCAGCTGAGCACTAAACACCTTCCAGGGCCTTAGCTAGCAGACGCCTCCAGGTTCCCATCAAACTGCACACTTCTGCCAGCCTCCCGCAGCCTTCCCCCTGTGGCCCATTACCCTCCTTGCCTAGAACTTCTAGACGTGTCAGAAGCACACTTTGTAAAGGTCGAGATTGAGTGGCTGTTCTAACTTTTATGTTGTAAAATGTGAGCCTGTACCAAAGACTCAGAAGATGATAGTCAAATGACTACTCAGCCTTTAAACATTGTGCTTCACCCCCAACTGTGCCCACAGAAGGCAATCCCAAACCTTCTCAAATGTTGGATAAAATTTTTAAAGTGTTAGACTGTTAGCATGTGTGCAGGGGACATCTCACAGTTTGCTTTAGTCATTTCTGACTGCTCTAACAAAATGTCACAGAAGGGTGACTTTCTCTTGGGTTCAGAGACTGATTCTAGAGTGACAGTGGATTCAATGTCTGGTTGGAGCCCTGACCTGGTTCACACGGGTCCCCTGTCCCATGGCATTTTTACAGGGCCGAGACTGGGAGGCTTTCTTCTGTGCTAGGAGCCTGATTCCATGAAGTGGAAGTGTTCCCCTCTCCTGATCTAATCACCTGTCCAGCTTCCAACACCATCAAGCCCGGAGGTGGCATTTCAACAGAGAGAATGAGGGAAAGACACACAGTTCACATAACCACAAAGATGATTTCTTGTTGGAAATAAGGAGAGTCCATACTTCTTGAATATGAATTTTACTGTTAATTATGGGCATGTGTGTGTGTGTGTGTATGTGTGTGTGTGTTTGTGTGTGTGTGTGTTTGTGTGTGTGTGTGTGTGTGTGTGTGTGTGAGCACAGGTGCTCACAGAGGTCAGAGGCATCAGATCACCCTGGAGCTGGAGTTATAGAGTTGTGAGCTGACCAACACTGACACTAGCACCAGAACACAGCTCCTCTGCAGCTCATAATCTGAGCCCTCTCCTTACGAGATTCTGCTCTTTACGTGTAAACAATGAAGACCATTAAACACATGTGGTGTACAGCTCCCAGAAATTGGTATTTTTTGCCTCAGTTAACTATATTTCCTTCTCTCAGAAAGCAATAATTTTGAGAGCTGTAACATCTGGTCAGTCTAAAAACATATGAATAGACGGATAGCACTGAGGGCATTTTGATATATTAGATATATTAGAACATGACAGTATCTACAGAACCTTGTTGTAAACTAAAAGCAAGAAAAATATCTGAAATAACATAAATCCACCCAAAATTTGAAATACCTCTTTGAGGGCACCAGATGCTACTTTTGCTTTGGTGCTGACCACTTTTTCGTACGTCCTGTTTTTTCATGTGGCTTAATTTGCCCCTGTCTTGATGTTTCAGCTAATAGCTGCCTTTCTGACTTCTTCATAAATTTTGGAAATGCTAGGCCCAAAATAGAGAACGTGGGCTGCATGGCAGGGAACACTTGTAGCTACAGTAATAATAGATATTAGCTGTTTTCAAGAAAATTATTTTGAGTTTTTCAAAATTATTTAGAGGTTGGAGGTACGGATTAAAACACCATCCCTAAGTTTTTTTCTATGTAATAATCTTCTCACTTTTGTTGGAAGAACAGATCCATACCATTCTGTCTCAAATTGACTTGACTAATTTCCAAAGGTCTCTCTCTCTCTCTCTCTCTCTCTCTCTCTCTCTCTCTCTCCTCTCTCTCCTGAAAACAGAGAGAAAGGGAGAGGGAGAGGGATAGGGAGAGGGAGGAGAGGGAGAGGTAGAGAAGGTCCTTAGATATGCCTATGTAATGATTTCAAGGAAAATTGGATTAAGGGCCCCTCACGTATGCTGCTCTTTAGCAGAAGTGGAACTGAACAAATGCTGGGCTGTAATTTTCAGAGCCTGCTGTAGGCAGTGACAGCCAGTGGCCTGCAGGAGAGTGGTCCGAGGAGTGCACAGCTGTGCATGCCCACACGCCTGCCTCCCTGCGATTCAATTGCAGTTTCCAAGTCAAATATAGACTTTAAAATCAATTTAGGCATCTCATATTTTGCTTGGTAGGAAGACTTATGAACGTTTCCTTACAGACACAGAGCTGTGCTTTCTATGAGGAGAAAATCCTCCTTTAATGGTTCCTCTCATTCACTGGGTGATATACAGGTGGCTCTGTCAGACTCCGAAATTTTTATCGTAATTTGGATATAATAGGGTTTTGGTGAAACCTGTTCCAATGTGATATTGATTTTATTCTGTCTTGACAGTTATCCAAAATTGTACTTCCCACAGCATACATGATATTTCTTAAGATAATAAAAGCTTTCTATCAGTTCTGCTGGAAGGTATAAGTCCATCTTCAATAGAATGTCCCAGGCAACACCAATAGTTGTTCAGCAATGCAGCTATGACCATTGTTATTGAAATCCTGGACCTGGTACGACGTAAAACATAATAATGTTGTAAAGTTGTTTAGAACTTTTTTCTTTTTCTGACAGAACAGTGACAATGTCGTCAATGGAAGGTATAAAAATATATAAAAATTAGATATTCCTTAAGCCATTTAGATTTTTGTATGCATTAAAAAGCTATAACCAGGGGCTGGAGAGATGGCCTAGTGGTTAAGAGCACAGACTGCTCTTGCAGAGGACCCAGGGTTCGATCCCCAGCACCCACATGGCAGCTGAGAACTGTCTTTAACTCCAGTCCCAGGGGAATCTGACACCCTCTTCTGACCTCCGCCGCATTGCACAACATGGGTGCACAAACCTACATGCAGACAGTACATTTATACACATATGAGAATAAATAAAAAAAAATAAAAAGCTATAACCAGACTTTAAGAGGTAGACTTACACCCAGGAGCTCTTGAGAACTTCAAATTAGAACTTCATGGGTCTTTTAAAAACTTTTTGAAGAGAAAAAAAAAACTTTTTGAAGAGAACAATCGAAGACACCAAGTGGCAATGGGGTAGGAGGAGGGGTCTGAATATGAACAAAATAAAATAATTTATAAAATTCTAGAATCAATAAAATATTTTTTAAAACTTGCAACAAATATTTTAGGGATAAATTTATACTTTATATGACAGACTTCATCTATAGAAACATATTTTTATTTATGAAGTAAAATGTTTCTGTTGTTCAATATGCTTTATATGTATGAGTGTATTGCCTGCATGTGTGTAAGTACTCCGATTCTGTGATTCTGTGCAGTGCTAGTGGAGGTCAGAAGCCCTTGGATTCCCTGGAACTGAGGTTATGGTGGTTGTTAGCAGCCATGTGGGTGCTGGGAACTGAACCTGGATCCACTGCAAGAGCCTCACACAGTAAAATATGCCTTTTAAATTCTTCAATTTTTTGCAAATCATGAATTCTGAGACTTGTTGCATGTATGATGAATTGTTTCTTTAAAATATATTGATTATTATTCATCATAATAACTGGGGCTTCATAGTGAAGGAGTCAGAAGGGCACATGATAACGACTGAAACATTAATGAGTGCTTTGAAACACTGTTTGAATTTGTTATGGACCATTTTCCTTCAAGGTCAAACCTTCCATCTTGGAGGGAAGCTACACAAGAGGATTTTGTACAGCCATACCGACAAGATGCTCTAAAATGAAATCACTCAAGAGTTTCAGGAAGTCCACTAGGATACTCCTTCCCCAAGCATCTATAAGTTCTTAGTACTGGGGAGACAGTCTCAGTCAGGCAGACTGAGCTGCCTGGAAAGGACTGTCTCCCTGCTGACTGCCTGCAAGCTCTGCAGTGGGCTCCGGGCTTCATGCTCTCATGACCTGTCACCGAAGCCTGGGTGGCTTTTGGCAGTGCAGCTCTCTTTGAGGCATTTTGACTCTTGTAAGTCATCTGTCACCCGTATTCTCATAAATGACTCCAGGAAAACTCATTTGTTCACCAAACTGGTTTTAGGTGGTGTCCTGACTTTGGCTGTCTTTAGTTCTCTGTCATCTCCTGAGGAAGAGTGTCAAACAAAAACATGGTGGGGGCATGGCTTGGAGGTAGAGGTTCCTGAGGCCAGCCTGCTGACCTGAACTCCATCCGAGTGTGCTGCTGCATGCTTACACTCATACCTACACACATACAGAAAATAAATAAATTATAATAAAATGCATATGGTTTTTACACACACTTCAGTATCAGGACCCCAGTTACAGCTCTCCACAGATGTAGTTCGAAGTTAGCATTTACTTGGTTTATTTCACAGAGCACCAAATAACTGAAGCATTAACTCTTAGCTGGTGAAAGCTTGGTTTTCTGAAATGCTGCAGTGGTGACAATTGTGCCATTTCTGAGAGCTCATAAAGTCCCACAATGTTCATTACAAACCAAAGAACACCAACAGCAGGAAGCAATTTTGTTACTTCCAGCAGGGGGGCAGTGGGACAGCATGGGCATGAGCAAGCCAGGCTCTTCTCTGCCATCTCCCAACTTGGAAAATACAAAGAAGGCATGCAGTACCCACTCACCATTTTCCATCTCTAACTCAGAAACTGCAGATAAACTATAGAAAATGCCTTTATTTTTCAATTAACGACCGGTATTAGTATCTCAATTGAGCATCACCAAGCCGCAGCAAGTGTCTTTTATAGTTATCATAATGCTGCGCTCTTTGGTCCTCATGAAGGATGGAGGCTCTTTTGGGCAGACCCAGATGCCACACCCATTTTTAGCTATTACTAGTATGTATGGACTACTTTGAACTTATATTAAAATATTGCCAGTCATAAAATTACCATACACCAGGAAAGAAGAAAAAGTGAGATAGCACAGACTAATTAGCATTTGCCATCAATTCAGAGCCACAGAAATGTGCTTAGTAAGAGCTCTCAGCCTTTTCATTTTTTAATGAGTTCAACTCTTCAATGACCTGAAATTAAAGTTTATTTCCACCTAATTGAAATTCTTCCTTACTTACTTTGAGTTGAGTGGCTGCCAGTGAAGGCACACAGCCCATTCTGGGTACCTGCTGGGTACATGCACTCACTTTGTAAAATGGGATCCCGTAGTCAGGGCAAGGGTGAGATAAGAATCCCTATTCAGGTCATCTGCACATCTGAGGTGCATTGCATATTTTTAATGCGTGTGTTCACAAAAGGACTAATAGGAGACAGGAAGAAGATTCTAGATGCCTAGAATTTGGAATGCAGGAAAACGCTCTTCCTCTTCTGGACCATCAGAGAAGCACTCTTTCTTCATAGGGGTGGGCAGAGAAAATGCTCTAGCATGCAGGCCATGATGTACAGTGCGTGTGCCAATGGAAATGAAAACGATGGAAATACACTTCGAATATTCAAATGCATCTTGCTCCCAAACTGCATTCCAGAGTTCCTTATCCATAACTAAATAACATATAGATTTGACATGGATTTATGTATCAGCAATACCATGAAATGTAATTAATGACCTCTGTTGTAACATTATGATTCCTCAATAGGTATGAAGCAAGATGGCTCCTGGAGAATGAAGTTATTAAAAATTTACTTTTAATTTACTATAGGATAAGATTGAGCCAAACTGCAGTAACTTCTAAGGTGCCTCGTTTATTGTTTCTGCCAACAAACCCTATGGAGAGCCTACACTTTACCTAGCAACAGAACCATGACTGGAACCCTGCCCTCTCTGCCTTGTAGGCCAGCTACTCTGGGGCTTCTGGAAATCTTAGCATATGGTCAGTGATCCTGCCATAGTTAAAGGGTGGAGATTATTCTCATTAATTGCATGCATGATGGGTGTCATCATCCTTTTCCTTGATAGTATGCTATCATTCTAGAAAGTAAAATGGTCTTCAGGTTGAGAGAAGAGTGAGAAGCAGGATTTTAAAAACGATGCCCTGGTTACAGGCCCCTATCCACCACTGCTTATCTGTTTGGCCAGCTTTGGGGCGGCTATTAAACTTCTCTGAACACTATCTGCAGAAAGAGATTGCTGTCTGCACAGAACTGTCCAGAAGCAGGGGAGAGGCTGCCCTTTGTCATGCAGCTGACAGGACCCAGAAAGCTGCCTCCAACAGGCTTGGCTGTGTTGAACGAGGCCCATAGGCCCATTGCTGGATCGATCTGATCCAGTTCCTCGCCACTGTAAAACGAACCATAATTGCATGGATTAAAGCGCTCTTCTGGAGGTTTAGAATGAGCAAATGATAGGCGTGGCCAAGAGATGCATGTCTAGACTTCTTCCCTTCCTTGCACTCTGCATCACTTACCAAGAAGGCTTGTGGGCTGTATCTGGTAGCTATTAGCAGTTCAAAGCCACCTAAGACCACAGGTCCGTTTATCCCAGCAGCTCTCTACCTGCAGACCTATTTCAGCTCCAAGGACCTATTACACAGATAGCAAATGATTTGACCCCATCTGCCGCCAAAATTGTTCTCCCAAATATTAATGCCCACCTCCTTCCAGTGGCAGGACATCTGAGCCATGCTTGGGAGGCCGGCTGACATCACTGACTCTGTTGGACACCCCACTCCTCCCGTAACCCTATCTCCACGACGGGGCCTACGTGAACATCAGGCTCCCCCTCAGGGCCACGCTGATCCTCTTGGGATGGTGGCTGAGGGTAGACATGACTCTGGGGATTTGTCTGCCACTATTATCTCCAAGCTCAAATCTCTCTTATCTCCGAGTCAATCACTGGGCTCCTTCCCCCTTCTTCCTCTGCAGTTCGCAGGCTTCCTCTGCCCACAGTGCATGACCTGGAGCCCTTCTCCTGCTTCTCCCCTACTTCCCTCCTACCTGTTCCTCACCGAGGGGAAGAAGACTCCTTGCCAGGCCTTTTCTGGCCCCTTATCCTAACTAGAGACTCCTGGTTAACCTCTTACACTGTAACCTATCTGTGAAGTGCGCATTAATTCATGCAGGCTTTCTCATTTACAATCCTTTCAGTGAACCCCAAGAACAAAGAACACACTGAACCACAGTAAAGAACACATATGAAATTTCTCTTTTGGTGTTTGTTTGGCTGGTAATGTGGGCCATATGTTATATATAGATAGCATTCAATAAATATTTTAATGAACCCAAGAAAAGTATATATGATCATTTCTTTCATCTCTAAGTACAGCAACTAAGAATATGAAAGTCACTTTTCAAAATTTATTTCAACTCTTTAGAGTAGAAGTTACTGTGTAACCATATATATTCTAATTAAATGATAGTAAGATGCTTAGCCAAATTGATTTAAATACTAATACTAAAGCAATCTAGTTTTCTTTCATGCATTTCTCAGAATTTTATTTGCTTGTTTCAATATGATTAAAGACTTTTTTCAAAACATAAGGGTATAATTATTTAGATTCATGCAAATATAAATCCCCAAATCTCCAGCTAAGTTTTCTTTAATCCAATAAATACGGTGTGGACCTATCTCCATGGTGACAGACACTAGATCTTGAATTTGTATTTCTTTAATATTACTTTGATTATTATAAGCAAGCCAACAAAGATTATATGATAATTTCCATTCTTTCTATATAATATGCATATAACATATGCTCTTCTCCTCTACTATTTCTTTGTTTTCTTTTGCAGTGATATCATTATTTATAGCAGGCAAATTTCATTTTCACTCTGTCAAAGGTAAGGTAAGAAGGGACGGTCACTGAATTGTGTGGGCAGCAGTGCCACACTGACTGATTCACAGTTGTCATCTGGGAAAGTCTATAGTTGTCCCAATAATGACACCCTAAACTTCAGAATGACCATCTAAACCTGTACCGTAGTCTTTAAATCTTCTTGAGCAGGAGCAAGGAAGGTGGCTCAGAGGGTAAAAGCACTTGTCATCAAGCATGGTAACTTGAGTTCAATTCCTAGATCCTACATAGTACAAGGAGATGTCCTCTGGCTTCCACCACATGTACGCTGTGGAATACATACATACATACATACATACATACATACATATCTCCCCACATAACACAAACAATCAAATAATAATGTAAGAAAATAAGGGATAAAGAAATCTCCTCCAGCAGGAGCCTTCCCTCTCAAGAAGCATGCTATCATTTTTTTTTTATTTATGTGTATGAATACACTGTCTGCATGAAGGTTGGTGCACCCGTGTCATGCAATTCTGCGGAGGTCAGAAGAGGGTGTCAGATTCCCCTAGAACTGGAGTTAAAGACGGTTCTCGGCTGCCATGTGGGTGCTGGGGATCGAACCCAGGTCCTCTGCAAGAGCAGTCTGTGCTCTTAACTGCTAGGCCATCTCTCCAGCCCCTCGTGGGCGTCTGCTGGAGCCACTTCCCAGGGTGTCAGGCGCTACCCATCTTTGCTGTTGCTATTTCCTGGCCCAGCTCTGCCTTGCTGTCTGAGAGGCTCAAGCTTTCCTCCATTTTCTGTTATTCTTTTGGTCTGAGCATGGCCCTGTTCTCTAAGATTGGGAACATGCTCCTTCAAAAGGCTCTCACTCTCCCTCACACAGCAGTATAAGCTGCTAATAGTTCCTCAGCTGAGGCTTCAGCCTCCTGCCCATTTCGTCTGTGTGGTTTTTGTCTGACTGAATTTCATGGGTCTTGTATACTGTCACCCTTGATGTAATTTCATATGAGCAAATTTTCAGTCTTCTTTAAGGGAGTGATGCTAGATAGGCTGACCAGGCTCCAGTGCATGAACTCATGCTGAGGGACATCTGGGGACACAAACTTGACTTGATAGGCCTTAACATACATGACAGAATTCACAAAACTGTGTGCACAGGTTATGAGGGTACAGGTAGGGAAGGCTTTTAAATATGATTACAATATTTGAAAGTCACAAAAAAATTCAATAAAAATATACATTGGGAAAAAATCTGTCACTGCACCCATGGAGACATTTCACATGTATGTGATTTCACATGTATGTGATTTGATTATCTCTGTGTTCTACTGAACATTTATGCAGGAACAAAGGCTTTTTAACTAAAAACTACATTGCCTGGTTTTGCCTATTACTTTGCCATAACTGATCCTGAAGGAAATCATGTTAATGAGTGATGTTTGGCAAACAAGACAATGTACAATGGTAACACTCTGTGGTTTGGGGAAGTGGGCTATTCTGATCTCTCTGCTTGAGTCCTGGCCCTTCAGAGATGACAGTCACTTGCCTTCAGAGCTGCCTATCAATCAATACTTCTAAACAGGACCTTAGAAGTATCCGTATTGAAAATCAAAGAGTTTTCCAGGAATTTTTTTTATTTGCATTAGAAGATTTCACATTGATAATTCGTGTGCCTATATATGTGCATGTGTGTGTGTGTGTGTGTGTGTGTGTGTGTGTGTGTGTTTATATGTGCATGTGTACGTCCTTCACCTTCTGGAACCCAGGTGAGCTAGGCATTCTGGCCAGTGAGCCCACAGATCTGTCTGTCTGTGTTTTCTCATGCTGGGATTAGAAGCATGCACCATCACTCCCAGTTGCTTTGTTTTAATGTGAGTTCTGGGTGTTAAATTCAAGCCCTCATGTTTCACAGAAAGCATTCTACTGAAGAAGGTGTCTCCCCAGACTCAGAGTCTCAAATTTTAGCATATTCTTAAAAACATATTAAAATGAACATGTTCCCCTATATAAATTAAATGAACAAATCTATCTACAAACATGTTTTTATGCATTTTTTGCAAATTTCATGCACCCCATTTTTTACTATATTTGGCCCCTCCTTTTTATGTGCCACAGCACAACCCCACACTGGGTTTCACGCATTCACTCACATATGTTAAGGTCTATGGAGCCAAGTTTGTGTCCCCAAATATCCCTCAGTGTGAGTCCACCTACCGGAGCCTGGTCAATTTAGCTACACCCTCTTATGGAAAACTAACTTCTCTCAGTAGTCATCATCTGCCAATCGATTCTCAGCTAAGGATGGTGATTCTTATCAATTTCCCCACTTTTATGCTGGAATCTTTTCTGGGTTGAGTTTGCATGGGTCTTGTGAATTATGTCACCATTGCTGTAAGTTCATAAAAGCAACTTCCCATCCACCCAGAGAACGCTGTCTCCTTGTGGTCTTCAACAACTCCTGGCTCCTACATCTTTTCTGCCCCCTTTTGCAATGGTCCCTGAGCCCTGGCTGGCACAGATTTGATATAGAAGCCCTACTGAGGCATAAGCTCTCTTCAATTTCTTATTGTCTACAGTTTGGCCAGTCGTGGGTTTCTGGAGTAAGCACCACCTGTTGCATGAGGAAGCCGTGCTGGTGACAGTTGATAGATGCATTGCTATTCTTTCTGCACCCTGCTCCACTATTTTCCTGTACCTAAGGTACAGAGGTTGCATTGTAGATGTGTTTATTGGGGCTGGGTTGTTTTTTTTTTTTTTTTTTTTTTTTTTTTTTTTTTTTTTTTTTTTTTTTTTTTTTTGTATGTGTATGAATGTACTGTCTGCATGCAGGTCTGTGCACCCATGTCGTGCAATGCCGCGGAGGTCAGAAGAGGGTCTCGGATTCCCCTGGAACTGGAGTTCTCCTGGAATTGGAGTTACAGACGGTTCTTAGCCGCCATGTGGGTGCTGGGGATCGAACCCGGGTCCTCTGCAAGAGCGTCGGTGCTCTTAACCGCTAGGCTATCTCTCCAGCCCGGGTTGTTTTATTTTTTAAAACAAGTTTTTTTGGGCTGGAGAGATGGCCTAGCGGTTAAGAGCGCCGACTGCTCTTGCAGAGGACCCGGGTTCGATCCCCAGCACCCACATGGCGGCTGAGAATCGTCTCTAACTCCAATTCCAGGAGAGCTCCAGTTCCAGGGGAATCCAACGCCCTCTTTTGACCTCCGCGGCATTGCACGACATGGGTGCAGACAGTACAATCATACACATAAATAAATAAATAAAAATAAAAAAAACAAGTTTTTTTAATGTTTCCAAATCAAATAATAACATTAAAACTATACAAACATAGTTCTCACTTAAGCTTATTATGATTTCTAACATTTCCTCAAACATTACATTATCAAATATCAGAATATTGTTCCTTAAAGAATTACGGCCATAAGTTCTGACGTCTGTGGTCACAAAACCTTCATCAATCAATCAATCAATCACCAATGGATCAATATGTAATTTTGTTACCATTTTCTTTCTTTTTGGTGAAAGCATTTAAAAATTAACCTTCTTAGAATGATTCAAGCGTACACTATACAATTATTCATTATGGCTACCATGTTGTACATTAGATTCTCAAGGTTTACTCATTTTGTGTAATTAAAATTTTGTAGCTATTATCAATTTCTCATTCTCTGCTCCTACTGTATAAAGCCATCCCCATATAGACTTGTTTATGTAGGCTTTGTTATAAAAACACCATATGCTTATTCAGTACATCGTTACTTCATTAGCATCAAATTCACAGCTAAGGATTTATACTTTATGCTTTGAACAAAGCTTGTAAAACAATGTATTTTCTACTGGAATCGTGTCACAGCCTTCTTGCAATCCAGTACTCTAAGCAACACTTCAAATCTGTGTTTGGGAGCATCTATCACAGCCTTCGATGTTCATTATTCTACTCTTCTTTTTTACATTCCTTACATATAGCAAATTTACAAAGTTTTACATCAAAGCATAGGTTAATTGCAAAACATATTTAGGGATTTACAGTTTAACCATAAACTTGTTTAGAGGTAATAAATATAACTTTACATTCCTAAATTGCATAGTGAGTTGATAGATATTTTAATGTTCTTAAAAAAGATTTTCTCATTTTCATAAATGTTAGAACTGAGGAAAATAGAGACATATGGTTCAAGCTCTATCTATAGCAAGAACAGTCAATGTGATATTATCTTTATTGACCAGTTACCCACTTTGACTTAACATATAAGGATGTGATATTAGGAACCACAAATGTGGAATAACATATGTCCTTTGTTTTTCTGAGACTATGTTACCTCACTCAGCATAATAGCTTCCAGTTCATCCATTTGCTTACAAATTTCATGATGTCATCCTTTTTCATTACTGTATAGATCTCTACTGTATAAATGTAGCACATCTTCATTATCCAATTACCAGTTGAGGAACACCTGGGCTGCTTCCAGCTCTTCACTATTGTGGAAAGGACACCAATAAACATGGTTGTGCAGGTATCTCTCTTATAGGATGAATCCTTTGGGTATATACCTAGGAGTGTTATAATTGGGTCAAATGGTAGGTTCATTTTTAGTTTTTTAAGAACTCTCCATACTGCTTTCCATAAGGGTTGCACAAGTTTGCAATTCCACCAGCAGTGAATGAGTGTTCCCCTTTTCTCCACTCCCTCTCAAGCATTTGGTATCACTTGTTTTCTTGATCATAGCAAATCTTACTAGTGTAAGATGAAATCTTAAAGTGGTTTTGATATGCATTTGCCTAATGACTAATGTTGTTGAACACTTTTTAAGATGTTTCTTAGCCATCTTCTCTTGGAAAGTCTCTGTTCAGATCTTTGGCCCATCTTTTAATTGGATCATTTGTTTCCTTGGTCCTTTTTTGAGTGATCGATATACTCTGGATGTTAAACCTCTGTCAGATGTGTTACTGGTGAGGATATCCTCCCTCTCTGGGTTTTCTCTTCACTTCTTTGTTTCTTCTGCTTTTTTTTTTTTTTTTTGCTTTTTAGTTTAATGAGGTCCCCCTTATTGATTGTTTACCTTAATTCCTATATAACTACTGTCTGATGTAGAAAGTCTTTTCCTACATCTATATCTTGTAGGTTACTTTCAATGTTTTCTCCTGATGTTTCAGGTTTCACATTGAGGTCTTTCATCAGTTTAGAGTTGACTTTTGTATAAGGTGAATGGTAGGGATTTAATTTCATTCTTGTTCAGGAGGTGATCCAGTTTTGCCAGCACTGTTTGCTGAAGATGCTACTTTTCCTCCATTGAATATTTGTGGCTCCTTTGTCAAATATCAGGTGGCTGAAATTGTATGTGCTCATTTTGGTCTTTGGTTTTATTCCATTAATCTAGGGCCTATTTTTGTGCCAGTACCATGCTGTTTTTATGACTATAACTCTGTAGTGGAGATTGAAATCTGATACAGTAATTCCCTCTACATTGCTCTTTCTGATCAGAGTTGCTTTGTCTATCCGGGGTCTTTTGTTTTTCTGTATGAATTTTAGAATGTTTTATTTTAAATCTGTGAAAAAAGCCATGGAGATTTTGATTGAGACTGCATTGGGTAGGATGGTCATTTTTACTGTATTCTTTTGAACAATGTTCCACAAAAACAATTCACAAAAAAAAAAAAAACAGAAAAATAAAACTTATAGAAAGATGCCTGACTAACAAATGTAACCAGGGTCACAGAATGAGACATGGAAACTCAGAGTTCAAAAGATGAGATGATCTTTCCCTGATGAAATCAGAAAATCACCAGGCAGCGCTTCATGAGGCTCAGTGCTGTGGGCTCTCTGTGGGAAAGCCTGCTCCAGCATCTGTGCTACACACTCTGTGAGAAAACCTGCTTCAGCACGTGAGATGTGGTCTCTCTGTGGGGGAAAACCTGCTCCAACATCAGTGGTACAGAATTCTCTGTGGGAAGTTTGCCCCAGCACTGGTGATCTATCGATTCTCTGTGGGAAAACCTGTCCCAGCATCAGTGCTATGGACTCAACTGTGGGAAGAACTTGCAAAGCATCTGTGCTATAGACTCTATGTGGGGAAACCTGCCCCAGGATCTGTGCTGTAGACTTCTCCACTGGAAAGCCTGCTCCAGCATCTGTACTGTACACTTATCCATGGGAAAGCCTGCTCCAGCATCTGTACTGTACACTTATCCATGGGAAAGCCTGCTCCAGCGTCTGTACTGTACACTTATCCATGGGAAAGCCTGCTCCAGCATCTGCAATGTATACTTCTCTGTGGGAAAGCCTGCTCCAGCATCTGCACTGTAGACATCTCCATGGGAAAGCCTACTCCAGCATCTGTACTACAGACTTCTCTGTGGGAAAGCCTGCTCCAGCATCTGCACTGTAGACATCTCCATGGGAAAGCCTGCTCCAGTATCTATACTATAGACTTCTCTGTGGGAAAGCCTGCTCCAGCATCTGCACTGTAGACATCTCCATGGGAAAGCCTGCTCCAGCATCTGTACTGTACACTTCTCTGTGGGAAAGCCTACTCCAGCATCTGTACTGTACACTTCTCTGTGGGAAGCCTGCTCCAGCATCTGTACTGTATACTTCTCTGTGGGAAAGCCTGCTCCAGCGTCTGTAGACTTATCCATGGGAAAGCCTGCTCCAGCATCTGTACTGCACACTTCTTTGTGGGAAAGCCTGCTCCAGCGTCTATACGATACACTTCTCTGTGGGAAAGCCTGTTTCAACACCTTTGCTGTGGAATCTCTGTGGGAAAATCTGTGCAAACATATGAACTATGGACTTTTTTGTGGGACACTCTTTAGGCAGGACACCTGAATAGGGCTCGAATCTGTGGATTCCCTATTGGAAAATCTCTAGTTAGGGCACCTGCCTCAGCCTCTGTGCTAGAGTCCAGTTCATTGATAAAAGTTTCCACTTCTGCACATACATATATATGTATATATTACAAAATTTCCAATTCTATAAAGACATAGCTGTATAGTTATAACAGTAGGTGTAGTTCTATTTGTTATTTATGTTTCTATAACTATATTTTACTTTTAATTTTTCTTAATCTTATAATATATTATCTAAACTCTCACATAGTCTTGTTGTAAAAACTCATAGGACAGGTATGTATGATTTTTCTCATTCCACCTGTTTATGGAAAAAGAGACTAACAGTGAGATAATGGTACTCAATTGCTTCATTCTTTTAATTAATTAATTTATTTATTTATTATTTTTTATGTGTATGAGTGTACTGTCTGCATTTAGGTTGGTGCACCCATGTCATGCAATGCAGCAGAGGTCAGAAGAGGGCATCGGATTCCCCTGGAACTGGAGTTAAAGATGGTTCTTAGCCACCATGTGGGTGCTGGGAATTGAACCTAGGTCTTCTGCAAGAGCAGTTAGAGCTCTTAACTGCCGAGCCATCTCTCAAGCCCCAATTGTTTCATTCTTAAACTTTACAAGTACTTTACTATAGAATGTTATATTAGTTACTTTCTCATTGTTATGATAAACTCCCATGAGCAACGCAAGTTCTAGAAGAGTTTATTTGGTTTCAGAGAGAAGAGTCCATCATGGGGTGAAGACAAAGCAGATAATGTCAGATACGGCAGCAGGAGCTGAAGCTGAGAGACCATATCTTCAATCACAAACAAAGTAGGCATTGCGCTGGAATTCATGATGAGCTCCGCACTCTCAATTCCTGACCCCAGGGGCCTGCTTCCTCCAGCAAGTCTACACCATTAGGAAGTCCATGACTCCCCAGCAAACAGTGCCCCAAACTGGGGACTGAGTATTCAAATATGTGAACCTATTGGGGAATGTGCTCTTTCAAACCGCTGCATAGCCTGTGTACCAGGTGCTGCATTTACCCATATGGAATGATGTTGTCGATCATCAGGACCTTCAGTATTTTACTGATGACTATGCCAGAGTGATGGGAATGTGTGCATTCTGTAACCTCACACCACTGCGCAGCCGCAGAAGTCAGTTCAGCCTCCTGAAAATAGTTTTAAGTTCCCAGGCTCAGGTACGCATCACTCCACTCCTGCCCTTTCCTAGGTAGCTCTTTCTGCCCCATGTGAGACGTTCTCTCTCCTTTGGCCTGAAAAATGTAGTGCATCTCCATGGAAAGGCATCAAACACAAGAACCTTCCCCCCACTCCCATCAGCCAGCTCAAGGCCACAGAGCCCTTTGGTAACCACGTTTGGTTTCTTTCCAGTGTGCGTTAACCCTAGGTTAAAGGGAAACCCCATTGTGCATATTCTGATTCATTCTGGATCCTGATTTCTTTCAGTGCAAATAAAAACACAGCAGGGTTTCTCCCTGTGTCATCTTTTCTCTGTGTCATCCTCTGAGACCCAATAAACTTTCCCTGTGTCTTTTACCTGTCATGATGGACAGTTGTGGACCATCTCAGCCATCACCGTGACTCTAGTTCTCTGCACACTACAGGCATTCAATATGTAGTAAGTAACCTATCAATCAAAGACTACACGAATAATGTAAGATGAAATAGTCAAATCCTCTCAACCTAAAATGAAATGTAGATAAAAGCTTTGTTTATGAATGTTGTATGGACCTTCAATTGATGTTCTCTCTTAGCAGCATGCTAAGTGTTCTCCACAACTATGAGAGCTAGCTTTCAGAGAGTTGGCTTATAGGTTATTTCCAGCTCAGATACTCCAAGTCCTGTGTCCAAAGTATGTCTTACCTTCATCAATAGGGTCTTACCTTCAAATTCTGGGAGGAAATCAACATCAATCAAAGTCCAACCCTATATTTGAGACCTAATTATCACAGCAATGGCTGGTACAAAAAATTACATTGGGGAGTTAGTGTTGCTTTTATCTTAGAGCTAATAAACAGCTACCTAATTAGACTTAAAGCCCACTCATTTGGAGGGAACTTATGTGTGGAATTGCAAACAAAACTAAATATGTAATTTGTATCTTAGAGAAAACCTTAACACTGTCACATTCCTAGACAAATGTAATTTCTTATATGCTAAATATGGATCCTTATATGTATAGACAAGTATGCCGGTCACCACTCATCAAAGAAGCTTCTTTGGTGAAAGATGAAGTCTATTAAAGAGAAGCACAACTGGCCACACCACAGAGAATAAGTGTCTGTGAAATGCCCAACCCTAAGTGACACATCTATAATGGAACCTCTACAACTAAGACTCACGGAATACAGTGGAACGAGGGGTGGAAAGAATACTAATGCATCTCTCAACTCTCACTGATGAAGCTCCCTCATGTAACAGAAGGCCGTAAACCCAAGAATCAGGGAACATTGTAGAGGAGCAGGTGGAAAGATTATAAGAACCAGGAGGGGGCTGCATGATTATATGGAAATTATATCTTACAGGCTCCTAGAACTTTGGTCATATGAACCTACAGCAATGGTGTCAGCATGCACAAGATCATAAAAAATTGTATTGATGTTTTGTCTATTTCATACATCATTTCTCAGTCCAATTTAGACACATTCCTTTTTCCATGTCCCCCACCCCATCCCAGTTCATGCATTCTGCCATACTTGTCTTGCATTTTTTCTCAGTCTTTTTTTACTGCAGAAGTTTATTGTTTGAGCAGAACTTAACTGCTTAAGTTAACAGTTCTTTGGCCCAGTCCTTTTGTCATTGTTGTACCCTCCCATTTGTATTGCTCCAAAATATGCCTATATATACATCACATATATACCAAAATTATGACTTCTGAAAATAAATTGTATGTTAATCCCAAAATATGTTTAGGAGCTCACATTTTCCCCCTTTAATTGTGTATTACTCTAAAATATGATTATATACCCTCCACCCATATACCACAATTATAAAGTCTGGAAAATAAGTGCTAAGTTAATTCTAGAGCCTGTTAAGAGATCCACATTATAAGAGAATAGTTGTTTTCAGATAAAAGGAAACATAACATTAATATTGTTCAGCTTGCCTTTCAACTAGTCATTTGATGCTAGCATCCACAAATGAGGGATACTATTCATCCTTTGTTTTTCTGGGACTGTGTTACTTCACTTAGCATAATGTATTCTAGTTCCATCCATTTACCTGCAAAGTTCATGATATCATCTTATTTCTAGATATGAAAGGGCATATACATGTATGTCTATGTATACATGTGTATGTGTGTACTCTTATACTTTTAGATTGGGTCTTTTGGGCTGGAGAGATGGGTCACTAGGTGAAGGTGCTTGTGCTTACAGCCAGCGTGAAGATCTGAGTTTAATCTCCAGGACCCACATGGTAGAAGGAGAGAACTGACTCCTACAAGTTGTCCTCTGATACATGCACTTTGATACATATTTTGACACATGCATGCACACATACACCATGGACACACACATACACACACATGTGTACACATCAATAAACAAATGAAATAAAACTGCAAAAAAGTACTAGATATTATTGTATAGCAAGTGTGACCAATGACCCATAATGTAGGCCTTGAACTCATGATTCTCCTTCCTCAACTTCTCCAGTGCTGAGTTACTGGTTGTATGGGAAAGTTGTCCTAAGAAATGAGCTTTTCTTGCAAATAGTCACACTCATATTTGCAGGCATTATCTCATTTATGATCAATGACAAATCTTCAGGAACTACAAGCTTATTAAGTAAAAAACCAGGAGACTCTCCATCTCTTTCTCTCTTGATGAAGCAAAACTTAACCTTTTACAATAGGAGTAGAATCTAGTATAAGTGGTTTCCCAGCATACACTTGTAAGTGCTATTTTGTTAAGTGTTTCACCTTCCCCCTTTCCTATAAATCCAAAGCCATTTATGTACTTTGTTGAAATGTAAAAATCTGGTACCTTTTGGAAAATGGAGGGTTATTCCTTTATACCTGGTCTCTAGTGGCCGTAAAAGACTGAATGTGGGCTTTAAAGCTGGTTAACAGCAGCAGTAACTGTAATCTAGATGCCTCTAAGTGAATATACTATCATTTATCCAAAGAAAGAGAGACTGAAAGGAGAAAAGAAAAGGAACGGTGCAGCCCTATCTAACGCAGGCTGAATTGCCTCTATCTTTCTCCTTGCTATCGTAATGATTATTTCAGAGTGGGATTTATTTTTGATGAAAAACAAAGCAAGATGAGAGATCTGTCTTATGAAGACATGGATGTTATCAGAGGACTCAGAGCTACACTGGAAAGGCATGCAAAGCAACACTGAGTCCTTGACTTGCACCCTGTGCATACGGTTGACTTTCTGAAAGGAAGCTTGCTTTGCTATAAATTGATAGCTCATTTATCTTAGCAATGTCACCACGTTCACTCTGTTGCAATACTGCAAAGCATGTGTGCTCATGTTACAGAGAACCGACATAAATAACGTTTGGAATTGCTTAATTAATGGCCATGATTAGCAATACATACTTTGTAACCTGCAGTTAGTATGGTGGAAGTGGGTAAATTTAGATGTCAATTTGGGAAATAGATACATCTTTAAGATGCCAAAGAGCATGGAGGATGACAATTCCCGAAAATCACTGTATGAATAATTTAGAGAATATAACAGCTGGAGTACCACCAGTTCCTACCTGGAGTCAGTTCCTTCTTGGCTCACTGCACCTGGGTCCAGGTGTCTGGATTCGCAGGTCCTTCTGACACTTTATGCTTTAAGGGTGAAAGTGTACTCATAAATTTCACTATGCTTTTTAAATGTGTTTTTTGGAAGGCATAACCTTGGACCTTGCTCTATTTACAAGTACATGACATTTGCTTTTCTAGTTCAATAGACTTTTTTCTTTTACCTACAACTAATCCAGTTTTATTAAGAGGAATGAGAGTCATTATACTGGGCTATTTATTGCTAAGGGCTCAGCCATAAACTGAGTCACCTGAAAAAAAGGAAATGTCATTTGAGGAATTTCCTTCATAGGAATTGCCTGACCCATGCCTGTGAGGCCTTTTCTCAGCAGCTAACTGATGAATCAGGGCCCAGCCCACTGTGGGTAGTACTGCCCCTGGGCAGGTGGTCTGGCCTGTATGAGAAAAGTAGCTGATTTCCTGCATTCTGTCATAGATGTTAAGGCTTGAGACAAGGTTGTGTCCCCAGATGTCCCTCGATGTGAGTTCATCCAGTGGAGCATGGTCTGCCTGTGTGACAGAATGCATGAAATCAGGTTGGGGCCTTTATGGAGCAGGTACAAACAGGGGACTGGCTCTAAGAATGATTAAAATTATTGTAGCAAATATACAAAAAATCAATAAAAGCATAGGTGGGAATGAAACTTTGTGTGTGGCTTGAAGTGAGAACTTGTAAGACCTGTACCAGAAGATCTTCAGTTATCTGATATCTTTGTGGGCATTCAGAGTTATCTGTAGCAGGAAAATTCGGGATATTACAATAATTCTTGCTTCGCCCTATCTCTGCAAAGTTCCAGGCCCCTTCCCTTGAGGCATTGAGCAAAATGTCACACCTGTAGTTACCTATTGCACAAACCAGAGCTCTGCAGCCCCCTGATTAGAACCAAGTTGGCTCACCCCTCCCTTCCATCTGCTCCCCACTTCCTTGCCCAGAGCACAGTAGACTTAAATATATAGACCTGAGAGAAAATAAACGGAGTTCCTATCCTCCCCAGAGTCCACTCATTTCCACGGGTGATCTCCTGAGGTTTTCCCTCCCCCCTTCTTGTGGGAGCGAACCCTAGAGACTGTCGGCCTGCAGGCAGGAGACAAGTACTGGAGCTGAGCCAAGAAGGGAAGGACAGTGTGTGGAATATGGTCACAAGTGACTCAAAGACACTGAACAATGACAAGTACGACAAACATATATTTTTAAAAAGTTTCTAGCAAAATAGATCATAAATATGTAGCTGAACAAGTCACGAGAAGCAAGCCAGTTTCCTCCATGGTCTGTTCTTCAGTTCCTGCTCCAGGTTCCTGCTGACCTACCTCAAAGATGGACTGTATCTAGGAAGAGTAAGACGAAGTAAGCTCCTTCCTCCACAGATTGGTTTTGGTCTGTGTTATATCACCAAAACAGGAAAGTAACTACAACAGAAGGGCAAACAGATTCATCTCTGGGGAAGCATAGGTGGAAGAGAGGGTGGACTTCGGTCCTGCGAGGAATGAGAGGAAGAATTGTAGTGTATAATGATCAAGATACACTGCTTACATTTATGAATTTGTCAAAGAATAAAATTTTTTTATTAAAAATCAAGTCATTTTCAGTACACAGGTCTTCACTCTTGAATTTGGTTGACATTTTAAGATTTAAGAAGATGTTGATACGTATTTAGACTCAGCTATTTG
>VZQC01006682.1:3960658-3985658 GCA_009823505.1 Rhizomys pruinosus | reverse complement strand
ACAGGAGATAGGATATGATGGTCCCACTTATTTCTTATTTCTCTTCTTTTTTAACATGCACAGAGAAAATTAATTAAAAAATTCTCAGCATTGTTAAATCTTTGTTAGTGTTATAACAAAATTTGCATAATAATGTGAGTTCTAATGACATATTTTCAGAATGGTATTTCATCTCAATTGAAAAACCCTTAAGCATAAAGGATGGCCATTTATAGGAAATGCAAAGAGAACACTTTTAGTATCTCAGATTAATTTTCAATTATAAGTAACTCCTAACATGATCATTTGTAACACTTAAAGCTTATATATAACTGCACATTGTAATGGATGCAGAAAATAACAATACACAAACTATTTTTGTCAATTTTCTTTCATTAACTATCAACTGCACACCATTAGACTCAGCACTGGATATGTGAAAATCCCTGCAAGAGCTGTAGCTATGGCTCCGTCCTGCTCACCACCATGGCCTTTCTTGGTCTTGTTTGCTTTGTGTATTTTTCTGTGTCCACCATGGCAAGTTCTAGCAATGATTTGTGATTCTCTAGTCAAAGATGATTTCCGTGTCTCAGTCTTCTTAAGTGTTAATCACTGATCAGCTAACCATCCCGGCTAATGTTGACGCCATGCACAAGTCCCATCCAAGCTCAAAGCAGAAAAATCCCAGAACAGATGTGAGGAGGTGGGAAAGAAGCTCCGATTCCACTTTAGGATCTTGTGTCCACAGATGGCTGCTGGGAGGGGCAGAGAGAGTCTCTTTCAAGCATGGACCTTGTGGTAGGTTGACCAGGCTCCAGGGGATGGACTCACACTGAAGGCCATTTGGAGATGTAAATCAGACTCTATAGGCTGCAATATGTATAGTAAGGGGGGGGGTTAAATGCCATCAAATTATACCATATGAAAATCACAGAATTCAAATATAAAAAAAATGAAACAGGAAGCATCATAGGCATGTGGAGGCAAAGCAAGCCCTGCTCAGGATGGACTCAGGGAAGACTCCACAGGGCAGCATGCCAGTAGACTCCCTAGGAAACTCCTTGTAGAAGGAACTCTGCCAGAATTGTATGTGTATGGTGAAGCAAAGATTAAGATTTGGGCCACTATGCAAATTACTTTTCTCATAGACAAAATATTTAAAATTGTATCTATCACGCATGGGGCGCTGTTTCTTAGTGGAAGTAATTTTCTCATTAAGCAACTTGTTTCTAATAAAACATTTACAATAGTTGAGAATTAATTCTGGAATGGATGCTTTCTTCCTGTATCCTCATGAAGTTATCTTTGTTAATTCTGTTATTTTCGTTTCCTTTTTGTAATGCAGGCTGCTCTTTCTAGATTTGGTCTAACTGTAAATCTTTCCAGAAGAGTTTCATTTGGAAGTAAGTAGTCTGTAAGAACAGAATGCACAAAGGAAAATGTTTTTTTCAAATTCTTTTTTTCAAATATTTTTTTATTTATTTTCATATGTGTATGAATGTATTGTCTGCATGTAGGTTGGTGCACCCGTGTCGTGCAATGTCGTGGAGGTCAGAAGAGAGTGTTGGATTCCCCCTGAAACTGGAGTTAAAGACCGATCTTAGCCACCATGAGGGTGCTGGGGATCGAACCCGGGTCCTCTGCAAGAACAGTCGGCACTCTTAACCGCTGGCTATCTCTCCAGGCCCCCCCTTTTTATATTTTTCACATTCTTATATTGGGAAGATAGCTTAGATTTCGTCTCTTGCTCAATTCTTCCATAATTAAATGAAGATGTCATTCTAGTTGAGTGAATGTAATGATAACATGCCTGACTTCTACAAGTATTAGGGATGAGGCTAATCCAATAGGCTTTGATGTGTCATTTAAAAATCGATGTAAATATGTTAATATGTCCCTAACATAAGTCTTAGAAAGTGACGGGTCAGGGGCTGGAGAGATGGCCTAGCGGTTAAGAGCACCGACCGCTCTTACAGAGGACCCGGGTTCGATCCCCAGCACCCACATGGCAGCCAAGAGCCGTCTGAAACTCCAATTCCAGGAGAACTCCAGTTCCAGGGGAATCCGAAACCCTCTTCTGACCTCCGCGGCATTGCACGACACGGGTGCACAGACTTGCATGCAGACAGTACATCATACACATACAGAAAAAAAAAAAAAAAAAAAAAAGAAAGTGACGGGTCAGATGGTGCTGGACCTTAAATACTTAGCCTAGACTGAGACATGAAAATTGGCCAAGGTTGTTTTCTTATATTAATAATACAAATTCACCTGTTTTGTTTATATAAACTAGTCTCACTAAATAACTTTCATCTAACTTACATTCTTTGTTTTTAAATATATATATATATATATATATGCCCATGCATTTGTTGAAGTGTACTTTTTAACTCTGCCCATTAGAAAAAAATCTTGTTTTACCCAAAGTGAAATAAAATACAGAAATAACAAATTGTAAATTATAGATAAAGATGAATGTTAGGATGTTGGATCAAGTCAGAAAAGGTGTCTATGAACTTTTCTTCTGTGTCTGCTCTTAAGCTGATTGACACCAGGTCAGTCACACTGCCCCATGTGGAATTTCAATGACAGGCATCAGTGCCACAGGTTGGTAGATGTATGTGACATGCACACAGAGACACATTAGTGAGCCATTATACAGACAAGTGGGCACATTTTCTAAGTGTCACCATTGCCACAGATGACTCTTTTTAAAACTTCATGCAAGTTGAATAAAATCAAATATACACAAATTACCCTGAAGTTTTAGGAAACTTGGATTTTCACAGTAACATTTCATCAGTGATATATAAAAGATAAAGGAAGAGAAATTGGCCAGAAAAGTACCCCCCCCCACACCTGCCCTGTATCACTTCAACCCAAACCCAACAGCAGAATACACTTGAACAGTGAAGCTTCCATCCAAAGGGTATACAGCTGCGGAGCTTAACGTTCAAGGCTCCAACCACTCCCTCATCCTGCTGCCACACAAGTATGAGCTGCATTCTCTCCCTGATGCATGAACTTGCTCTTCATAGGAAGTCACCTCTATGCATGCAGAGCATTGGTGCTAGAGTCTGGTTTGCCCAGGAGCTGCTGGTTATAGACACATGGCGGATAGGGCGCCCTGTGCTGCCGGGGCATGGAAGTCCACACTATGACTGAGTTAGCCAGAGACACCAAATATCAACAGGTGTGACTGTCCCAGTGTCATGGGTGTGATCAAAACAACAACGCTGGAGTTATTAAATATCACTAAAGATACATGTTTTACATATTAATAATCTTTTTGTATTTAAACAATTACAATTTTCATACAATACAATTCGATGGCATTCAGATCAGCTCCCCTAGTCCCATCTCCCCTTATTGTCCCCTGCCTAATATAATGCAGTCCATTTTATACATATACATATAATCACATATATATGCAGCAAAATGAGGGCAGGACTATTAGACTAGGAAGAGTTTATCAGTGTGGGGAGTGTGAGGGCAAGGAAGAAGGACTACGAGGAAGGATAATTAACACTGAAGGCCTTTGCAAAAAGCCATACTGCCATGCATGGTGGTGCATGCCTTTAATACCAGCACTTGGGAAGCAGAGGCAGGCAAATTTCTGTGAGCTCCAGGCCAGCCTGATCTACATAGCATATTCTAGGCTATCTGGGGCTACAAGGAGGCCCTGTCTCAAAAAGAAGAAGAAACAGGAAAAAAGAAAAAAAGCCAAATAAAAAATCTACCACTGTAGAAACTTCCAAAAGTATGTACACAAACATCATAAAAAGAGATAAATGGAATTATCCCATAACAGGAGACACTGCCTTTTCTAGACCTTGTAAGCTAATGAAGAAACAGGAAGGTGACAATGTCAGGAATGGACTCACTAGCAGCTGTTGGCCATGGGGCCCACGGACTCTCAGGGAAGGCTGGCCATTGCCGTTGTTCTTGTCTCCCCACCAGAACCAGATGGCAGGATCCTATTTCTGAAGGCACTACATATTAATAATCTTAATCAGATTTGACTCTAGTGAGAATCCAGCTATTTAATTTTGTTTCAATGATTGACACATGTCAACAATAAGGATCAGTGTTGATGGGGGAATCAAAGTGCATCACAAGTTCTGAGCAGGTACGGCAATAGTTTTTTTTTATTGATGCTTTGTGTATTTTATACATCATTTTCCAATTCAGTTCAGGCGTATATCCCCTTCCCTTCCCCCCACCCCACCCCTACCCATCCCAGATCATGCATTCTGGCATAAATTTTCTGCATCTTTCTCTGCTTTTTAGTTTTGTTTTGTTTTCATTTTTTTAACAATAAGTGATAATTTGTGAGTACAAGCATCCTTCATGTAAAACCAATTTGCAAGCAGTTGTGCCCAAACCCACACAGCTCATGGGTCCCACCGTCCAGCAGGGGGGGCTTGTATGTTCAATCAAGTTGATCAAATGAGTGTCCAGTCTATATTGTTGTAGTTTCACCATTAACCCCAATCGCAGCCCTTACATTCTACCACGCCCCCTCTTCCGCAGATTGTTCCCTAGGCTTAGAAAAGGGGCACAGGTGGATGAGAAGCAAAACACTCTACTTTCTCTGGAGCTGATGTCTTGGTCTCTAGTCAATTCTGGCTGTTTTCTTTCATGGGCTGCCAGCTTGTCCAGGCATAACTGGGATATCTGCAGGAAGAGAGGCGATAAGGCCCTGCTATTGAAGACCTGATATAAACATGGGAAAGATGTATGGAGACCACACTTGCAAGTATACAGATGGTCTCTGGAATGCCAGAGAGTGTTACCAAAGACCACTAAACCAATAAAGCAAATATAGGTCTCCTTGAGTCAAGCAAGACTCCTCCGTCAACACCAGCTACACCTCATCTGCCTGGAAATACTGTGCAGCAGTGGCAGCCATATGTCTGTATATCCCAAATCTAATTGGCTATTAGCTCTCTCCTTGGAGGAATAACCCACGGCTGATGCCACAAGCTTACATCCTCTAATGGTTAGGAGATGTTATAAACCACACGAAGACCCTGCCATACTTAACAGAAGAAAATGTAATTCATGAATTAATATACCATCCAAACATCTGTGTCTATACCAAAGTAACCTACCATAACAATTAGTACTGTTTAAATACTTATATATCTAATTGCGTGTGCTTCATTAGTAGGATCGAAAGGCTATATATTATACTGTTTAAATACCTAAATATCTAATTGCATGTGCTTCATTAGTAGGATCGAAAGGCAATACTATTTTTTAAAAAAATATTTTACTATTTTTATTTTATGTGTATATGAGTATATTGTCTACATAGTTGAACTTGTGCACCCATGACTCAGAAGAAGCTGTTGGATTTCCCTGGAACTGGGATTACAGATGGTTTAGCTGCTATGTGGGTGCTGGAAATCCAACCTGAGTCCTCTGCGAGAACAGCCGGTGCTCTTAACCATAGAGTCATCTCTCCAGCCCCCAAAATACTACTTTAATGAAGAATAATTTTCTTTTGCAAGCTTGCGAGATATTATTTTGTGCAAGGCAATAGTCTTTTAGACTTAGTGAAGATTTTCAAGTAAGCAATGATTTTAGTTGTATGTGCATAAATGTTAAATCAATTATAAATGTCTAAGCAGGTCATAAGGAGAATGATTTTTAATTCTTTATGTCCTATGTTTATTTTCATATTTTAAACATATAATTTATTTATTCTTCATGTGTGTTCAGGCATGTGCATGGTGCAGGCATATGGATATCAGAGGACAAGTCTCAGGAGTAGGCTTCTCCTACTATCTATGGGATGTAGGGTTTGAAGTCAGGTGGTCATGTGTGCATAAGAGCTTCACTCTATTCACTGAGTCATCTCAATGGCACATAAACTCCAATTTAGACTTGGTAGAAAAGCTTAGAACAAGTCTTCAAAGACACATGATGTCTCTAGGAAGACCTTGAAACTTGCAACCATCAGAACAGCAAACTGTATTTGGGTTTGGTAGAAGAGAATATGTAGTTCAATGACGTTAACAGGCCTCTTAAAGTACAGAGGCAAACTGCTTGCCACAGTGGGCAGCATGGCCCCAGGAGCACAGTCATTAAAAGAGACGCTCAACCCAAGAAAAACTGGTCACTGTGCAGGGAAACTTCCAGTGCTCCTGTACAGGAGTCGATTTGACTGTAGGCAGAAGCAAAGGTGGAAGTTTAATTTGAGTGAGATTTCTGAACTTTGTAGACCATTAATATGCTTTCACCAAATTAGTTTACAAGGCAATAAAAAATTTAAAAATTTTAAAAATATTCTACTGATAAATCACCAATTATATGTTCTACTTAATCATACTTCTCTATTCATTCATTATTTAATGTTTTTGGCTACTTGGAAGACTCACACATAAAATATTTGACAAACAGGCAGTCAAGGAATTGGCCACAGGGAGCAGAAAATGAGGAAAGTCCCTGCATTTCCAGATGACCTCAGCAACAATTATCATTACTTGCAGAGAGGGTGCGTGAACCAATCACTTTCCATAAGTGTGCATCACAATAACTGTTTAGGGACAGTAAATGACCTTCACTAGTAGAGAGCACTGAAGCCACCTTCACGGAGGTTTCCAAGAAAGTCTCCCAACGGCAGCTTCTACAGGATTCCCATGTACCTCTAGTTAGATACACAGACTTAGGGATATGAAGCCAGGGCCCCGCATCCTCCCCCCTTCCCTTGCACAGAGGGGATCTCGTGTATAAGTGAACGGCTTGTCATTTATCTTATACTGTGAATTCTCACTGGGTGCAACTGATTTGGGAGGAACTGAGCTTCTCAGCTCCCCCTGCTCGGCTGTGTCACAGAGCAGCAGGGGCGTGGTCAACAGAGTGGGAATAAAATGGCACCGTCATTAACACATCTATTCCTATGCAGCTTCTAACACAGTGTACCGCCCCACCCCCTGCCTTTCTGCTGGTTACATTCTCCTACAGGACGACCTGTGAAACTCTACAGGGAAGGTGCAGAATGAATGGCAAGGTAGAGCTTCAGTGACAGCTAAAGTCTGAACACACCCTTTGAAATCATGGTTCTTGTCTCAGAAATAAATTTATGTGATCACCAATAAGCTTGCCCATGGTCTATTTAGAGACACGATGTCAAATGTACATTATATTCACTACATTGTGTGCTTAAGTGTGAGGATTAGAACTAACGCCAGTTATGATACCCAACTACTTCCCATGTGTTTTCCTAATTTTTAAGTTAAACGTCATCATATTTATGAAATTAATAACAAAATATGATCATAGAATGAAGGAAAGTTCAATAGATATATTTCACAAAATAAGGGACCTAGATGGAAAGACAGAGTAGTTGAGGGTGCTTTGCTCCTTTAGGAAGTTGACACATGAATTGCCATGCTCAACCTTGTGAGAAAATAGTCTCGACCTTGATGAGTTAAGATTTCCGATGGAAGATAAGCTGTCTTACTTTAAACATACCATTTCATTATGGCCATATTTATATTGAATTTAGAGAGATTATCTCTCTAAGACAGAAATGAATGTACTGTGGCAGGCAAGAAGAACAACAACACAGAGAGGTGAGGACCTTCAGGGTTCCTCCAGAAGTTTCCAGACCACATCACTCCTCTTATTCAGTGTTCCATGGAGCAAAGATGGGTGAACCCCTCATCTCTGCCTCCATAGTACACAGGGAAGCGATATTAAGAGGAACCTCAGGACATCTGTGAAGTAACAGTTTCATAATCTACTTGAGTCCAGTCCTTTACTGTCTCCAACTGTTTCACATGGCCCCTTCATGTCATTCTGAAACTTACATTGAAAGACAAATTCTGCTACCCAGAAGAGAAAAGGAAGCAGAGGCATGCTAAACACACACAAAGATAAAAATAAATCTTAGGGAAAAGAACTGGATAGTTGAGTCATGGAAGTTGCAGCCTAACTCCCAGTCCTGAAGAGCTGAGAACTTGAGTTTGGGAGGTGGAGATGGCAGTTTCACCTTTCATTACTTGTAGATGGATCATAGGCTCAGCTACAGAGCCATAACCAGGAGCAATGCCCACGACCGGAGAAAAAGTGCTTCTCAATTAGTGTCGATCAAATGGAAAGTGAATGAGGTTGATTTATGTCTGAACAGAGAGTATTGGAGGGATATCAGAATGGTCTGCCAATTCAATCTCCCTGCCTCAAGAACAATGCACTCCAGGAAGCCCAAGCCTCGGTGGCGTTTTCTTCCAGGGTACTTGCATCAGTCTACACAGAGCACAAGCAATATCAAACCCACTGTGCTTGCTGAAGTGTGAAGGCACAGCCTCAGAGACAGCAATTGCATTCTGAAAGTTTGTCTCTACCTTCCAAATGAGGCTTGCCAGAAGGCATTCCCAAGAAGCAGGAATATGGAGTTGATAAAGATGGCATTAATAAATCACCAATGGCCTTCACTGAGATAAGCAGGCTCAGAAATATCCTCCTGGTACTTGAGATCCCCAGGGTGGACTGGCTTAGTTCAAAAGGCTGTTTCCTTCTTCTCCTGCTTCAGGCAATTTTCCCAGAGCCGTTGGACATTGATGTTGATGGGGGGTTATTGATGGATGAAAACTTTGGAAGGGAGAAGAAAGAGCCTCAATACTGTATGGCTTTCAAGGGCTCCACACGGAAACAATGGCAGAAAAGGATATCAATGGAAGCTTCTCCTGCAGAGGGAACCTGGCAACTGAACCCAGGCTTGAAGCCTGTTACCTGAGACCATGGTACTAGGAATACACATGGAACAGTGTTGAGGGAAATTGAGTGTTGAGTGGATGAAACCAACATTAGCATGTCCCCAACATGCACTGAGCAAAAGGAAAGCATGGTATTCGCTTCTAAGGTTATAGCAGAGCTGAGACAGGAAGGAATCCGGCATTCAACAGTCACACAAGTAAAGAAGATATTTTGAAATTAGGGCTATTCAGAGGGAGGCCCTCTTTAGTCTTATTCTAGGGCCATGGTGGCATTTGCCTCTTGGCTCAGATTTAATTGTGATAATGTACCCATTACTGTTGTCATTAACAAGAAAACAGCAGTATAGGTGGAGATGAGTTACAAGAAACCTGTAAGAAACATTTTTTTTTCAAATAGGGATTGACCAGATTGTGTCCTTCTATTTATGTGTGGATTGCTTTAGGTAAAGACAGACTTGTGTTTTAAAACATATCATATATTCAGCTAAAATTCTAAAGAATGGAGTACAAGAATGATTATACTTTACCATCATTGTAAGTAGTATCGTCATTGTAAGTAGTATCATTCTATTTTTATTTTAAGAAGAGGTCTCAGTTTGTAGCCCCAGTTGGCCAGGATTCCACTCAGTAGCAGAGGCTGTCTTGGATCTAATCTAAATAAGTAATAAGGAAATGTAAAGTACAAGATGGTATGGAACAGCAGGGAACAAATTATTATGAAGACAGGTTACATTAATGGACTCAAGAAAGCCACAATTCTTATCACATACATAAACATTTTGGTAGTGTACAACTTCTATTTATTTTTTTAATTTTTTTTAATTTTTGTATATGTATGAGTATACTGTCTGCATGTACATTTGTGCACCCGTGTTGTGCAATGCCGCAGAGGTCAGAAGAGGGTCTAGGATTCCCCTGGAACTGGAGTTCTCCTGGAATTGGAGTTACAGATGGTTCTCAGCCGCCATGTGAGTGCTGGAGATCAAACCCGGGTCCTCTGCAAGAGCAGTCGGTGCTCTTAACTGCTAGGCTCTCTCTCTCCAGCCCCAATAGTGTACAACTTCTAAGGCAATGGAAGTCAAGTTTCTCTGGTACCATGACTAACCAAATCCCATGGCTCTTGAATTTTTTTAATATTTCAGTAAATTTTTAAAAATTTAATTCCAGTTTATTTAAATCGTGCAATATAGCAACACTTGAAAAAGTTGTTAAATCAACATTTGTGGATGAAACACAGTTGTATTATGAACTCAATCACAAGGATGCCCAAACTCTGTTTGAATGACACAGGATTTAACATCTTTCATTCCTAGAATCATGAAAACCATAAATTGGTAATCTTATTTTTTCAGAAGAAACAATGGGTGAAATAAAAGGTAAAATTGAAAATGAAAAACAAATCTCCAACGATTAAATGACCTCATGTTTCCTCCTACATAATTTTGCTAAACACTTAATGCCAAATGGACATAATTACAGTGTCATGGAACCTGGGGCGACCAGCCCAGCACTGGCAGGAACAGCCTGAACATTCTGAGGGATCTCTGCCCAGGTGAAGTCCAGCCTCTGATGATATGGAAGGCAGAGGAAAGCACAGTAGGTGATTTTACTAAGTAGAGATCAGGGACAGGCAAAGGGAGGGAGGAAGGAGAAGGAGAAGAGAATGGAAGAGACAAAGGGAGGGAAGAAGGTAGGAAAAGAGGGAAGGGAAGAAGAGGGAGGAAGAGGAAGACAGAGGAGAAAAACTTAGGGAAGGGACAGCACTCCCGAGAAGCAGGTGCTTAAGTGTCTTGACAATAAGAATGGCTATCTATCTATCTATCTATCTATCTATCTATCTATCTATCTATCATCTATCTATCCATCCATCTATCTTCTATTATCTATCCATTCATCCATTCTGATAGATAGATAGATACATATAGATATAGATATACAAATGATATCAATCTTTGTTTGAGGTGTACTTAGAAATACAAGTGGTGGGGGCTGGAGAGATGGCCTAGTGGTTAAGAGCTCCGACCGCTCTTGCAGAGGACCTGGGTTCGATCCCCAGCACCCACATGGTGGCCGAGAACCGTCTGAATCTCCAATTCCAGGAGAACTCCAGTTCCAGGGGAATCCGACACCCTCTTCTGACCTCCGCGACATTGCACGACACGGGTGCCCAGACTTGCATACAGACAGTACATTCATACACATACAGAAATAAATAAAAAAAATAAAAAAAAATAAAAAAAAAGAAATACAAGTGGTGTATCTGCCTATGATTCTGTATTTGTATTTACTTTTGTTTGTTTTGTTTTTGAAGTTATGTTGAGATTTTCAATGCATAGTCTTCAGGAAAGACACACTAGACCCCAGATGAAGGGCTTGATTTTTCCTGTTTATTAATCATGCCTCTCTCTTAGTCAAAACCATCTCAAAATGATATGGATCACCTATTATATCATAAACTATAATTTCATTTTGTCTCTACAAGTGGGCCAGCATTCTAACCAGGAGATATTTTTAGAGGATTTGGGTGTGTGTCCATGACCAAAGAAGTTGTAATGGAGCACAGAATTTCTCAGTGTTTCAGAGAACAACATTCATTGCAAACATCTATAAAGAGTGACTTTTTAAAGTTTATAATGATCACTTTTGAGAATGTGGGATGACTGTATATTCCCTAAATCAACATAAATTCCAGTACAGCAATGTGTGTCTTTCTAAATTACAAGTTAGAGTGTTTCCTGGTCTGTTCACTGTAGAAATTGTCTTAAAGAAATTGGAAGCATACATGTCAGTACACTGACAGCTGTGCACTTTGAAAGACTGACACATAATTTTCATTATTTTCTTTCCATTTCTGTCTATAATTCGAATCAATAGTAAGTCTTCCTCTGAGGAAAGCAGACAACAGTAAATTCTCCTCAGATCTAGCTTTCATTTGCTAATGTCTTTATCATAAGTGAAAATTAATGTCCAGTAGATGCAAGCCACGGTGCTTGTTAATGTGCTGTCTCCATGGGAATAGGCGGCAAGTATTTCTGGACATGCACACCATACTATTGATTCAAACTAAGGACTGGAGACCAGGAGAGGCAGAAGATATCAGTGTCTTGTTCCTTCATGTGGTTCTAGCCTCTAAGTGGACAGAACTGCTTGGGAATTAAAGTCTCTTGGGATTTTACTTTTCTTTTATGTTAAGATTTACTTATTTATATGTATGTGACTGTGTATATCTATGTACACACATATACACAGTGCCCATGGAATGTGTATATCTATGTACACACATATACGCAGTGCCCATGGAATGTGTATATCTATGTACACACATATACGCAGCCCATGGAATGTGTGTATCTATGTACACACATATACACAGCCCATGGAAGCCAGAGATGGAGCTGTAGTGAAAGGTGATTGTGAGCAGTGTTACGTGGGTGCTGGTAACTGAACTCACAAGCCACCTCTTCAAGCCTTGTCTCTCAAGTTTACCAAATATTTAATTTCTCCACAGAAAATCCTAGGGTTAACAATGTTAATAAGTGGATCTACAGTTCTATGCCTTCAAATACAATGCTGTATAGAGAAACCTGTTGGCTCATTGTCTCCTAATGGGTCTAACAACTTTCATGAACAAAATATTTATAGATAAATTTGGAAATTTCAAATATAACTTCACATTTGCTTAATGTTTAAATTGATTTCTTTCTTTCTTTTAAGTAAACCCTATTGAGGTCATAATGCACTGATTCCCTAAGGGAATGATTTGTGTTTTCTGTGCCTTGAATTGAAGGGCAGGCTCAGAGTTCTGCCTGAACACATTGTTATCTGTAAGAGATGTTTGTGGAACCAAAAAGTGCACCTGAAACATCTTAGGTTCCTGGCCACTGAAGCCCGACCTAACTCTTTCTATGCTGCTGTGAAACTTGGCTATTAACTGGACACCGTTTTGTAAGATCATTGAAATGTGCATCACATTGTGGTAACCACGACTCAAATCAAAGTGAGAAAACCTTGAAGTGGAGATTGAACATGAGACAGCCACCTTGGACTTGTTAACTTTATAAATAGGTCAAGCAAGATTATTCGACAAAAGAAGCTATTTGTGCATGTATGTAACTTACTCATGTATGTACTTACTCATGGGCATGTGAAAATGTATGCAGTTGTATGTGTGGCACACTTGATTATGGAAGATTGAAGACATTGCTGACCATCTTCCTCAGTTGCTGCCTATATTTTGTTTTATTGTTTTGAGACAGTCTTGCTAGACCTATAGCACAATGAGCCTCAGGAATCCCTGTCCGCACCCAGCATGAGGTGCACAGGACTGCAACCACTATACCCAGCCTTTAACATGGGTTCTGGGGAATCAAATCAGATCCTTATACTTGCACGGGCAAGCTCTATTGACTCAGCCATATGGCCAGCTTGGCCCAAGGAAGTTCAGAGTGTGGAACGTGCTCCTACAGACTGACGTGATTCACTTCTGCTGGGAAAGGGATGCTGGCTACCTGCAGCTAACTGGGGAGCTGGCACCTCACCTCGGCACAGGTTGGCAACAGGCTACTGTTTGCAGCCCAACCTGAGTGACTACTGCCTCTCTCAGTTTCTTAGCCTTCTAGTGGTGCTTCCTTTACCGGTCCAAGAGCTGGTAGCTCTCAGGACTGGAATTTCAGCCTAGTGCCTGATTGGGTCTCCCCAGGCTACACCACCAGCAGTTCACTCTCCAAGCTGGTGACCTGGTATGCCTCCTTCTAGCTGAACCACTAGCACAGCAGGCTGATTGTTTGACAGATCTCCTTCCAGCCCTGATAGCACAGGGCACTCGAGACTCAGGCCTTCTGCAGCCTACACATGCACAAAATAATGGACCAAGAGATCATGTCAGGTGTTAATGAGGTCTGTTTATTGTATGTTGTAAGTCACTTTTATAGTCTGAATGATGTCATCTCTTAGGGTCAATCTCAGACCCCTATATCATGCCCCCTGCATACATTACTTGCTATCACTCTGCACAGCATTGTGTGCTGGATCACAGGTGGGGAACAGAAGTTTCATGACCCCATCTGTTTCCCCAGGAGATGCTGGCTGGAAAGTCAGCCCATTCATACCTAATTCAGAGGACAGGAGGGAGGAGAGAGAGAGAGAGAGAGAGAGAGAGAGAGAGAGAGAGAGAGAGAACACCAATGCTGGAATCTAGTGGCCAATCACCTGAGATGTCCTTACAAATACCAGAAAATCAGGATGGAGGTGAAGGTTGACAACCGTGGTAATCAGCAGCAGCCTCCTCAGCAGGGACTCCTCTCACTGTGAGGCTTAGAACAGTGAGAACTGAGACAAGGATCATGCCACATGCCAGGTCAGACATTTAATGTTGGACCAATGGACAGGCCTGCAGAGCTGCAGGGTCGAATTCTGCTCAGTGTTCAGAATCAGAGGCCAGTCCTACAAGACTGATTTTGTAGGTCAAGAAATGAAGGACTGCTCTGACCACAGATGATCCAGGAAAACCTAGGAATCTGTCATATAACTGTATGTTAAACCCCAAAGTCATGCACTGGTATAGCTAACAGATAACTTAGAATTCCCAACAGTGCAAGTACAGCTTCCCTGAAGGGAATATAAGTCCAAAGTGCAGAAAGCCAATAAAATCATAGTAGGACAGGGTAAGGGGAACGGCTCAGTGAGTAAAGCCTTTGCTGTGCAGGGCGAGTACTCCCCCTCCGTCACATGAAGCCACAAACTCTTGGCACCCTCCTGCCATCCCAGTCCTCAGGAGAGAGAGGGGAGCCGAGGTGTAGGCTGGCCGGCCAGGCTAGCAAAGAGGTAGAGCTCCAGTTTCTGCAAAGACAGTGCCTCAGAGATGACATGGACAGCAGTCAGGGAGGAAATTCCATGCTGGTCTCAGGCCTCCACATGCGCATGCACAGGTATGTGCACACACATGTACACACACAAAACTAAACCATGACAATTTGTGGCACATTCTGCTTTGAAAAGGTCTCCCTCATAACAGTCCACACAGGCCTTTTGTACAATCTTTCTTTAACTGCCCACATGCTGCTTGCGGGCCTTCAGCAGTCCATGACTTGGAAATCTGGCATTAGCTCTCTCTACTGCTTCAACCACAGCACTTCTGCCAGGCATGAGTAGGTGAATGCAGGGAGGGGCGAGGTGTCAGGTGATAACTGCTACTTCGGAGTCCAGCCAAGTGAGACAGAAGGAGAGACAGTGGAATGTCTCTGTGGTCAAAGCCAAGCCATTATGGGACTAGAATGTGTCTGGGGTAGACCATGGCAGAGCCGTGGGGCACACCAGGCCCAGTGAAGTGTGGACAAAGACACCTGCCACTGTAGAAGGTCCAGGAGGAAGGGGTGGGAGGTCCCACTCACGCACCCTGCTGCTGCCCTTGCTAAGATGACCAATCATACAGATGGATGCTCCTCTTCTCAGTGGCAAGACGTGGAATGGTCACTTGGCCCTTGTTCAGCTCAGCTTGCTTCACATGTCTAAGTTTTGGAGGGAGAAAATATACTCCAATTCCAATGAAAATTGAATGTCACAATGGGACCTGAGTCTTAGCCGTGCTGGTGCTGCCTGTCCATGTGGGTTGCTGCATGGATGGGGAGATGGCGGAATGAAGAGCAGGAGAGAACTGTGCACCATTCCTGTGGGGGTGCTGCCTGTCCATGTGGGTTGCTGCATGGGTGGGGAGCAGTGGAATGAAGAGCAGAAGAGAACTGCGGACCGTTGCTGTGGGGTGCTGCCTGTCCATGTGGGTTGCTGCATGGGTGGGGAGCAGTGGAATGAAGAGCAGAAGAGAACTGCGGACCGTTCCTGTGGGGGTGCTGCCTGTCCATGTGGGTTGCTGCATGGGTGGGGAGCAGTGGAATGAAGAGCAGAAGAGAACTGCGGACCGTTGCTGTGGGGTGCAGCCCCTGCTTTCTGGCCCAGCGGCTTTCCAGCCTTCCTGGCAGTTCTTGCTGTGATTACAACATCTCTCGGTTCCAAGCCCTCTCTGCTCTATGCAACTGACCACAAGGGCAGGGGGCAGTGGGCCAGCGGCGGCAGAGCTGTCCCCTGGAGGACCAGGTAACTCTGGAGGGCCACTCGAAATCAAGGTAGTGGAGGCAAAGAGCAACCTTCATGGTAATCCATGACAGGCTTCCTTCCCGCTCACAACTTTAGCGTGGGGCAATGCCCTGCATCTGTCCTCTGCTCTATGTACAGCAGTACAAGTAAAGTCCACATGTTACATTCTCATAAAAGACTCACAAGGAAATAATAGCAAATAATAGCAAATCTCAGGAACACAAATCCAGTTTTATAAATACAGTAATAACATTACACTATAATTAAAAACAAACATGAATGTTTCTCCCACCTGTTCTCTTTCCACTCTTAGCACTATTTGGTCTCAACATTCTGTGAGTAGACACATATACAAAATGCACATTTCTGCAGCTGGTAATATGCAAACTAATTTTTTGTCACGCAGTGGAATATTTGAAGCAACTAAACAGTAAAGTTTGAAACAGAGCAGTTGCTCTCTAATTAAACTGTCTTTGTTCTTGCACTTGTCTACTTATTTATGCAACCAACATTTGTTGAGGGCTTACTAAATTTCAACCACTTTTAAGCCCTAGGAATATAGTTGGTAATACAGATAGGATTGTTGTATAAAAACTTAAATTCTAGTGGCATCTGGTAGATAATAAGAAATAAACAAAGTTAAAATAATTTCCAATGACAAGAATATGAGAGAAAATATATTACAGAGAATTCCTGAGAAGACTGAGCGTGTTAGGAAAGGTGACTGGTGGTGCCCTGACAGGTAAGCAGAACTCTGAAGAGCATGACTTGCCCCTAGATGTCCCAGGCAAGGCCTGAGCAGAGACTGTGCTCAGCATACTTAAGTCAAGGGAGGGAGGCCGGTGGGAAGACTAGAGGAGAGCACCAGGTCAGGACAGAGCCTGGAGAGGCTGTAAGGAGAGGTGAGGAGCTTGGCTTACACACCAAGGAGAGGGCTCACTCCTTTCTTATTCTGTTGCTATAAACAGGGAGGAAAGGTTTCCCTGGTCTTGCACTCCTGGGCTACAATCTGTCACTTCAGGGAGACCTTGATTTTAGGAGCCTGAGGAGGAAGGTCACATGGCATCCACACTCAGCCAACAGTAGGACACGAATGTCAGTGCCTAGATCCCTTTCTCCTTTGGGTTCAGTCTGGGACCCTAATGCAGGAACCTGGCTGCCCACATTTATGGTATGTTAGCTAACCTAGATAATCCTATCCAAGCAGGCCCAGAGGCTCACCCTCACCTAATATAGATAAGCTCTATATAGGGGAGGCCAGAAGCTCATGTAATTTAGGTAATCTCTCACACCTAACCTAGACAATTGATCCAGGGCCTTCCCTGGGCTACCACAATCTAGACAGTCCCTCACTGGCTTGCCCAGAGGCTTCTTTCTTAGGTAGTTTTAGGCCCTATTAGTCAATATGAACTTAGATTCTGACAATGTTAGTCCTCACAGGTGGGAGCCACGGGGACATCTTGAGCGACCCATCTCCATGTCCTTGTTTCTATCCTTAAAGAGACCTCAGCCTCCCTCCAGGTTGGGGAGGCACAGGAGAGTAGAGTTAGGAGGAGACACTGTTACCCAGGTAAGCCACCAGAACGTCTAGATGGAGCGGCAGGGTTGGGGCAGGGATCAGGGAAGCTCCACTCTCTGAGTCCATTCTGGAACTGGAAGTGACAATTTGCCAAAAGACTGAGGAGGGAATGACATAGGAAACACGTCTGCTAGAAGCACCTGAAAGTGAAGGGTTTCATGAAATGCACCAATGTGTCACCTGGATAGTGAGTGGGTTCCATTCTGCAGGTGAGGAGTACCACGTGGGGAGCAACATTTTGGACAGCACTGCAGTGAATTAACTATTTCTTTTTGAGAGGGTCTCACTGTGTAGCACTGGCTGGCCTGTGACTCACTATGTAGATCAGGCTCAACTCATAGGAACCTACCTACCTCTGCCTCCCATGTGCTGGGAGTAGAGGGGTGCACCACTACACTTGGCAGGACAGGGACTGTATGCTATTATTAATTCCTCATTTTTCTCACAACGCATTTCGAACAGCAGATTGTTTGAAATTAGGGAGATTATCTCTCAGGCCTTTAAAGTCAAGTCCACAGCAAATTGTGTACCTTTCAGACAATGTATTTAAATAACATAACTTCTCACCAGATATTAGAAAATGTCTAACTTAATGCAAGTGGCAGGCAGCTGCACCATCTAAATGCTAACATCTCACATTCATTTTCTTTCATCTCTGTTATTTCACATAACATTAAGATGTAAAGTAGGCTTAGGGAGATTCTAGGTGTAAGTAACCACAGGTAGTTCCTCCAGTCCTGTCTGCACTCAGGAAGTCAGGAACTTGCGAAATATCCTGCTGGTATTGCATACTAGGAGTTGTTCTGTGCACACTCACTACTGGCTTCTAATAGTTCCATGAAGAAACGTGGCAAAACAGGAAAATTTTATGGTTAAAGACATAGTGCCAAAGGGGTATGTTCTGCAGTGAGAAAATAGAAATTAAGAGGGTTACTCCAGCTCAACCTGCATACCCCAGCTTACCAACAAAATCACAGGATTCTGTCATTAGTTCACTATGCATACTCCATGTTATCCACATGAACATACTGTCCTGTCAGTAGTTCACTCTGCATACTTCATGTTATTCACATGAACACACTGTCCTGTCAGTAGTTCACTCTGCATACTCCATATTATCCACATGAACACACTGTCCTGTCAGTAGTTCACTCTGCATACTTCATGTTATTCACATGAACACACTGTCCTGTCATTAGTTCACTATGCATACTCCATGTTATCCACATGAACACATTGTCTTGTCAGTAGTTTACTCTGCATACTCCATGTTATCCACAAGAACACACTGTCCTGTCAGTACTTCATTCTGCATACTCCATGTTATCTACATGAATACACTGTCCTGTCAGTAGTTCACTCTGCATACTCCATGTTATCCACATGAACACACTGTCCTGTCAGTAGTTCACTCTGCATACTCCATGCTATCCACACGAACACACTGTCCTGTCAGTAGTTCACTCTGCACAATCCATGCTATCCACATGAACACTGGGTCTGTTATTTACCCCTTCCTCCCTGCTGTGACAGTACAGATGCCTAGATTCCAAGTTGATGAAATTTATAGTGCTCTTATAAACCTTTGAACTGAGTCATCATTGAATCAGATTTCTTTCAAAATAACTTATTGTCTTAGGAACCTGAGGCTTGGCAGCCCACAGGCCATGGTCGAAAACCTAATGCAACTAATCTGACAAATATTTATTTTTTTAAAACCAACTTCTCATGAGCTATCCTTAAACCCATAGATCAATACATCTCCCTACTCTCAGCAGAGAAGCTTCCTCATAGAGCAGGTAAAACTAGTGAAGGTGCAGAGTTGAGGCTGCAGTGTGGTTTTCCATGGACAGGACTCCTATTTCAAAGCTCAGCCTTCCGAGGCAAAGGGATCCCTGTGGAGGAGGATCCAGAAAGAGTGTACTAGCCAGAGAGGGAGGGTGGGCACAAGGAGACAGCGTCCTCCAGACAGCTGCTCTGTTACTCATATGAACTCAGGCAATAGTGACAGCATGCACAAGTCCCGTGCAAATTCATACCAGACAAAATCCCAGCATTGTGTCTTAAAATGTCTTTTTTTAAACCATTTTAATGAAATGTAGTTGTCTATCGAGAATGATGACAATAAACTTCTATGTCAGAAATCCCAGTAGTAAGAATTCATAGGTTTTAAGTCTAATATCTGTGTGATCAGAAAATAGCAAGACTTATGTGAAGTATCTTGGCATTTATTGCCCACTTGCAAAACCTCCAAAAAGTGAAACCGAGCAATGCCAACTGGAGCATCTCACTCAGGGTAGTCAGCATTCAGCCTTAGTTCTAACTTCTCTAGACTTCCTCCCAGAGATCTACGTGCCTGTCTACATATTTATGTTTGTGGCACAGTGCCCACGGTACCTTACAGAAATGATTTAGAGGAAGGAACTGTATTCAGCTCATGGATTCAGAGGATCTGGTCCATGGTCATATGACCCAGGGTAACTAGGTAAGCATGTTTGTGGGGCTGTGTATCAGAGAATCATCTTCACTTCAGTGTAGACAGAAAGCAGAGAGATAAAGACTCAGAGGGACCAGGAATATGCCATAATCTGGAACATGCCATGACCGGAAACACGCCATAACCCGGAACATGCCATGCTCAGACACAGCCCAGCAACCTAACCTAGCTCCTTCAGTGTGGAGCCACCTCTTAAAGTGTTCAGGCGTCCGTGAATGACTACACCTGGGCACCACGGCAAACACTGGGCTTTTGGCTTGTGGGGTACAATCCATTGTCAAACTGTAATAGCATGGATCTACATCTTAGATAACTTATAGATGTAGACATAGACTCTTACAACAGTACTGCACAATTCCTGTCAATGGCAGAGCTGCCTCAGTCTACAGCCTATTCTATAATCATCTGGGGCCTCTTTTGGTCCTCCCCACAGAACATCTGGTTTGCTCACAATTGTTTCTGGTTGTAAACATCACTATCATAAGTGACCTGTGAAGCATTTTCTCTCAGTTGTTTATTATTCTTAATGTAGATGAGATATGGAACCTATAGGTGAAACTATAGCATGTTACTTAGATGTTCATACATATTATCATATTGCTTTCCTGAAACATGTAACACATGAAAGTATATGACAATCACTTGCCTTTCTAAAATCACACACCATTTTCTTAATTGAAAAAAGTAAGGCAAACAATTTTCTGTTTTAGTAAATATAATAACTGATGCTACTATAACAAAGTAGATTAAAACATATATCAACTTGGTATATAATTTAGGAATGTAAAGTAATATTTCCTTTTACCTGCATGCAACTCTACTAATAAAATGTTAATCCCTAAAAACATGTTTTGGAATTAACCTATAGTTTAATTTCAGATGTCAACATTTTAGTATATGTGTGGAATATATATATATATATATATGTGCATATTTTGAAGCAATATAAAATTAAAGAGAACAACAACAAAAAAGACCTTCAAAGAACTGACCAAAACAGTAAACTTCTGCCCAAAATAGTAAAATTTTGCATCAAAAAGTTTTTAAAAGGCTGAGAAGAAGATGAAAGACATGTATGGCAGAATGCAGGAGCTCTAACAGGGTGGGGACAAGGAAGAGAGAATGAGTGTATATTTGATTAAGAAATGTTTATGAAATGCACATAAGCTCAGTAAAAAAATTTCTGTTATCCCTTTAATGTTCATTCCCATTGTGAAGAAATATGCTTTAAAGTTATGAACAATTGGATTTTTCATCTGTGAATTATTTCATCATTATCTAGTAAATACATGCACCTTTATTTTACTGTTGGATATACATGCTGATTAAATCCCACTTTCTAGTGGTAGTTCTTCAACAGCTTTCAAAAAGCTAAAAGACTTTTAGTTCAGTTTAAAGTCACCAGAATCCCTGGCACACCTGTGCTCTTCAAAAATCCCTTGTAAATTCAGTCTTGACTTTTTTCTTATCTTTTTAAAATTATTTTCCTATTGTATTTCTTTTGTATTGGGAGTGCTCAGCTCTAAAATGGAATTTTTAAATTTAGTGTGAATGAAAATGACCGCTTATTTCCTTGCTTGTCCAGGGAGACCCAGAGAAGAAGACAGCCTGCCGGCCCCTCCGGATCTCATACTGGGAAGAGGGACATGATGCTTCTTTGGAGCTGGAAGAGCTTGCTTTGATGGGTGAGGGCACAGTCCCTATGTCACCTGTCTTATGCACTGAGGAAATGGAAGACTGGATGAATGGATGCGTGCTCAGTAGCTGTGAGGACCAAGGTGAGTTCCTGCCCAACCACTACTGACCCGGAACATGCCACATGATTTCTGCTCTCAGTACATGGGCCTGGGTGCTTGTGTGTATGCAGTGTTCTCTAATATAACACAGCAGTGGAAGTTACAGGCTCTTCTCATCTTTGATAGAATTTGCAAGCTCACTCGCTAGCATAATATGGCAGTCATTGGGGTGTGCAATTATGGGGAGATTATATTGATGTCTGGAAACACATGCCTCATTGCATGTACTGAGATCAAAGGAAGTTTATGGAAAGATCAAAGGACAACTTTTGGGGGTTGGCCCACTCCTTCTACCATGTAGGTTCCAGGGGTCAAATTCAGGTCTTTAGGGTTTGGGGCAAGTAACCCATCTTGCCATCCAAGAAGAAAATTGTATATGAATTATGGGAAGAATTGATGAGTTCACATAGAGATAAGAATGGCTGCTTCTTCAGAATAGTTGCCATGGCCCCAGATTCCCTTTAAACTTTCAGTGTTGAGGTGGCAGAGGCTGCTGCTGGGCTTAACTTGGCATGATGTGGGGGGGACGCTACTGCCCTATTTTCTAGACTTGTGTTGTAGCTGGTTGCATACCTGTATGCATACATGTTTACACACACACACACACACACACACACACACACTCACTCCTCCAAATGAAATCTTACCAGTTTTCCCATCAAAAAATCAAGAACAACCCACTGCATTTAAATAATGCTCTGTTAGCAAGAAGTGTAACTATGAGTGCAGCATGTGACATGTGGCCTGACTGGTTGTGTTTGAATGGCACGGTGATCAGGGCAAGCATGCACCCTGCTTCCAGAATGCCCTCTGCTGTGGAATAGGTGCTGAGGTAGGCAACAGACATGGTTATCATCTCTCTACACTTAGGAAAACCTGGAGGGCTGAGGGCAGCTTCAGATCACCTTGAGCAGCCATTCAATCTGGGAATCTAAGTTCAACGTCTGCCCTTCAAACAAGTTTGCTATGTGCCCCTCTCATAGGTGGAGGGACTCATCATCCACTTTACCTGTGTGCCAGAGTGTTTAATCAGATATACAATCTTGGACCACATACATTAATTTGGACTGATGTTCAGGGCCAAGTTATCAGGGGGTGGGACTTAATCCTTCTCTTTGCCGGGTGGCATCAGCAAGTTTTGCCTCCCAGCCCATAAGGACTTATGTGCCACCAAAGCACATGGCTTAAAAGGTAGTGGAAAAGGTAAAAAAACTGAATGCAAACTTATGTCTTTGACTGGATATTCTCAGTCATTCCTCACACTGGGACCATATGAAGAGACGGATTTGTTAGAAAATGGTACAGTGCACATGCCTTTGGAAAGACTCTGATCCATCTCCACTAGGCAGTATTTCTTCACATTACAGATTTTGGAAGGAATCCTTATGTAGAACAAGAAGAAGGCAAAGATAGATCCAAAGGTAATACATGAAATCTACTGTAAATAAGTATTAGTCAGTGCAGCACAGCTTTGGCCATTTCCCAACAATGCAACATAGAGCTAACAGAAGGGCAAGAAAGGCCATGTGTGTGAGAGTGTTCATATAAAAGGAGACATGCTCGTACATGACATAGGTCATTTAAGAAAATAAAATCTTATCTAGAGCCAAGAAAGATGCTGCACATTTGGGACATGGGACAACGATCTGCTGGTGTTTCACAAAGGACTTTCAGCACTGAGTGGAATGTGAGCCAGTGCTGAGGGCCTGTAGAAAACCCTCTATGAGGAGTGCACAGAGCTTAGATCTGGGATTCCCAGGACCACCTGAAGCACAGAGTACCAGGGCATGCCCCCCCCCCGCCAACTGGGATTGCCGAGGAGTGTCCAAGTGGATTCTTTGGAGAACCTTTAGAACAAAAAGGGAAGAGTGAGTTAGGCTTCCAATATTCCAATAGAAAGCCTAAAACTTAGACAAGTCAACACTCCATAAGCAAGGAGAAAAACAAGTCAATCAAACAAACAGCAAAGGCATCTGAAGGAGGCAAGCAAAGCAAGCCTGCAACACAGTGAAGAGGCATTTGGGATTCGCATTGGAATACAGGCAAAGAGAAACCCACATGCCAGGTACACTATGAAGGGACAACATGGGAAAGGTGCAGGATAATTCCACACCAAGCTTAGAACCACAAACAGACAAGATCAGAAAAGAAACTCCAAGCCATATCATAGTTAAAACACTAGACGCCCAAAACAAAGACAAAATTCTGAAAGCCACAAGAGAAAAACAATAAGTTACATATAAGGGGAAACTTATCAGAATTACAACTGACTTCTCAGTGCAAACTATGAAAGCAAGAAGAACATGGAGCAAAGCATTCCCAGTGTTAAAGGACTATAGATGCCAACCCAGGTTACTATACCCAGCAAAAGTGTCGATTATAGTTGAAGGAGAGAGAAAATCTTCCATGACATAAACAAGATGAAAGAATACATGTCTGGAAAACCAACCCTTCAGAGAATATGTGAAGCAATTCAAAGGACAGGAGAAAGGAGCAACTGTCCCCAGGCACCCAGAAAGAGAAATTAATAAAGGCATATTGTGAAAATAGAAACCTAGACCAAAAATGCAAATAGATAATAAGGTGAAAGGAAGCAACACACACCTATCAGTTATAACCTTAAATATTAATGGACTAAACTCCCCAATCAAAAGACATTGACTGGGAGATTGGATTAGGAAACAGAACCCATCTATATGCTGTGTACAAGAAACGCATCTTACCTTCAAGAATAGGCACCATCTTAAAGTGAAAGGATGGAAAAAATATTACAAGCAAATAGCACCAAAAAGAAAGCAGGTGTTGCTATTTTAATATCAGACAAAATAGACTTCAAAGTAAAAGAAATCAGAAGAGACAAAGAAGGCCATTACATTTTTATCAAAGGAACAATTGACCATGAAGATTTCACAATCATGAATATATATGCACCAAACTTTATAAAGACAATTCTCCAGGAACACAAGGCACAGATCAACCCCAGTACACTCTTAGTAGGGGACTTCAATACTCCACTGAGCCCTTTGGACAGGTCAACAGGACAAAGAATAAACAGAGAGACATCTGAACTGAGTGATCTGATACACCAAACAGATCTCATAGACATCTACGGAATATTCCACCCTAATACTAAAGAATACACTTTCTACTCAGCACCCCATGGAACATTCTCCAAAATTGACCACATACTGGGACACAGAAGAAACCTCCACAAATACAAAAAGATTGAAACAATTTCATGCATTCTATCAGACCACAATACAATAAAGCTCATTACCAACACCAGGATAAGTCCTACCATCTACAAGAATGCATGGAGACTAAACAACACACT
>VZQC01006682.1:3645127-3954916 GCA_009823505.1 Rhizomys pruinosus | reverse complement strand
GTTTCAGATGGTTCTCAGCCACCATGTGGGTGCTGGGGATCGAACCCGGGTCCTCTGTAAGAGCGGTCGGCGGTCGGCGCTCTTAACCGCTAGGCCATCTCTCCAGCCCCCCATGCTTAATTCTAAGGACGCTAACTAAAAATGCTTTCTTAATTTATATTTCAGTGGCATAATGTATTTTGCCATAAACTTTGACTTAACCCAGAAATAATTCTGAAGATAGAAAACAAGACTTAGCAGACAATGCCACTGTGTAAGGACATCCAAAATCAATGGCTAGCTGACAACCATTGCTCACTAGGCTCATTTGTATATACCTGTCACTTACAAAATGATGGAGAGGATTGCTCTGTATCTTCTCACAGTACAGGCTAGGAGTATTCTCCCACAGTACAGGCTAGGAGTATTCTCCTACAGTACAGGCTAGGGTATTCTCCCACAGTACAGGCTAGGACTATTTTCCCACAGTACAGGCTAGAATCCCTGTCTATCTTCTATCATTTTTAGATCACAACATATTAAAGACATTCATTTTAGTTGTCTGAGTTTGTTCATTGGATATTTTTGTTTGATTTTTAAATTAGAGTCTATTTTAACATTATCTTGTATATTAATATTAAATGGGTGGTTTTGAGCATTTTATTAAAAGCAGTTTTATTTTTGTTTCATTTTGCCAGATTGATTCCTTAATATTCCATAAATTAGTTGTAGTTTGTTTTTAAATTTTATGAATTGATGATAGGTTAGGCTTGTTATTATGAAAATAATAGATGCTATGACTCTAATTACATGTTTTTTAAAAATTTGAAACACATTTTAAAATTCCTGTTGTGATGGTTAATCCTGGGTGTCAACTTGACTGGACTAAGGAACAAATAAGAGAAAAAGGATCTTCAGATTGGACTACTTCAAACCGGATGGCCCACCCCAAATGTGGGTGTTACCTTCTGCTGGCAGGCAGTATTAAAGGCCTTGCCAGAGGGATCTGGTCCCTTTTTTTCCTGCAGCTTGCCTCTCTCTCACTGATGAGTTTGTCTTGTTGCTGTGATCAACCCTACGGATCCCAGCGTGTACTGAGACAGGCAGATCTCCTGGAATCCATCGGGCCTTCAGCACTAGATTGGGACTACTGAGACATCCAGCCTTGCGACTGAGCAGTTCCCTAGATTCTCAGCCTCTCCAGTGTGGTGCAGCTACTGTNAGATTGGGACTACTGAGACATCCAGCCTTGCGACTGAGCAGTTCCCTAGATTCTCAGCCTCTCCAGTGTGGTGCAGCTACTGTTGGACTCCTTGAACTCTGTCATGTGAGCAAATCAATAAATTGTATATAGCTATATATTCGTCCTGTTGCTTCTGTTTCTTTAGAGAACCCTGACTAATACACCTGTGGACTGAGACATGCTAAAAGCACCACTTACTCCTTTCCAGTTTGATACAGTTAGGCTCCTGGTCAGTTTTGTATAAATCGATTAATAAATTAGCAAATACAGAAAATCTTTAGGTTCTAACCTCATTTCTTTCCTAGGAGAAAGTAAACTGATATAGACTTTTGGCAAGACTATCAGATGAGAACTGGAAGCATTGACTGGGATGGAGTTCAATTAGTGGTTACATCCCAATCAAGCATTGTTGAGCTAGGAAGTATGTGGATTTGTTGTTTTCAAAACTGGAGGAAGAAAATGGTATCAATACATTTCTAGAATCTCTAGGCATCATGGGGATTCCCAAATGCCTTTCTGACTTCAGTGCACAGAGAAAACTAGAAGGTTCTCATGTTTCATATTACTTTAGTCCATAGCATATTTCATACAAAAGATGTGTTGAGGAATAAACAGTGTAGCCCAGAATAAATTCCTTACAGAAGAGACCATGAGAACAACCCACAATTTATTTCTGGCTCTAACTTCACTAATAACCAAGAGGAGATTAGAATAATGCAATTCCATTTCGGAGAGAATTTACCTATCAACTCTTCACACCTGTGACAAGAAAAAATAAGAGTGACAGAAACCTTATTTGAATTTCACTAGTCTTTTGTTCTCGATTTATTGCATATAAAATAACACAAAATTTTCCCTTACTTCATGTGGGTGTAGGTAAGGACAGAATTTCTACATATCTGTTATTAATTTTCAAAATATTCTTATATTTTAATGCTTGTTGAGTGTGTTGTAATATGGCAATACTATGAATGAAGGTAATCTAAATGAGTGATGTGGAAGTTTCAGAGACTTCTAATTAGATCTGATTCCTGTTTTGGAGTGAAGATTTATTACCATGATCATTGATTCAGGCCCCATGTAGTGTACTGGTTCTAATGTGCAATGTCTTCAGTATCCCATGCTCATGGGTTGGAAAAATTAATATAGTAAAAATGTCCCTTCTACCCAAATTAATATATGGGTTCAGTGCAATCCCAATCAAAATCCCCATGAGCTTTTTCACAGACTTAGAAAAAAAAAAACCTTAAATTCATATGGAAAAACAAAAGACCACGAATAGCTAAAGCAACCCTAAGTGAAAAAGTGCCAATACTGGGGGGGGGGGTGATTACATTACCAGATCGTTCAAGCTATATTACAGAGCTTATAGTCATAAAGACAGGCCTGGTACTGGGAAAAAAAAAAAAAAAAAAAAAAAAACAACAGAACCATACCCAATGGAACAATTGAAGATCGAAACTTGAGCTCATATAACTTCAGCCACCTCATATTTGACAAAGGAACCAAAAAAAAAGCTCAATGGAAAAAAGATAGTGTCTTCAGCAAATGGTCTTGGCAAAACTGGATCATTAGTAGAAGAACAAAATTAAACCCCTACCTCTTGCCCTGTACAAAAATAATCTCCAAGTGGATCAAAGATCTCAACCTGAAACCTGAAACCCTGAAGTTGATAGAAGAAAAAGTCGGCAGCAACCTACAAGACATAGGCATAGGAAAAGACTTTCTAAATCAAACAGCAGCTGCACAGGAAATAAGAACAACAGCTGACAAGTGGGACCTCATCAAATTCAAAACCTTTGTCAGCTAAGGAAACAATCAAGGAAGTGAAGATAAAACCCACAGAGTGAGAAGAAACATTCACCACTGATACATCTGACAGAGCATTAACATCCGGAATATGTAAACTACTTAAAAACCAAAGAAGTAAGTAAACAAATGACCTACTCAAAAGATGGAGTAAAGAGATGAACAGAGACTTCACCAGTGAGGAAGTAAAGATGGCTGAGAAACATCTTAAAAAGTGTTCAGCATCATTAATAATTAAGGAAATGGAAATTAAAACCACACTAAGTTATCATCTCACTCCAATAAGACAAGCCAAGATAAAAAAAAGATGCCAAATACTGGAGAGGTTGTAGGGAAAGGGGAATACTCATCCACTGATGATGGGAATGTAAACTGGTACAACCACTGTGGAAAGCAATGTGGAGAACCCTCAAAAAACTCAAAATGAGCCTACCACCTAACCCAGCCGTATCACTCCTGGGTAAAATATACCCACAAGACTCATCCTACTGCAAAGATACATGCACAGCTATGTTTATGTCAGCTCTCTTCACAATAGCAAAGAGCTGGAACCAACCCAAACGCCTCTCAACTGATAACTGGATAACAATAATGTGGTATATCTATACGATGGAGTACTATTCAGTGGTAAAGAAAGACAACATCATGAGCTTTGCAGGTAAATGGATGGAACTCGAAGCTATTATGCTAAGTGAAGTAACACAGTCCCAGAAATAAAAGGTGAATGGTTTCCTTCATTTGTGGAGGCTAACAGCAAATCCCCAGTTGGTAGGCAAACTAAGCAACTTTATTATTATATTTCATTGTATCCGAAAGCAACTGTGCTATTCCAATGTGAATCTCTTTTTTTTTGGGGGGGGGATCCCTGATTTCAAGTCTCACAATGGCAACAAGGCCACCTTTTATACTACCTAGGAGGACAACTCCACCCCCACAACCACACAAGCCAATCAAGCCAAAGACGATTGGATCAAACCAAACAATGTGCCTGGGTAAAGCACCCAGCTCCTACCTGTGCTTCAGGTGGTCTTGAGAAATCCCTGATCTCCTCCAATGTGAATCTCTTAATGGGCTCTAGAATTGTCCTACCACTTGTATTCACACATTGTAATTACCATTTATGAATGGAAGATATGTATTCATATTCTATTTATATTTTTTTTTACCTGCATGCAACTTTACTGTTAAGATGTGAATCTCTAAATGTGTTTAGGAATTAACCTATAGTTTATTTTCAGAATTTGTAATTTTGATTTATGTGTGGAGTGTATATATACATATTTTGGAATAATATAAAATTAAAGGGAACAAAAAAAGAGAGAGAAAAACATATTAAAAAAAAACTGACCAAAACAGTGAACTTGTGCATCGAAAAGATTATAAAAGACTGAGAAAAAGATGCAAGACAGGACTTAACATGTATGACAGAATCCATGAGCTCTGGTGGGGGCTGGGGGGATATAAGGGGTGGGCATGGATGGGAGAATAAGTCTAAATTTGATTAAGAAATGTTGCATGAAATGCACCCAATAAAAATTAACTTAAAAAAAGAAAATGGAATTTGAGCTAATTATCTGTGAAAATATTTTAATGCAAATAATATCCAAATAGAAAGATCATAACTCAAACTAGAGGTATAAAAAAAACACAGTGAAAAGGGGAGGCAGATTTTAGCAGAGGCTCCTTAGCAGAAGATACCTGGCCCAGTAACATATGGAGAGACTTAACATTGTTACTCATCAAGGGTGTGCAAACTAAAACAACAGGAAGAAAACACTCCATTCTACACTGACTAATATCAAGGATATCTGCACAGCCCAGAGATGGAGATGGAGATGAAGAAGCATGCTTCCTCCGTAGGTGGGATTTGGGATGGCTCAAGTCCGTGGGGAAGCAGACCAGGAACTGCTTCAGAACTCACCATAACACATCAACTCTGTGATCTATGACTCAATAGGAATAGTTGCCCAGGAGGAATTAAAAGCAGAATTGTAGGTTGGTTTGTATAGGATCAAAACATATTACATGCATATATGGAAATGCCATGATGAAATCCATTACATCACAAAATTAGTATGCGCTAGTAAACACTCTTTGTGTAAGACTTTCACAAAAATGGCAATAGGAGCTGCTTTTATAATAGCCGAGAACTGAGGGAAACATAGCAAGTGCTCATCGGTGAGAAGCCACACGTGGCATGCCCATGCAAGGGGCACTAGTCAGGGGAAAACATAGCAAGTGCTCATGGGTGAGAAGCCACATGTGGCATGCCCATGCAAAGGGCACTAGTGAGGGGAAGATAACTCTTGTCACCCAGAGGGTGAGTCCTGTAGTTACAATTCTGATAAGTAGTTAAGATAACAGGGACATCTGTCATTTTGACTTCCACCTGCCCACATGACAACGCCCCTGTGCTCCCTGCTTTTCCTCTTCTTCCTCTTTTCATTTCATCTTCTCTTTCTTTCCTCCCTCCCTCCCACCCCCTTCCTTCCTTCCTTCCTTCCTTCCTTCCTTCCTTCCTTCCTTCCTTCCTTCCTTCCTTCCTTCCTTCTGATAGGTTCTCACTATACACATCAGTCTAGTCTCAAACTTCCACAGGCAGTACCACTACATCTGAAATATAGCCTGATTTTGGGCTGGAGGGATGGCCTAGTGGTTAAGAGCACCGACTGCTCTTGAGGACCTGGCTTCCATCCCCAGCACCCACATGGCAGCTGAGAACGGTCTTTAACTCCAGTTCCAGGGGAATCTGACACTCTCTTCTGACCTCCGTGGCATTGCATGACACGGGTGCACAAACCTACATGCAGAAAGTACATACACATAGAAAGAAAGAAAGAAATTTTTTAAAAAATTAAAAAATACAGCTTGATTTAAAAAATCTATATAAGACAAATTAATATTTATGACAGTAAACAGAACAGTTGCTTGGCAAGAAAGGAGAGAAACAAGGATGAACGGCAAAGATGCAAAGGGAAATTCTGTGACAGAAATGTGAGTAGGTGATGGTGGCAATGCCTTATAGTTGTAGGTGAAGCCTCACCAAGTGGATTTGCAGCATCTGCATTTTAATTTTTAATAATTAGAGGTTAAAAATTGAAAATTGCAATTCAAAAATACATTTGTCAACCCAGTTTTCAAAACAATTACTTAGCACTTGGGTAAAGAAATCAAGAGTGTATCTTATATGGGGTTATTTATATCTCAATGTATAATTCAAGAAACCAAAAATAAATTTTGCAGAGGAAAATTGACAAATCAAGGAAAGATAATTAAAGTTTGCTCACACAAGGAAGCTAAGAATGTATGTGTTTGCTGTCCGAGTCCTGACCCTGCAAAGGCAGAGATCCTGGGGGCACCCTGGGCTCCGTCTCAGAAGACCTCCGTGGCGTCTGTTCAAAACTAACAATTTCCACAGGAAACAACTGAATGGTAGGAAGCTTCCAGCTCTGTAGACTCTGAGATGTGAGGGGTTGGTTCCTAACCAATCAAAAGCACCAGCCTATGATCTGTCAAGCTTCAGGTGTTCCTTAAACCTTGGGAGTCCAAGTTGTGACTACTTTCACCAGTAGAATTTCCTCTGCCCTGAGCTTGACTTGGCATGAGAGGAGGTCACATGGAAAGTCCCAGTGCTGCCAATCCAGAGCACAGGCGGGCAAGGCCTGCATCTCTGCTTGATGACTGTAGGCAGTGGCCAGACAGCAGAGGCTCCCATTGGGTGAGTCCTGTTTTCCTACTCTGCAGATCTCCTTACTGCTTACTCCTTAACAGGACCTAGTCTGTCTCATCATTAACTCTGCTCAACATCAGCAAGGGTTCATCATGGTGCCTTTGCTAAGGTGCCAAGGAGTGAAGACTCTTGGCTGAGTTTCTTTTCTCATTGCAATAGCAGTGCCTGGCAGAAGCTACATAAAGCAGGAAGGGTTCATTATGGGTCAGAGCTTGAGGGAGCACACCCCGACGGTGGGGAAGGCATGGCCGCAGGAGAGTGAGACAGTTGTTCACATCGCATCTGAGTCAGGAGACGAGAGAGGGATGAATGCTGGTGCTTGGCTCGCTTGCTCCTATTTACTCAATTGAGACAACCTAGCAATGGTACCACCACCATTTAGCTTGAGTTTTCCAGAAACTCCATCACAGATATGCCCAGAGATTTTTTTTCTTTGAAGTGAATCTAGATCTTACTGATTTGACAATCAATATTAGCTATCACAGCTTTAACTCCAAATTCTACTTGTCTTTGCCTTTCCTGGCCCATTGGCTTCAGTTTGGAATATTTTTTTGTCACAGGTAGTAGCAACTTGGACACATTCACAATAGAGAAGGTGTCCAGTTTATTACCGCTGTGTTGTTCTTTAGCCAGTTATCTTTCTATTTTTATTATGGAGAGTGTTTAAAGCTGAAAACCTCATAGGGCTCTTCGAAAGGGATCTCTGAGATGAAGGTGACAAACTGCAATACTCTGAATAAGAAACAAGATGATGGTAAGCTTGGCAGGGGTAAAGCAAGGAGGAAACTGTACTTGGGATTGAAAGACTGGCCCGTGGACAGGTCCCATCCTCCAAGCCCTTCCCCAGCAGGCTTGTGCATCTCCCTCAGGCCTGGCTGCTCCCTGAGACTTGCCTTCTTCCTTGCACTGTAAGGTAAGATGGGTTTAGCACCCATCTTACTGCCTCTCCCACAGATGTCCCCTGCTGCATAAGGTCAGGAAGGACATGTATTAGGTGCTTCTTAGGGGCCCCAGCCACAAAGGGGACACTGACACCAAGTCTGTAAAGAGTAACTTGAACATTAGTGTTCATCCGTTGCAGACGATGCCACTATTATTTGCTCTTAAGTCATGGAATAAATTTATTATCCCGCATCTTAGAAGCAGCGCATGGAAAGAAAAGGCCCCACACCTTAAACGATCCTCTCATCAACCCTCTGTGAGCTGCATCCATTGTACTGAAAGCACAGCCCCTTCCATGCTTGCTTTGAGTGTAAGGAGTTCAGGATTAGAAATCAAAGATAGCAGATATCCTTTGTTGTAGATCACTTCCTCCCCGAATCCAGCCCCCTTAGCCATGGACGGCTGATCCCACCTGAAACAAAATGAACAACCCACAGCATAAACATTACAGGGATCAAGGACTTTTTTTTTTTTTTTTTTTAGAAATACACAGTATAGGAAGAAACTGAAAGAACTGAATCTCTTTTGACACTTGAAGCCAAACTCAGGGCTTGGGGCTAGTCAAAAGCAGCACAGGGTTGGGAGCTTCCATGAGCCATTATCCCTTGAGTGCATATGATGGTGAGAGGCAGACAGCAGCTATGGTGGGTTTGCTCTGTTCCACCAAGTAGAACTTAGAAAGTACATCAACTACAACAGCCCTCATGTAAGACTTAATAGCTGAGTTTCCAACTTGGGAATATTCTGGACTTTTCTTTGCATTTGTCTACTTTGCCATAGCCCAGGTGTGTATGTTTATATGGTAAAAATACCCTTTTCATAAAAATATTTACTAAATAAAAGTTTCAAAATCATGTATGTGTATGTGCATATGTATGTGTGTATGTGTGTCTATGTGTATGTATGTGTGTATGCATGTGTATATGTGTGTATGTATTATACTGCCTGTTCACATAACTGCAACATACTCCACCCTCAGCCAGAGTCATAGTGACTCCTGGCCCTGTGTGTGTTGTAGACTGGTTTGGCACATTTTTGATGGTGCCATCAGGGACCTGTGGGAACTGCTATTGCAATAAAAGGAGAATCTACAGGTAGAGTTAGGGACTGGGAAGCCCCTGCATTTAGGAAGCTTTTAAGAAGTTTTCAGGAGGCCAATATATTCTATAACTCAGTTTTATTCTTCTGTATGAGTGGCCACAGGCTGTGGAAGCATCCCCGTGTGCCTGTTTATTTATGCTTGCTTCCACGCTCCCTTTCATATTGAAATTGTGGGCTTTTTTTTTTTTTTTCCTTCCAGGACATTCTCTTTGAAGAGCAGAGCCAGCCATACAATTTTATTTTGTTTTTTTAGATATTTTGGTCTATAAAAGAATAATTACCTATTTTGCCTTTACAGTATATGGAGGCAAGCACTAGTCAAATAAAAGTTGCAACTCGAAGTTGTCTTTGGGGTTTAGTATGAAGTCAATATATTATTTGAGGTTTTATCACTTGAAGTGAAAAAAAAAAAGGATTGGGAGCTAAGCAGCTCTCAGAAAAAGGTCAACAGGAGGTGACTGAGGTCAATAGGAAATGGCTAAGGGCACGGAGTCCAGGACATCCCTGGGCTCAGACTCCCAGGCGGGACCAGAGCTGAAGACATTCCCGCTGGAAGCTCAGGTGGGGCTCAGCTTCCCTCTTCTAACCATGGCACTCGAGAGAAGCTCTTAGAGACACGCATTGTCCCAAGCCAAGGGCAAGGGCAAGTTTCTGAGTTTTACTTTAGGCAGTTAGTGGGTCTCTGAAGAGCAGGAGCACCGAAGTTGGAGCAGATCTGAGCTGAAATCCTGCCTTTTGTATTATTTCCAGTACATTTAGATACTTACTTTTCAGCTTTTCTTTTTGGTTTATTTATTATTTTTTATGTGCATGAGTGTTTGGCTGCATGTATGTATGTATGTATGTATGTATGTATGTATGTATGTAGATCATGTGCATTTAGCTACAGTGTGTACCCAATGCAAACGGAGGCCAGAAGAGATCTTCAGATCTTTTGGAATTGTAGATCTGACAGTTGTTAGCTGCCATGTGGTTGCAGGGAACTGAACCTGGGTCCTTGGCAAGAGCAGCCAGTGCTCTTAACTGCTGAGCCATCTCTCCAACCTACATGTACTGTATTTCTTTACATGGTGGGATAAGTATTCTATTATGGGGAAATAGAACTGTTTCATGTTTTAAATTTATAAATTTGTGACTTAAAAGTAGACAACATTTATTTTAATATAGCACTCATCAATTAAAATTATTTTGTAAACAAATTTTCAATGCCAATTTATTCAACGAGAATTGAAAATTGATCATGTTCTCCTCATTGTGAGCACCCGACAACATGCTTAAAGAACATGTCTAGAATTGTCTTTGCCAATCAATGCTGAAAATGCAGAGAGGAGAGGGGAAAGTTAAACATGAAAGTCAATCTTTCACCTAGAAATACGGCCATCCACAAAAAACTCTTAAACTCCAGGAAATTCCAGGAAATCCATTTATAGCTCCTTATTACTTATTAATATGGACAGTTTCCCACTAAGCTATTTTAACAAACTATTTTTACAGATTTCCTACCTTGAAGAATAAAAGTCAATTAATGTCTTTCTGACTTTTTGACACTTTGCTTTCCATTCCTTTTCTGAGAAACCAGGGACTAAAAGTATGAAATTTTATTGCCTTGAGAATGAACATAAAAATGATTCTTGAAGAAATTTGGTTTTAACTAAAGCTCCTTGCAGGAGATCTCAGAATCACCTCTCAGTTCTTCCCTTGGGCCACCCAGGCCCTTAGTACCTGTTCCCAGAACCCACAGGACCTTGCATAGGAAACAGCCACCTCACTTGGAATAAGGGTTAAGACCACTGGCTTCTCTTACAGAGAACCTGGGTTCTGTTCCCAGCATCCACATGGTGGCAGGTAACCATCTGCAATTCCAGTTCCAGGGAGTCCAGTGCCCTCTTCTGACCTCCATGGGCATTGCAAGACATGGTGACACCTATTTGCATGCAATACACTCATATATATAAAAAAAAATGAATAAATGAATTGTTTTAAATCCCAGAAGTTCCCTTTAAAGTTCTTAAAAATAAAGCCAATAACTTTTTTTGCATTACTTCCCCANAGATTTAGTTAGACTATAACATGGTGTGTGTTAAAGTCACCCAGGGGAAGGAAAGATTGCTGACACTCATGTCTAGGCCACATTGTGATCACGTGTCTAACTGAACTGGCTTTTTCCTGTCTATAGACAAAACAAAAAAACAAAACAAAATACCCTAGCATAGCTTATTTGGTGTTTTAAGGCACTTGTTGACAAAGTAAATTCAGAAGCAGTTTGGTAAGTGGCTGGCTGAGGATGATAAGGACTCTCTCCTCCCGCCTCCACTTCCCCAGTACTACATAAACTGGCATAAACCCAGGTTTATGTAGTACTCGGGACTGAACCCAGGGCTTTGTACATGCTAAGTCAGCACTCTACAGGCCAAGTTACATGCACAGCCCACAGTAGTACTTAGGCTACTATTAGCTCAAGGCCCGAAGGACTCAGGTGAGCCACATCCTGGCTCACAGAGCACCACCTCTCTCCTCCCAGGAGCTTCCGGCCTGTCAATATGGACACCTTCACCCTATGCTGACCAGACATGTAGGTCATTCTTCTTAGTCCCTGACTTCAAGGCTCGCCAAGAGTGACAGATATCAAGGTCTATGTTGACATAAGGCTGGTGTCCCCAGGCAGCGTTCAGGAGAGCTCTAACCTAGGACTGTCAGAGTCCTACTCAGGGCATGGGTCACCATTCCAGCTAAAAATAGAGGACACTTTGGATTCTTACCTGAACACTGATCTACAAATGTCTCCCTCACAGCCTCCAATGACAATGGGACAGGACGGCGGAGCTTCAGCAAAGCTAGACTGCTATCTAAAGGTCTCAACATGCAACTGAAACCATTTCAAAGCCCTTAAAAACCTTTAAGCTCAGGGGCTGGAGAGATGGCCTAGCGGTTAAGAGCACCGACCGCTCTTACAGAGGACCCGGGTTCGATCCCCAGCACCCACATGGTGGCTGAGAACCGTCTGAAGCTCCAATTCCAGGAGAACTCCAGTTCCAGGGGAATCCGAGACCCTCTTCTGACCTCCGCGGCATTGCACGACACGGGTGCACAGACTTGCATGCAGACAGTACATTCATACACATACAGAAATAAATAAAATTAATAAAAAAAAATAAAAAAAAAACCCTTAAGCTCAAATATCATTACTGCTGTCCACACTCAGCAGGAGGCTTAGTTAATGCTTAGCAAATTCAAAAATGTTATTCCAGTTTTGAATAACTAGAAAACTATGATAGTTTAACAACATGTAATCATGATCTCCTCATTCTAATGTCTGACACTAATCCTTACCTCATCATTTCCATCTTTGTAGGATATCAGGGTGATTTTGTAAGTTAGGCAGAAAGGAAGTCCACATAACTGCTGTGGCTATAGGCATACGTACGTTCCCATTCTAAGTTCGTGAAATAATGACTCGATTTTCTACCCTCGTGCAATTTTCCTTCAAGGTTTTACTTCTCACTTTTTTGAGTTTCCAATGTTTTTTTGTGCAACCTCTTGTATTTTAGGTTATTACAGTTGGAAATTGATGCCAACTAAAATTATTCTCTGATTTAGGAGAACAGCACCCTGTCTGCAAGGCAGGAAGAAGGGAAATCTGCCTCACTCAGAAAAGAGGGGAGCCACTGCATGATCAATGGTGGAACTTCAGAAAACCCTTCTAAAGACAGAGACAAGAGATATTGTGGTAGAATCATAAAAAAGTAGAAAGAATTATATATTTGAAAAGGAGCATACAGATGAAATACAATTGTAAAAATTGCATTTAATGTGATAACTATGTAGTTTAAGGTGATATAAATGCCTCAACTAGATGTAGAGACTCCTAAATAAATAAATACTGCTTCCAAGTCAGAAAGCCCATCCTGGGTGTCAGTCTCCCCAGAGACAGTGACCCAGCTCCTAAGGAGAGGGATTGCCTCACCAGAGACAGAAGTGGGTGGCTTCACTGCAAACACTGCCGGTCAGAATCCCTCTACCAAGATTCTTGGACTCTCTGGAGGTCTATACACTCCCCAGCCCAGGAGGATACCCAGGAACCAGGAACACTACCCTGCTGGGCCTCAGAGCTGCAGAAAATTGAGAACACTGGCATATCAGGCTGAGCCATGCACAGCCTCACTGAGGAGAAGAGAATACATGTATATGATCATATCTGATTTATTAATCGGGTGCAAATCCTGTGTGTTGAGGAGTATTCTTATTAAAGAATTTGAAAATATTACAGATTCTATATTTAAATTATTTCACCTTAAGTGAAAGTGACTCTACAGTTTCTGTTCCAACTGTGCTATTTCAACATCTGCTACAAGTGAATATGAAATATTAGGACAAGAAAAACAGAGGACATGATATCTCTCTTCTAAAGAATCAGGAGTATACAAGTACATGTTGTCCCCACACACCCGCCGACTGGACCCTGTATGCAAGGCAGGAAGAAGGGAAATCTGCCTCACTCATTCAGAAAGAGGGAAGCCACTGCACAATCAATGGTGAAACTTTAGAAAACCCTTCTAAAGACAGAGACAAGGGATACTGTGGTAGGATCATAAAAAAGTAGGAAAAATTATATATTTGAAAAGGAGCATACAGATGAAATACAATTGTAAAGAATTACATTTGACTATGGTAACTTACATTTAAGTGTGGTAACTATGTAGTTTATGGTGCTATAAATGCCTCACTGAGATGTACAAATTTCCAGACGGAGTTACTTTTATTCCACAAAATCAGGGATAGCTTCTTCAGCAGACTTGTGTTTCTTCTGGCTTTGGTATCATCACCATTTTCTTTACCTCAGCATCCTGGTTCCTTCTACCTATTGTCAATCATCTATAAAACCCATGACATTGAGCAAAGCTCATGAATGCAAAATGAGAAACCAGGAGGCCAAAGGTTTGTTAGTCTTAAATGTGTGAATCAATCTGCTATTTTTTAAATTTTATTTATTTTTGTATGTGTATGAATGTACTATCTGCATGTAGGTTTGTGCACCCATGTTGTGCAATGCCTCGGAGGTCAGAAGAGGGTCTCGGATTCCCCTGGAACTGGAGTTCTCCTGGAATTGGAGTTACAGACGATTCTTAGCCGCCATGTGGGTGCTGGGGATCAAACCCGGGTCCTCTGCAAGAGCAGTCTGTGCTCTTAACCGCTAGGCTATCTCTCCAGCCCCCAATCTGCTAATTAGAGGTAGGAGTGTAGCTTAGTGGTAGAGTGTTTGCTTCATATCTGAGAACATGGAGCATGAGAGTTCTAGAGCACTGGGGTTGATGGGCAGCCCTAGGCCCTGGGTTGAGTCAAGGGTCAAAGCGGAATGTCTTTCATAGGCTCAAGGATTTGAACGCTTGGACATCTGGGGACAGTTTTTGAAGGTCACAGCACCTCTAGTGGAATGAGCTTGCTGGAGAACGCATGCTACCCGGGGCTGGGGGGCGGGGGGTGGAGGTGAGAGTTCATAGGTCTGTTCCACTTCAGTTTCCTGTGCTTGCTGAGTGTGCTGGAAGACAGGAGCACTCAGCTTTCTGCTCTTGCTGCCCCTGCCCTACGGTGCCCTCTGTCCTCCAAGACAGACTCTTACTCTCTGGAACCATAAGTCAAAATCAACTCTGCTTTCTATATGCTGCCTTGATCATGGTGTTTCACCACAGCAACAAATAAAACAACGAATGCAGATTTGTTCTATATTTAATTAAGAAAACGGATTTCTTTCAAAGAGATATCCCTCTTTACCAATTAAAAATTGTATATTTTTGTTGACAAATGGAAATTGTAACTTTAAAACTATAGTTAAAAAAACAAAAGAAATAAAAAAAAACTATAGTAAATACCTTTTCTTAATAGTAGAAATTACAGATCAGAAGCAAAAAAATATGATGAACCAATCTATAGTGATTGTCAGATCCTCTGAAGGTCCTGGGTGTCCTCTCTGGGTCCTTTCCCCTCCCCTGGAGCTCACTGAGCTCCTATAACAGTGCTTTCCTTTGATGCTATCTTTGTTGAACTGTGCATTTATTGTTGTATTATTCTTTGAAAATCCACAATTGTTTAAAACAGTGATCCATTATGACTTTAAAAAATTACCTTGATGAAAGTATTGAGCAAATTTTGAATAATTTGGCCTTTTAGTTTTCAAGTTAGAAGTAAATATTCCCAGTGCCATACAGACACAGTCTTCAGCGATTATTGTACACTGATATTTTTCTGAGAATTAAATTTGAATATTACTTCTGATTATATTTCAGAGTTGAGTAAGAAACATGCCTCCTGCATCACAACAGGAAGACTGGCCACATTACCTGACTTTTAAGTTCCCTTGTTGGGGCTGTCCATCGTAAACAGACAGGATGTCAAAGTCTTCTTCCAGGGCGAAGGTGTGGAAGGACAGCTGGATCCGGTTGCGCTCCCCAGTGATAATGATCCAGGTGCAATTGGCATAGTTGGGGTAACCATGGGGAAAGCCTGGACTCTCGATGGTGCCGTTCGGTCCCTGGACCAGACCACCACAATTCTGACCTGGAGGGAAGAAACAAAAGAGCAAGTTATGGTATCTGTCTTTTAGCTACAGTTTTAGGAATGTTGCTAAATTATAATTACATTATAATTACAAGGATACAATGGAGGAGGCTCATGCAGCAGTACTGAAGCTGAGTTCCAGTGTGCTTAAAGACAGAGAAAGAATAGATGATGTAAAGAAACTGCATTGTACACATGTGGGATTCAGAGCAGAAGTACAAGTTCAGTTTTAGATACAGGGAGCACATTTTCTGCCAATGGTCTGCAAAGTATGCTGAAAGGCCTCTGTATTAAGTTAGAGACATTGAATTACAGGAATCATTATTCTGAAAATGTATTCATACATGCACAGCAGTATAAACACAGCTAAGTGACTGCAGTATGGAGTACCCTGCGCAGGAAGGGACAAGGTCAGCCTGCCCATGAGCCTATTCCATAGCAGAGGATGTGGTATGTTAAGAATGGACTCAAGACCTTGGAACCTACCTAGCTCCCTGGATATAAAAGGTACAAAACAATCCTTTGAGGGATGTTTGAAGGAAAGCACAGCATGGCACAGGAAGGAACATGGAACATGATCAGACCAACACCCTACTCAAAGGCAGACACACTAGACAGGAAGGAGAGAGTTTGTCAGAGTTGTGGGGTGACTGAAGAGATTCTTTGGAACTAAAACTGAGCCAGAAGCTATGGCTCCTAGGGCGCATACCCAGGCCATCTCATATTCTCTAGACTCTGCATGCAGCCCTGCTCTCCAGGGACAGCCAAGACTCCTGTAGAATTGAGGATGACTTGGAAAGGGATGGTGATGGGCGTCATATACTGTCTATTGAGCAGGAACAGGGAAGAGAAAGAAGGATAGGAAGGGGATTTCCTCTCCATTTCCAGTGTGCGTGTGTGTGCGTTTGTGTGTGTTTGTGTGCATGTGTGTGTGTGTGTGTGTGCGCGTGTGTGTGTGTGTGCGTGTGTGTGTGTGTGTGTGTGTGTGTGTATGTTATTGACTATACTCCAAGGATGTCACTGGCATTCCCAGACTACTCCTGACTACTGACTTAGTTCTACACATCAGTCCTTCAGGATGAACTGCAGGGTCAGGCTTCCTCGAAGGAGCCTCTCCATAAGCCAACTCTTGGGAAATGAGCATCAGCCACACACAGTCTGCTGACTGGACCCCCAGAAGCCCCTCCTCTGAGCCCACCAGCGCTTCTTCTTCCTGCTCTTCTACTCCTTCCTCACCTGTGCCCACAGATGCACTGACAGGGCTGCCGCTCCCTCCATCCCTCCACATCGCTGTTTGCCCCACCCACTCTGTCCACTGCATGCCCCTGGGTCCTCCAGTGTTTACAGTTTTCAGTACAGTTCTCCTCGATTCCCACAGTCTGCCCGCCATGTCAAGCCTGGTCGGCGGGACCCTGGAAAAGGGCGACACTAAGGTATGAGCAGGGGATTGTCCTCGCTTCCCTGATGCCCTGGGCCACTATCTGATGTACTATCACAGATACTTAAAGGGACAGAAAATTCCTCCTAAGTTAATTTCAGTATCTTCTTGGTTTTCAGACAGCCATGGAGAGACTCCTCAGCTCTGTAGCCCCCTCACCCCCCTTCCTTCTTAACTGGCCCACTTCCCACCAACTTGTTGTGCATGCTTAAATGTTTTGACACTAAGACTGTGGAGAAAGTTTCCAAGGAGCCTGGGCACATTCAGATTACTGCATGTGGTGTAAGAACTTGAATACAAGTACTAGCCCAGCTTTTATTGTTGTACTGCAAACAGAGAATTATTTTCAACCACATTTTAGATTTTAAAAAAATTTCGCCATAGAAGGTCTCAGTGAGCTCAAATCTTTCATGGTAATATTATCAAATGCTTGTGGGAGTTTGCTAAATCTTAATAAAAAAGATTTAATGAAAGGGATTTATGAGTTTAAAACCAAAGAACTAATAAGAACCCCATTTTCCACTAAATTTAAATCTAACAATAACACTGTAGCAAGTAGATATTAAAGCTGTGGGGATTTGAAAGTTCTTTAAAGCAAATAGCTTTTCTGGTTTATCTAGCAATTCTTGCTTCATGGTAAATCAAACAATAGTGAAGACTTGATTATAAATTGGAGGAAAGAAAAACAAATTCAACAGAAAATGTCAGCTGGAATGGAGTCACTATTAGAGATCCGTCATGTTGCAGTAGATTTTCGGATGTAAAGAGTTCCTGAGGAAGAAAATTTAGGCTGCCTTCAGGGTACCAATTAGTATAGTGCATTTTGCAGGGTGAGTCACATGTGATCAGTAGACAGACTTTTCCACAGGCCCTGACAGAAACTTCAGGAGCTGCTCAAGAATTCTCAGCAGAGAGACTGTCTTCCCTGGCAGTACTTTGCAATCAAACACTTTTTCAAAGTTTCCATGCCTAAGACTGATTGATTCGGTGTAGGCTAAGAATATCCAGAAAAATCTTGAAAAAGAACAAAACTAGAGATTTCTGCTCCTTTTTGTCCTACTTGATTGTAAGGTTGTGGTGCTTAAAACAGGATTTGATTGGCACCAGCTAAGATAAGCAGCTAGCAGAAGAAGAGAGCAAATCCAAACGTTCACCAGACACAGACTGGTCTTAGAATAAAACTACTGGTTTGAACTGGAAACAGGCTGATGAGCTTTTTCAGCACAGGGAAGAGAATGGACTCCTCAACACCCAGTTTGGAGCCAACTATATACCCAGCTAGAAAAATAAATCTTGATTTCTGTCCCACCAAGCATACAAGGTTCAAATCCAGATGGAGACTAAAACATGAAACATAACACAATGTTTCCAGAAGGCAACAATACAAAACTAAATCTCGATAGCTCTGTGCATTATTGAGAGAGAACACAAAACTAATAATAATAAAAAAATTTGACAGGATAAGGAATATATATAATAAATGATATATGTATACATTCCAGATAAAATTCATAAGTTAGTAAGAAAAGGGAGACATTACAATGCACTGAAGATCTCCAGGGATGCAGGTGGAGAGGAATATTCTGAACTTGGAAGATGTAGAGATCTAAAAGTGTACTGCTGGCCTCTCCTGAGTGCTGTGATCATCCTCCCTCTGATTTCTCCTTTCCTTTCTACAGGTTTTCTTCTATTTCCCTGAAATGGATCTATTGCTTGGTTTTTATACTGTTGCATCTGGCCTTCTACGGAGAACCTTCAAATAGTTTATAAATGTTTTCTTCTACTGCAGAGTGTGTGATGGAGGAAGATTTTGACTGCCAACCTGACTGGATATGGAATCACCTGTGAGGCAGTTCCAGAGAGGTTTAACCAAAGAGGGAAGACTCAACCTACAGGCCACTGGGACCATCTCACGAGCTCGGATTCTAGACTGAAAATAAAAGGCAGGGTGGAGAAGGCAAGCTGATTCCAGAACATCCTTCCTGTGCTCCCTAACCATGGATGGGATGCAATGTTCCTGGCCACCTCGTGCTTCTTCGTTTCCCAGTCTCTGTCTTAGTGGAATGTGTCCCCTCAAACCATGAGGAAAATAACTTCATTACTTAAGTTGCTTTCATTCATTATTTATTCCTAGCAACATAAACAAAAGTAAATCAGAAAATTGCAGCCAAGGGTGGAGTTTTGTTGTAATGAATCTGATCATGTGGTACTGTGGTACCCTGACTTCATCAAGCAGTTTGCTCTTCAATCTGCCAGGGCTACATGCAGAGCAGGAGACAGAAGTGAGGGCCCTATGTCTGCTTCTAGATAACAAAGTTTGATTTGGGTTTCTGGATTTTGTTCTGAGGAGAGCAAGATTGCTCTCCCTGGCTAGAAGCCTTCAGGATCTCTGGAGGGTTTTCTGTTTAACCATGTCTAGACAGCAGGACCACCCTAGACTATGTGGAATTGCTTCCAGGGAAAAGTATGATACTCTGGACCCTGGGACAACCTCCTGCTTTGGAAGCTATCAGCAGGCTATACGGAGCTGCACCCCTGTAATGCCCAGGCACCCAGGGCCTGCTTCAACAGCAGGGGTTAGGTCTGCTTCTCTCTTGAGTGCTGAGCTTTGAATTACCAGCTGCACAGTAGCACATTCCTTCCTACTCTTAGCATAAGGTATTTCTAACAAGGGACTCTTTTGTGTGTGATGCGTTTCTGGCTCACTTAAGCAATTGATGGATTAGAGAAGACCACAGGTGTGAAGGTTTTCCGGAATGACAGGGGTGGGGCAAGTTCTGCTCATTCCAGTCTGTGCCTGATTCCCATTCTTAGAGAAGGAGAGATGTGTATACAATATTTCAATACTCAGGTGTCAGTACATGGAATGTTCCATCACACTAATATATGGCATACTTTGATCCCTTAATTGCCACCACTTTTATTTGGATAATGATTTATGATAAGAGGGCCTACTATGCAACTATCTGGCCATGAGGAATTGTTGCCTGGCATGGAATTTGGTGTGGTAATTACAAAAAGACATGGTCCATAGTTTATCCCAGGAAGGCCACACAGGACACGTGACCAATGTTGAATACCACTAATGCAGATGCACATCACGTGAGGAAGGGTGAGGAGCAGCAATGCGAGAAGCAGAAGGAGCCTGGGGAGACACAAGTGTCTGTAACACAGAAGCTGGGGATATCTGCTGGAGGAAATAGGTGTAACACAATGCTCACCGTAATTTAAAAACCTCAGTGGTGACAGTCACCAAGAAGAGTTTATGCTTCGTATCATAGGTTACCATACTGAATTCCTTTTAAAGTAACACATTTCAGGGTGTGAGGACTGAAATGGTTATTGCCCTCACACCCGGTTTCCATTCACTCCCACATGTGACCTGGGAGAATCGTAATTTTAATATTGTGTAAACTGATAGGGAAATGGAAAGATAATTATTTACTTTCATAAGACTTTGACCTCTGGTCTCCTGTGTTAGATGTTTGCTGTGGTCAGGCCACACCATGTACTGGCAGGCTGCCCACAAGACCACAGCTGTGCACGTTCCAGGAGTCCAGGTAACGAGTGTTCCAGAAGGATAGACAGCCCAGGTTCGGCACAAGGAATGCTCTATTTCCTCCAATGACGAAGGTGAGCACAGAGTGCTGAGTGGCTCAGCAATGTCAAGTATCAGGAGACCTCACATAGCAGTAATGGAGAAGTTTCCTGATCTGAAAGGCGAAGGAAGCCTGCTTTGACCTCCATGCTGCCTTCTGTAGTTTCTTTGGTTATTTCCAGGTCACTAGAAGGTGATTAATTGTAGGATACTGACTTAATTGCTCTTCCTGGGACTTTGATTAAGGTGTTTCACAATTAAATCTTCAGGCACTTTTGTAGGAACAGCCTGCCCTGAAGGAAATTTGGAATAGATATATATTTTTTTAAGTATGTCAAGAGCAGCCGAATGTCAGCACGAGGAACCAGAACCCCAGGCAGCTTGGGTGGGTTTTAATCCCAGCAGTTTAGGGAGATTATTCTCTCCAGAAGAAAGTAAAGAATTGTGTGGACAGGAACGAACCAGGCCACTCAGGGGTCCATGACAACGCGAAGGGACCAGGGCACCATTTCTGTGGCTTGTGAAGGTAATAGACATTGCCATAGGACTTCACAAACATGAAAAGAACCACGTGCCTTCCTTCTAAGACTCTTCTCATAACCTGCTTAACTTCTTTCTCTTATTTGACTTCATCAGCAAGCTTGTTCCTGCATCCAAACCTTTGCATGAGCAAAGCCAGCTCACTCAGGAGCTCCTCTTCCAGATCTTCTGTACTGCCATCTCCCCATTCAAGTCCAGGAGCAAATCCTCCTGCCTAGATTCATAACTCAAGCAGCAGGCCCCCTCTGCCCAGACACACAGGACCAGACATTTGGTTTCATTTCCTTGTCGCACTTACAGCTTTGTGAAAGTAGAGTGTTTTCTCATTGTTTGGTTGAAATGAAATCTTTTGGAGGGCCTGAATCATGTATATCTACTTGGTTCATACCCTGTGCTCAGTCCATGGAGCCTGTGGCTGAACAGGTCTATGTAGGAGGAGGTGGCAGTGCTGTTGCAGAAGAAATGACACAACTAGAATGAGGGGAAATCTAAGGGCTATTTCAATGTTCACTACAGTCAAGTGATGATATGAGCATGTCCAATAAGCTGGACACCTCATATCTCAGCCCCAGTTGTCCACTATCAATGGAGGCACTAGATACGTCAAGTGTCCCCTGCTTAGTTGAGACTAAACTACTTCTAAGCTCTGAGCTTTTCAAGAAGATCATAACCTAGGAAAGACAGACCCAGAACATCAAGGCTGAATCCCTGTCTGTTGTACTGGGGTGGGGGACTTCTTTGCCTATAGCACTAAGATGTACCCAACATACGGGCATCCCTGCCTGAATAGTGTGATTCAGAAATGAGACAAATAGGAAAGAGAGGCAGCACAGTGTGGGCCCAGGGGACCTCTGGGTTCTGAAACTCAAAGAATAGAAATGGACTTCATTTCCAGAGAGGTGCAATGGGCATTGAATACACCCCTTTGCTGACCTCCTCGGTCACAATAAGCCAGAAGTGGGGAAGATACAGATGGTGAATCACCTTGATAACTGGAGAAGTAGGCAGGAAAAAAGTAGATAAAGATAGACGAGGAAACGCATTGTCAGGGTTTTAAAGAGTCCTTTGCCCCTTTGTCCAACAGTCTCCTTGTGTTAACGGGATGACCGAGCCCTTCATTCTTCCCATCTCTTGGCCTTCAGATGTCTGGACAACCTTCCTGCCTGGCAGAGGGTGGTGGTAAACACCTCATTGTGTGCCTGCACACTGCCTGGCCCACTTGCCCTTCACCTCCCTTCAAGGGCCAAATAATTTGACTTAAGAGAACTTTAAGACAGAGTTGGCCATATTACTAATCAAAAGAAATAAAATCAGAACAAATAAAATTCACTTTAATCAGGATTCCTGGATCTCAGTGTGATGTTTTTTTTTTTTTTGGTCTTTTCGAGACAGGGTCTCCCTGTAGTCCCAGCTGTCCTGGAACTCACTCTGTAGACCAGGCTGGCCTTGAACTCACAAAGATCCGCCTGCCTCTGCCTCCCGAGTGCTAGGATTAAAGGCGTGCGCCACCACGCCCGGCTCAGTGTGATGTTTTTACCCCAAACAGGCAGAGACTTAATGACTCTATTTCTAGATTATTAGCTGTTCAGAAGACCATGGTCTGGGCAAGTTTAAATGGGCCACCACCATAGTCACCTCCACATGCTATGGAGGTCACATGTGCAATGCTGTGTCAGCTTCTCCATCTTCTCCTGAAATGCCCAGGCATGAAGCACACTGAATTAAGAGGGCAGAACAGTTCCCCAAGGTAGAAATCCCACTGAGCAACAGTCGCTTGAACTCAACGTTAAGATCAAAGGAGCCACTGTCAGCGCCAGACCAGTGCCTAGGCTAGCAAAATTCATTTCCCCAAGGGGGGGCACTCACAGGCTAGGATGGTGGGATGCCATCATGGCACTGTACAATCAGCTCAGTGGTACTCAGAGGAAGGGAAAATCACAGCAACAGTTGACTGACTGCTAGGGGCTGGGGACCTCTGTAGACCAAGCAGTCATGATCCCAGGCAGAGTGACTGCTGTGATTTTCTCTCTCCTTTCCTCCTTTCTTCCTCCTACCCTTCTCTCTCTTCCTCCTTCCTCCCTCCCACCCTTCTCTCTTCCTCCTTCCTCCCACCCTTCTCTCTCTTCCTCCCTCCCACCCTTCTCTCTTCCTCCTTCCTCCCACCTTTCTCTCTCTTCCTCCCTCCCACCCTTCTCTCTTCCTCCTTCCTCCCACCTTTCTCTCTTCCTCCCTCCCACCCTTCTCTCTTCCTCCTTCCTCCCTCCTACCCTTCTCTCTCTTCTTCCTTCCTCCTTCCCACCCTTCTCTCTCTTGTTTCTCCCTCCTACGCTTCTCTCTCTCTTCCTCCTTCCCACCCTTCTCTCTCTTCTTTCTTCCTCCCTACCATCTTTCTCTCTCTTCCTCCTTCCCACCCTTCTCTCTCTTCCTTGTTTCTCCCTCCTACACTTCCCTCTCTCTTCCTCCTTCCCACCCTTGTATCTCTTCTTCCTTCCTCCTTCCCACCCTTCTCTCCCTTCCTCCCTCCTACCCTTCTCTCTCTTCCTCCTTCCCACCCTTCTCTCTCTTCTTCCTTCTTCCTTCCCACCCTTCTCTCTCTTCCTCCTTCCTCCCTCCCACCCTTCAATTTTACTTCCTTAACTCTCTCCTTCCTCCCTCCCTTTTCCACTCTCTCTCTTCCAGTCTTCTCTCCTTCTTTCTCATGGTAATTCTGTGTGGGCATTTGGCAAAGCATAATTGCTCTTCAAATTACAGTCTTATTTGTTAACGTCTTTTGGTCCAAAGTTACTATGTACATGATGCTTTTAATAAATAAAATGACTTGGGATTTCAATAATAGCTATAGGTGTATGGATGGCAGGACCAAGGGCTCACACACAGACTGTTCACTACACCTTGATGGGGCAGGACCAAGGGCTGACACACAGACTGTTCACTACACCTTGATGGGGCAGGACCAAGGGCTGACACACAGACTGTTCACCACAACGTGATGGGGCAGGACCAAGGGCTGATGCACAGACTGTTCACCACACCGTGATGGGGCAAGACCAAGGGCTGACGCACAGACTCTTCACTACACCATGATGGGGCAGGACCAAGGGCTGGTGCACAGACTCTTCACCACACCATGATGGGGCAGGACCAAGGGCTGGCGCATAGACTGTTCACCACACCGTGATGCGGCAGGACCAATGCTGGCTCACAGACTGTTCACTACACCATGATGGGGCAGGACCAAGGGCTGATGCACAGACTGTTCACCACAACGTGATGGGGCAGGACCAAGGGCTGGTGCACAGACCATTCACCACACCATGATGGGGCAGGACCAAGGGCTGACGCACAGAGTGTTCACCACACCATGATGCGGCAGGACCAAGGGCTGGCGCACAGACTGTTCACCACACCGTGATGCGGCAGGACCAAGGGCTGGTGCACAGACTCTTCACCACACCATGATGGGGCAGGACCAAGGGCTGACGCACAGACTCTTCACTACACCATGATGGGACAGGACCAAGGGCCAACGCACAGACTGCTCACTACACCGTGATGGGGCAGGACCAAGGGATGACGCACGGAGTGTTCATCACAACGTGATGGGGCAGGACCAAGGGCTGACGCACAGACTCTTCACTACACCATGATGGGGCAGGACCAACGGCTGGTGCACAGACTGTTCACCACACCATGATGGGGCAGGACCAAGGGCTGACGCACAGACTCTTCACCACACCATGATGGGGCAGGACCAAGGGTTGACACACAGACTGTTCACCACACCATGATGGGACAGGACCAAGGGCCAACGCACAGACTGTTCACTACACCGTGATGGGGCAGGACCAAGGGCTGGCACACAGACTGTTCACTACACCATGATGAGGCAGGTCCAAGGGCTGACGCACAGACCGTTCACCACAACATGATGGGGCAGGACCAAGGGCTGGCGCACAGACCATTCACCACACCATGATGGGGCAGGACCAAGGGCTGACGCACAGAGTGTTCACCACACCGTGATGCGGCAGGACCAAGGGCTGGTGCACAGACTATTCACCACAACGTGATGCAGCAGGACCAAGGGCTGACGCACAGACCGTTCACCACACCGTGATGGGGCAGGACCAAGGGCTGATGCACAGACTGTTCACCACACCATGATGGTGCAGGACCAAGGGCTGACGCACAGACTGTTCACCACACCATGATGGTGCAGGACCAAGGGCTGACACACAGACAGTTCACCACACCGTGATGGGGCAGGACCAAGGGCTGGCGCACAGACTGTTCACCACACCATGATGGGGCAGGACCAAGGGCTGATGCACAGACTGTTCACTACACCATGATGGGCATCATTCACATAGCTGTGTTGGAAATAAGATTGCGGAAACTTTGTTCTTCAAATTTCCCACGTCTGGGATGAGGTGGCATGGTGTCTCAATATGACTTGGAAAGACCAAAAAATAGACGCTTTTGAGATACATATCCATGGAATTGTCAGTGGAACAAAGCTCCGTTTATGGATTTGCAGCTTTGATTGATCTTCAGCACCAACATGTGGGCTTTTGGTTTGTGTGTTTTTGTTTTTACTTTCAACTTTTAACTCCCCCTCAAGGTTGGGCAGGAAATTAAAGCCCTGCTCCTGCCTTTCACTTTATCTTGGTTGTGTGATGTTTCTGAAGCAATCATGCATGACATTGAAATTCCATGGGGAATTAGAATCTTTCCTACAAGGGAATTTGAAATAAAAATGCACTGTCAATCTTTCAAGTCTTGCATAAGGAAAGGCACAGGCCATCTTGACTCAGTGCTTAAAATAAATTCACTGATTTCTAATTAGAGCTCTGACAGGAACAGAGAGCATTTCCCTCCTCTGGCAGCACAGTGTCTTGGCTTTCTTTATGTCACCCATGTTTAGTCTCCAAAGTTGTAGAACAGGAATAAGACAAAGGGGATGAAGCATGCCCCACAGATGAGAATACACAGACATGTTGATCTGTTTGCAGGAAAGTGCTAATTATGTCTTGGTTGTGACCCTCTCAAGGGATTCTCACTTCTACTTGTAGCTTAAATATTTGTAGAAGGAAGGAATATGGGTGTAGAGGCAAGAGCCATTTGCCATGTTCTCTGATGAAACCTGTGCAGGGAAGCAGAACTTTAGGTCTTGTGGAGATGACAGCAGAGTCACAGTGGGCTGTGCAGTGGAGAGAAACTAAAGTTAACAGGAGTACATGGCCTTCAACAGAGAAGAGACAAGCTCTCACTCAAATTTATACAGGATAGACTGTCTATGCACTTAAGGTCAACCAGCTGGGACAGAGTAACAGGTGACTTCAAAATTGATTAAAAAACACTTTTTAATTATTAAAAGTTAAAGGTTGTCATTTCTGAAATCTCAGCCTCTAGAGTTTCCTTGCATGTGTTGCTAGCACAGGAGCTCCGGGGGAAAGGCAGCTGGTCAAAATGCTGTACCTGTCTTGAGCCATCAGCTGTGGTATTTCCCATGTGCTGGGTTGTGGCCATGTGTGGGAAAACAACTATGACTAAATGAGTGGGTCAGCAGGGACTGCCTACCACTCAGGTTCCTCCCCCACACACACACCCAACACCCAACACCTAACACCAAACACCCAGTCCAGGTTTGGACCCAAGGAGCCAGGGTAGACACATAGCCCTTCTCCACATGATAGCCACAGGCTGCAGACAGGAATCCTGGCCTCCAAGATTGCTACCCTCTTTCAGGGAAGACAGTCGCTGTCCCAGATCCTGCCCTGCCAGAGACGGCTTCCATGACTGTTATCTCAAATCGAGGCTCTAAAATTTGAGCTCTTCTTTCAGAATTGATTAAGCATACAGATAGCCTCTCTGTACACTCAATGGGTCATGGGTATGTGTAGAAAGGACTTTCAGTTGTCCTAGAGATATTGCAAGGGGTAATTCACCTCAGTGCTTTCGTGGCTCAGTTAGAAAACTCGTAAACCTCAGCTTCTCCTGAGATATAAATAAACCATGATTGAATTGAGAAAATTGAATTATCTAGTTGTTAACATAATTTTATCCAATTAAGCTAATATGGAAAGCAGGGGAAACACCAGACTCCATTACCAATTATGAAGAATTAGGAGACTATGTTCCCAGAAGTTTTCTAAGGAAACTTCAACAAAGCTAAGGAAGGGACTGGGGAGATGAGGGAAACCAATCCAACCTCATGTCACTTGGAGATGGGATAGCTGTGGAAAGCCTCTGAGGCTTCTGTCTGTCTAATTCCCAAACACTTCAGGTCATGTAACAAACATGAGGCTTCCTTCATCAACCCCTCCCATTTCTTTTTTCCTAGAGAAAGAATCAAGATCTTTATTCAAAGAATGAACTGCATCCATCCTTCCTCCTGTAGGGGAGAAGAATCAAGAGCCAAGAGCCAAGAACCAAGCGTGCCACAGTGCCCATCACAGAGGCAGGTGCAGGCGACTTGCTTCTGGGGACAGAGCCACTCTTCACCTGTCAACTTCTCGCAAATTCAGCCCATTGAATAGACAGTGTAGAGGTTAGTGGTAGAATGGAGAAAAGTAGAAAGTGATTTTGGAGTCTGGGAGGTGGCTTTGGCTTGCCCAAACTCTGGCATGTGTAAAGGAGGAGGTGGTCACCAAGTTACATTAACACTGGTGTGTCCAAAGTGACAGCCCCTAAATTTCTGTCCATGGAAAGTTCCCTTGACATGGACAATGAGGGATTTTGATGATTATTGGTACTTTTTAGGCTGCAGGAAATACATGTAATACAGTATCTGTTTCCTCCACAGGAGACTTTCAGTCCCCTGCCTTAATTGGCAGCTGTCCCTATCTGTCATCATCTGAATATACAGGATGTTATTTTCCACTCCCAGAAATATCTAGAACTCTGAAGTTTAAATGAACCAAAGACCTGCAGGTATCAGACTCTCAAAAATAGGCTTAGAAACCCATGCTCACAATTGTTTCTATTTATTTCAAAATAGAAACTTTCCTTTGTGAATTAAGACGTGCATTGAAATAGTCACAGATAACAACTCCAATGCAGTGTGCAGACTGCAGGGTTCCTGGTCACAATGTGACACTGAGAGCAGAATTGCCTGGGGCAGGAAATAATCCTAGTGGAAATGGCCCAAGAAGATCTGTATTCGGAGGCATTTCCCCGGAACTCTAAAGCATGCTAAATATCACTTTGAATTTGAATGGAGGCATTTGTAAATGAGTGGTTTTATCAAGTGTCATGCTTACAGTGTTCTGAAGATGTGTATTTTTCATAATGTTATTCTGGAAAAATAGTTCTGTAGGCACTTTTCCTGGAAGTGAAATGTTATGGAGGATCTTACAGGAGAGAACTGGTTTCTCCTCACTCTGTTGGATTCCTGTGCTCAAAGGCTGAAGCCATTTCTACATGTTATTTGAATACAGACTCCAAGGTAGAAAACAAATTCCTATATTTATAACTTGCCCTTCTCTCTGTGTGTCAAAGGGAGTTGATTTTGCCCCACCTGTGGCGTGGGCATTTCTGTTCATCTGTTGCATTCCTGTGGTCTTATGCTTGGAAAACCTTCTCTATTCTGGATCCGGGAGCTCAACACAGAGAAAGTCTTGGCCAGAAATCCAGGTCAGAAAGTGGCTTGGGTGAACTTAAGGAATATAGACTTGCAGGATCTGACTGGTGCAAGTGGCTTACAGAAGTGCCGCTTTCCATGTAAAGGAACGCCATTGGACAGCTGGCTCTGCCCCAGCCCTCTCCTGCCCTCTGTTCCAGGGAACTTGGAGCTAGTTGTTTGCTTGGGGACTCTGGAAGGGGAAGGGAAGATTCTGTATGGCTCCCTGTGTTCTAAACGTAAGTGAAACCTCCATACTGCAGCCATGGTCCCAGCTTTTGAAGGGAGAGGGCACAGTGACTGCACAGGTGGAAGAAAATGTACCTCTGTGCATGGCTCAGGTGCTCAACACCAGTTTAAAGGGTCATGGGGCTGACAGGGGTGCGGCCATTGGTAGCCTCCTGTTTCTCTACTTCTTTGCCTTATTTCTCAATGAATTCCTGAGTTAGGAAGGGGAGAAAGCTATTTGAGGCCATGCTGGTAACATATGACCCCAAATCAGAAAGAAGTCTTTTACCTAGTTGCAGCCCCATCTCACAAATAGCACTAATTATCATTCAAAATGAGGTGCACTGAGCCTTCTGCATGCAGATATACCATGGATCTCTCTTCATGCTGCCTTCATGTTTGACCATTCAGGGGGCATATCTTTCATTCCTCTTATTCTAAGGACTTAGTCTTCTGAATTTACAGGAAAGTCTGACCTAGGTTGGGGGATGGCTCAGCATGTGAGAGCACTGTCTGTACGAGCATGGGCACTTGAGTTCTAATCTCTTGGCTGAACACTGCACCTATAACTCCAGAACTGTGGGGGGCAGGGACAGGAGGATTTCTGGAGCATGATGGAGCATTAGGTCCAGTGAGAGACCTGCCTCAAGGGAGTGAGGTGGAGGTTGAGAATGCAGGACACACAGTATGCCCCTCTGGACTCCACATGCAGACAGGCATCTGCAACTGCTCTCTCTCTCTCTCTCTCTCTCTCTCTCTCGTGCATGGACCCCCTACAAAAACAAACAATGCCTTTTCTAATCAGAGGAAAGCAACCAACTTTATTATGAACTTGTTGCCCTTCCAATGCCCTACGTTCACTTTGTGAGCATGATGGGATGGAAGCCATTCAGAGATCATCCTGCATTGTTGTGTTCCCTGGGGTCCACAAGCACAAACCCAACTTGTAAAGTTTGACAGTGGTGTCCAAGTCACAGAACACAGCAATGAGATGGCAGGGACTGACAACTTGGCAGGGCATTAGGGTACAGAATCACCTGGAAGATAGACCTCTGGGAATGTCTGCAAAGAGGATGATAGATTGGGTTAACTGAGATGAGAAGGCCCACTCTAAATGCAGGCAGTGCCCTGCCATGGTCTGGAATCTGGGGTTGAACTATTAACAACTGAACTGAGCACCAGCTTTCATCTCTTTCTGCTCCCTGACAGTAGAAGCAATGCGACTGAGCTCCTGCCCGGGCTCCTGCCCCATGACTTCCTGCCGCAAGGGGTTGTGTCTCTTCACAAATAAGAACCAAGACAAACCCTCTTTACTATCTTAAGCTGCTTTTGACAGGTATTTTGCTTTGCTGTAATAACAAGGAAAGTATCTAATGGAATGGAATGGAAACTCAAAGTTATAGACATGAATTTTGGCTTATTCCTTTTTAAATTAGATTATTTAAATTAGCAAAATATTGGGCTTTATGGTGGTTTGAATGAGAAAGTCCTCCATAGGCTCCAACTATCTGAATACTTGGCCCAGCTGATGGTACTGTTTGCAGAGGTGCAGAGTGGTGGGCTTGCTGGAGGAAGCACATCGCTGGGGGTTGCTGTGAGAGTTCAGAGCCTTCGGCCAGTTCCCCTCTTACTCTCTCTACCTTCTGCATGTGCTTCAAGATGTGAGTTCTCTGCCTCTGCACAAGCCGCTTCCTCCCAGGCCTTCCCTTCCACCATGGACCATGTCTCTGGAATCATAAGCCAAATAGACCCTACCTTCATTATGCTGTCTTGATCGTTTACCACAGCACCAGAAAAGTTTCCTTATGGAATTGTCCTACAGAGTTCACTCTTATTGGTCTTGCTCTCCCTTCCTCTGACCCTCCCTCCTTCTCTCTCATTCTCCCTCCCTTCTTTCCTTTCTCTCCTCTTCTGCCTCTGTAGTTACTGCTGCTCCTTCTTTTGCCTTTGTTTAACCCCAAAATACCTTTCTGCTTTCCTGGTGCACGTGTCTTACTCCCCTTTCCCACCTGAAGATCTCTTCCTCTCTCATGTCAACTTTCTGGTTTTATGATCCCTTTCAACACACACACACACACACACACATACACACACACACAAGTGAACATATATAAAATGAAAATATAGGATCAATATTTGAAAAGAAACATTTCCTCTTTATCTCTCTGGCTTTAAAGCAGAACCCATGCTAATCAGAATTCAAGAGGAATTCAAGTCGAAACATTTAGTTACCCTAACATTTTAATGAGCAACACAGTGGACTAATTATTTTCCAAGTAACTTCTGCACAATTAACTTTAAGTTTGTGGTGGGAAAAGATGACATGTACTTGGCAGTGTGATGGAATGTGTGGGTAAGTGAACCAAGGATCACAGAACACTTTCCAGGCAGGAGAGGTAGGCTTTGCTCAAGAGTAATGCCATGTGAAGGACCCAGGACAGCAGCTGCAGCTGAGGAATGCAAACCGGGTCCTGAGGGAAGGCTTGCCTTGGGAGAAGAAAACATTCAAAAGAGCATGTGCAGGGAAATTTAGGATGGCACACACATCTTCAGAACTGAAAATGCTCTCAGAAAAGATCTGAAAACTGCCTAATCTTTCCTGTCTGCCTGATCACTCCCCTTTGTACAAAAAGGAAGGGTAAACTCAGGCTGGGTAGCAGACCATGACAGACCCTGGAAAGAGTGACCCACCTCAGACAGCATCCACCTGCACACTGGAAGAGGCCCTCCCCTCCCCAAATTCCATTCCTTCCCTTCTCTTCCCTTCTCTTCCCTTCTCTGTCTCCTTCCTTCCCTTCTCTTCCCTCCTCTGTCTCCTTCCTTCCCTTCTCTTCCCTCCTCTATCTCTTTCCTTCCCGTCTCTTCCCTCCTCTGTCCCCTTTCCTTCCCTTCTCTTCCTCCTCTGTCCCCTTTCCTTCCCTTCTCTTCCTCCTCTGTCCCCTTTCCTTCCCTTCTCTTCCTCCTCTGTCCCCTTTTCTTCCCTTCTCTTCCCTCCTCTGTCCCCTTTACTTCCCTTCTCTTCCCTCCTCTGTCTCCTTCCTTCCCTTCTCTTCCTCCTCTGTCTCCTTCCTTCCCTTCTCTTCCCTCCCCTGTCTCCTTCCTTCCCTTCTCTTCCTCCTCTGTCTCCTTCCTTCCCTTCTCTTCCTCCTCTCTCCCCTTTCCTTCCCTTCTCTCTCTCCTCTGTCTCCTTCCTTCCCTTCTCTTCCTCCTCTGTCCCCTTTCCTTCCCTTCTCTCCTTCCTCTGTCTCTTTCCTTCCCTTCTCTTTCTCCTCTGTCTCCTTCCTTTCCTTCTCTTCCTCCTCTGTCTCCTTCCTTCCCTTCTCTTTCTCCTCTGTCTCCTTCCTTCCCTTCTCTTCCCTCCTCTGTCCCCTTTCCTTCCCTCCTCTTCCCTCCTCTGTCTCCTTCCTTCCCTTCTCTTCCCTCTTCTGTCTCCTTCCTTCCCTTCTCTTCCCTCCTCTGTCCCCTTCCTTCCCTTCTCTTCCCTCCTCTGTCCCCTTCCTTCCCTTCTCTTCCCTCTTCTGTCTCCTTCCTTCCTTTCTCTTTCTCCTCTGTCTCCTTCCTTCCCTTCTCTTTCCTACTCTTCCTCCTTTCCCCTTCTCCCCATCCACTTCCCCACCTTGCTCTTACTTCCCTTGCACTTCCCACATGTCCTCCCTTCTTTCTTCCTTTTCCCTTTCCTCTCTTCTTCTCCTTTCTTGTCCTACTTCCTTCCCTTTACTTCATTCCTTAGTTATTATTATTACTATAATATTTTCTTTCTGTATCTTTATCCCTTCTCCCTCAGACCTTAGTTTTTAGACCTGATAATCAAAGAAAATATTTCTGAAAATGTTGACTGAAAAGAAGCTAAAAAAGAGGGCTCTCAGAGGGCACATGGAAACAATAAAGTCTTTTTTAAATTTTTATTTATTGATTTTTTTGGTCTTTTTGAGACAGTCTCCCTGTAGCTCTGGCTATTCTGGAACTCATTATGTAGACCAGGCTGGCCTTGAACTCACAGAGATCTGCTTACCTCTGCCTCCCAAGTGCTAGGATTAAAGGTGTGTGCCATCATGCCAGGAGAAACAATAAGGTATTTAAGAAGTAGCTTTGAAGAGTAATTCAATGTAAGGAGCTGAAGGCTTTAGCTTGCTTATGCTGAGCTTGCTTACAAGGAAGTTGACTCTGTGAATTGTCACCTCGAGCCTTTTTCCAAGAGCTGGGTGCGGACGTGCAGTAAAAGTCACCAGATACTCCAGCCCAATGTCTCAACTCAGTGCAGACCCTCCTCTGACGCCAGAGAGCCCGATCAACTGATTACCCTGCTTTACACTCCCCCTATATGCTTCCCGCCTTTTGCTAAATATATACTGATGTCTTTGCTCAATAAAGTAGACTTTGACAACCTTCGCAAAGTCTCGCTCTTCTCTCTCGCCCATTATATTTCAGGTTTTGGGGTCCTTCTCGGGTACCTGACGTTACATGACCCATAGACAGGGTCATATTGGTGCCGGACGTAGGGGCTCGAGGTAAGAGACCCCTCTACCAGACAAGGAACAAGGAGGTCCGGCCGGACGATATAATAGAGAGGGCGCTTCGCCATCAGCGGAGCGCGGAAAACCTCGGGGAAAAAAGGAGGGCGCTTCGCCATCAGTGGAGCGCGGAAAACCTTGGGAAAAAAAGAGGGCGCTTCGCCATCAGCGGAGCGTGGAAAACCTTGGGGAAAAAAAAAGAGAGGGCGCTTCTCCATCAGCGGAGCACGGAAAACCTCGAAAAAAAGAGAGGACATTTCACCACCCACGGAGCGCAAATCCTCGGGAGAAAAAGGCAAGTAGTTCCTTGATCTTTAAAGATGGGCAATTTGCTGTCTAAGGAAGAGAGACAGCCTTCAGGGAGAGAAGAGTCCGGGTTACAGACTCCCCTTCTTTAGCACCTATCCTTAAAACTACAGAACAGTTCCTAAAGTCTAAAGCAATCCAAGGAAATAATGAGCCTTATGTTCAATTTGTGGGATGACTTCTAGAAGTCGCTAAAAGGACTTTAAACTTAAGAGATAAAAATGACCCCTTCTTAAAACAATTAGCTTATGAGAGCACCAATTCTGCTTGCAGGGCGGCACTCAGAAGCATTTACAAAAATAAAACTCTCAATGAAATGATCAGAATTTGCAATGATGTTGGACTCCTGTAGGAAAAAAAAAAAAAAAAAAAGAAAGAAGAAACAAAAAAAGAGGGGCCCCTCTGTGGAAGTAACATACCGGGTGCGAATTTTCCCGGTGGAAAAATATCCCCAACTCATACCCTAATTCCCTTCTCTCTCATATATTAATTGCATGCAGTTCGCAGCAGGCCTTGCTTAACATAAACTTCTGTTCTAGTTGTAATTGGTGGACACCAGATTCCATGTAGTAATTTTTCTCATTATCAATCAATTGTGTATTTGAAGTCCAAAAGTGTTTTAAATTTTTTTTTTTTTAATTTTTTTAATGGAGTTAACTGAAAAATGCCATATGTTTATGCTAGCTGTCTGTGTGTGTTAACTGTTCTCTCATGTGATTGATTTTTTGTCATGTGTGTTCCTCTGTGTGGTTTCTGTTAAAAGTGGCCACCTCAAAGTTTTTTCATTCTATATTGTTCACATAAATTAAGCTTACTTCCGGCATGCCTCTTAAACTTTCTCAAAGGCCTAATCCGCGAAGTTTGAACCCCGGTGCCTTTATAGTTCCCTACATAAAACAATTTTTCTTTTTTTCTTAAAATGGTTTTCTAACGGTTTTATTTGTTTTATTCTGTTACATTGATTGATTCCAAATTTTAAACTGGTCTAAAAGTTACAGGTATTGAGCCAAGGTTCGTGGTGCGTTCACAATTTCAATCTCTAGTTTCATTGTGGACGGCGACTGACAGGCGGGATTTCTTGTGAGTTCCAAGGCCCAGTCCCTGGTCCTGCAGAGTCGAGCTTAGGACAGCTGGGGATTCTATGGGGAGACCTTTTTTTTGTTTCTCAAAAAGACCACAAATATTAAATAAAAAAAAAAAAAAAAAAGAAGCATGTGTGTGAGTGTTGGCAATTCCACATGTGTATGTGACTATTGATAACTTTCCAATCCATTTGATCAGGGGGCGGGGCCTTAAGTGTGAGTGAGAGTTGTTGATAGTAAAAGGTTATGCATCATAAGCATATGGAAACACAGTAGTAAGAAAAAATGTGGGCCAAATGAATGTGTTTGTGTTTGAGGGCTGGGCCTTGCTGTCCTGCAACTGGAGGAGTCGGGAGTTCTTTTTGCCTTTTTTTTAGGCAAATAAAGTCAGGGAAGTGATAAACAAGGGACAAAAATTGTGCTGTTTTTACTTGATTAAATAAGGAAAACGCCCTTTATTCTGAGTCTCTGATGAGAAAAACGCAGGTTAGAGATTTTTTGTGTGATGCGATGCATCAGACAGAGCTGGAGTTTGGTCACAGAAGGGCCATTTCTCACCTCCTTCTAACACCTTTTGCTACGCCTGCCTTTCCTTCCAGACTCAGGTATTGTCATGTGAAAACCATGCACTATCTGACTGTGTGTTCGACCAACCCTCGTCACCGCCTGGGGCGTCAATGGCCCTGTTAATCTCAACAAACTTAGAGATTTACACACAGGTGGACTTATGGTATTAGGGTCATTTTCATCTTTTATCGGTCGTGGCGTAATTATGGGACAGGTGAATTCACTCTGTCGCTATATGTTGGACACAGTCGGGTGTCACGTCAGTATCTTAGTAGCTGTCGAGCAAGAACCGGAGGTAATGATGCTTTTTTTATTTGCAATGTGCAGTTTTAATATTCTTTTTTTTTTGTTCTTAAAACTAAGACTTCACATTTTCCTTTTCTTCCTCCCCCCAAACTTATACCCAGTTGCTATCACAAAGGACTAGAGATAATCTGCTTAATTTATCAGGCGGTAACTAATGTGCCTTCTTTTTCAGACAGCACCCCTGTATGCATTGCGTTTGGCAGGAGCTTCCCTCTTTGGTCTTTAAGAAGACTGGTGACATTTCATGAGACACTCTGTATACCTTCCATTTTTCATTGTCTGGTTAACAATATGACCATTTTGGGTCTGCCGCATTCCTGGCCTTTATCAGTGGGTTGTTGCATGGCTTCCAGGGGTTCATTATAGGCTCTTGCCTCCTAGGAGCAAGGGGGAGCAGTCTGGAGCAGCTTTTTTGGGCTCTGTTATGTTTATGCAAGAATTTTTGAGCCTGTTTCCCTCCCTTCCTCCTCATGGGATGAAAAGGGACCTCTCTGGGTCTGTCCCCACCTTGCTGATCAGGCTGGCAAACTCTGTGTTTGTGTTAAGGAACGCGTATTCGGTCCAACAGTACTGGGTGGATAGGTCGTGAAGACCTGTGCCTTCATGTTTTTGGGTCTCCTGGCTGGGAGTAGTGGCCCTGAACGAACTTTATCCAGCAAAAACAGTGTCTTCTGGGTCTTTGCATGAGATTACATTACTATTGACCCTTTCTTTCTGAGCTCGTGTTATACACTTAAGGTCATTCTCATTTTTTACTCTGATTTAGGTTTTTGTCTCTAATTTAGAGTTTCATCAAGGTGCTGAAGTTTTGGGTTTAAAACTAAACATATTTGTTTAATGGAGCTGTTCTCACTTGAATAGGCTTGCATTAATGATTTACTTGTACTTGTATCTGGGAAAGAGGGACCTTTGGGTCTTGGAGACCAGTTTGTTAAGCTAAAATCTCTGCAAGTTGGGAAATTACACTTTCAAGGCAGCTATGTTCCAGGAGGAATCGTTTTGTGATGTATGACATGTGCTTGTTGGCTGTGTGCTGTGGTTTGCCTCGTGGCTATTTCGTTTCAAGTCCTGTTGGCATGTGAGTTAAATGTTTTAGCATATCCAAATCAAGTATACACGGAACCTCTGCGGTATAAGAATATAAACGAAAAGAGAATTCTTATGTTGACTGCGTGGCAGAGTCTGTGGATAGCCGTAATGCGAGATTTGTCCTGTGTCTCGACGCCCCCGATTTCTATAGACACGTTACTATGATAGGATTTTGAGCAACGCTTGCTACTTTCCATACTTGCTCGGGTTCCTTTTTTTAACCCACTCAGTTTGGTGACACAATTATGCAGCCAGTTGAGTGATCGTGTTTCGTTGCTTCCCTGGTATTTGTGGAATTCCAGGTCGGTGGGTTACTTACATGAAAAATTTGAGGAGAGGCACGCCCCCTCCTCTCCCACTAAATGCCTCTCCTAGAGGTTCTGAAATTTGTTGGTTTTAAAATTTGCACTGCCAGCCTTGGATCATGCTCTCACATTCTTGGCCACAGCTCCGTCACGCGTGGGGTCGAGGTCATAGCACTCTTCCGGATTGGTAAAAGGAAAGTCGCAGTCCCACGGAGCTATTTTTCATTTCGCACAAATTCCCATAGATTTCGGTGTTTCCTAGTCAGGATTAAGTTTTCTATGATGCAAATTGAGCTTGAAAAATTCCAGTCTTGACTGAGGCTCACATCTTTAATCCAAACGGTTGTCTGTGAGTTCTGGGCTGCCTAGTCTACATTTTTTCAAAAGCCCAGCCCGAGGCAATGTTCATTATGTTTTAAAAGTGCAGCTTTGATTCCATTCCTCCGGAGACAGACTGTGCACCCCCCTCCTTACTTCCTAATTTTGGCTTTACCTTTTGAAATATTTTAGATCTTTTTGAATATAAAACTGTTTTATGCCTTTTTCTTTTTTTACGGACCTATCTTCACGCTTGTTCTGTGTAGTGTGCTGTGAATGTGATTTCTGCTTTACAATTTTTTATAGTCCTACATGTTTTTTTTTAAAATTCTATTTTTTGAACTATACTCATAAACACAAATAGATTCCCTTCCCTTTTTTTTTTTCGATCATAGATAAATGTTTTGATTTCATACCCCTAGATGTTAACCAATTCGTTAATGGGGTTTTTTTTATTAATATGCATTCTTTTATTCAGTTTTCATTTTGAAGTATGTTCGTTAATTATTATTTAGTAGTACTTGTTCTTACAGTTATTAGTTCTTATCTTAACATTAAACTATTTACCAGCAAATCACTCTGATTTTAAACAATTCCGTCCTAATGTGTAATTGTTATATTGTTGGCTGCTCTATTCTTGACCACATTATTATGTTATAATTATGTGGTACTAATACTTGGTTCTAACTGGTATTAGTGAACTTAATACTACTTGAATAAGGTCTATAAGGGTTGTTGAATTGTCATATATGCTGATTTCTGTCCAAGTCTTACTACGCCCGACATTATGGATGGATCGTTCTATGACTACAAACAACTTTGGATTGTCTACTTTTGGGAATCCTTAATCATTAGATTTGTAAATAGCATAGGGGCAGTTAGACTTAGCATAGGGATAGCCTAGGGATAGTTAATCAGGAGGGACAGGATAAGAAATGAATGGGAGTAGACTTTAGGGATTTTTCATTGAAGGCAAGTGGTTGCCAATGGGCCTAATTATGTTGGCTATGGATCTCAGCTGTTTTGTGAGTTACTATGACATTTATTCTAATTTCTGTAAACTCACCCTATAACACCATTATACAAATTCCCTGTTTTTCTTGAACATATATGGTTTATGGCTTTCTTATCTCACAGGTCAACCTAACAAACTTTCTTACATATTTATGTGTGTTATGTATATGTGCTCGCACATGTGTGTATGGATGAGTGCAATTTTTGTGTTTTAAGTATATTATGTTAATAATACATGATAATTATAACTACTGCACTCTAAGTTGGAACGGCCCCTTTCCATCTCAAGATGCAAATTTTATATTAAACAGCCAAAACTTGGTTTGATTTCAACAAAGGTTATGGTTTATCTATCAAGAAATTTGAAACAATGAATCTACACTGGATCTGTTCAAACTTTTCGACAGCCCTCAAAATAAAGATTTCCTGCAACCAGGCGCTCTTTCAGGTGTATTATAAGTGCGCTTCTTTGATAAGTTTTGGATGTTTAAAAATAAAAAAAAAAAAAAAAAAAAAAAAAAAAAAAAAAAAAAAATCAAATCAAGATGGTAATAATGGTAACAACATCTCATAGGGCATATCTAGCAAGTCTTTAATTNCGTCTTTGGACACCCTGTCATCCTTAGGGCTCCTATCTTAGGTCGTAAGAGGGGAAAGGAAGTTGCTCATCTTTGGGCGGCCACCTGGACTGGTACTCGTAAATTTTTTGAGATAAGCAAGCCAGTAGCTGAAAGCCTGAGTAGGTATAGCTTTGGTTTCCAGCATCCTTTTACAAAAAGAAGGGGGAGCCCCACTTGTAAAATGGAGTTTTCAAGTATCTATTTATATTTTGAAGCAATCCCAAGTTCCCATAGGTCAGATCCATATTGTGTAATTACAATTTACCCCAGGCTTCTCACCGCCCTTTACGAATTCTACCATGCCTCCTCTTCCGCAAGTTGTTCCCTGCTTGGGAGAGGGGCACTGAAAGGCGGGTGAGAAGCAAAGAGCTTTTTCTCTGGAGGTTTTTGTTTCACTCTAGTTGTTCGGTTGTCCCCTTTATTGGATTGACAGCTATCCAGGCGTACTTTTTCAATCCTACTAACAAAGCACAAGCAATTAGATGTACAGGCATTTAAACCATACTAATTATTATGGCAAGCAAAGCTGTGGGTAAGGAAGAGGGTCTTGTAGAGGTCGAACCTAAGACAGGGAGGGTCACATAATTGGCTGCAGATGCCACTCTGCCTGATACTTATCCATACCTTCTTAATGTAAAGAAGGGGGATATGTAAGGAGCTGCAGGCTTTAGCTTGCTTATGCTGAGCTTGCTTACAAGGAAGTTGACTCTGTGAATTGTCACCTCGAGCCTTTTTCCAAGTAAAAGTCACCAGATACTCCAGCCCGATGTCTCAACTCAGTGATTTTGGAAAAACAGACACTCCTCTGATGCCAGAGAGCCCGATCAACTGATTACCCTGCTTTACACTCCCCCTATATGCTTCCCGCCTTTTGCTAAATATATACTGATGTCTTTGCTCAATAAAGTAGACTTTGACAACCTTCGCAAAGTCCCGCTCTTCTCTCTCGCCCATTATATTTCAGGTTTTGGGGTCCTTCTCGGGTACCTGACATTACATGACCCGTAGACAGGGTCAATTCAACTACTGGGACAGTCACAAAATGATTCTTAAAGAGGAATAGAAATTGATTTTCCTAGTTGCCACATTATGACATTAAACCTTCCCAGCACCAAAAATGTATAAAAAGTTCAAATGTAAAGAAAGTGAGAATCAACAGATTCCACACATGAAAAAGCACAGATGTTACTGGTAGCAAAGAAAGACTGAAAAGCTGTCTTAAATATGCTCATAGACCTAAAAATTTCATAAAATGAGATAAAAGATACCAGGTAACGATGTCTGAATAAGCAAACATTGTACATGTGAAGAGACAAACATTATTAAAAACATAAACAAAGTACAAATTTTAGAGCTGCAAGTACAGGCTGTCCAGATGGCTGAGCAGGTGACTGTTTCCCACACTACTGTGACAACCTGACTTTGGTCTGCAAAATCCATGTAAAGTCAGAAAGACAGAACTGACTCCATAAATTTGTGCTCTGACCTCCACATTGACACAGTGGCATGTGCATACCTGTACTCATACATACACAAAATAATAAATAAGTAAAAAATATTTTTTAAATACAATACCTGAAATTAAACCTTCCTAGGAGGTTTCAATACCTGGTCAAATCAATAGAAAATAAACACTATATTTATAATAATTTGAAAAATATAGGTTTGAATGACAGAAATAAAAATGAAGAAAATTGAATAGATATTTGAAAGAATATGGGATGTTGTATTAGTCACTTTTCTGTTGCTGTGATAAAACCATCATGAGCAAGGGAACTTATAAAAGAAAGAGTTTATCTGAGTTTACGATTGACGGTTCCAGGGAATCAGAGTCCATTGTGGCAGGAAGCATGGTGGCTGTGGCTAGAGCAGCAAGCCCAAGGTCACATCTTGCAATGAGCACAGGAAGGAGAGAGAGAGAGAGAGAGAGAGAGAGAGGAGAAAGACTGGGAGACCGCAAGGCTTGTTAAAACTCACTAAAGCCTGCCCCAACCGATGTAGCTTCCTCCAACAATGGTCACACCTTCTAAGACCTCTATGAACAGTGCCACCAACTGGAGAACAAAATGTCTGAATACTTAAAGCCTTATGGGGGACACTCTCATTCAAACCACCACATTCCAACCCCTGGCCCCCATAGGCCATAAAAAATGCAAAATGCACTTAGTCAAACCTCAAAAGTCCCCATAGTCTTACCATTCCTTCAATTCTATCCCAAAAGTCTACATGCCAAAATCTCTTCAGTCCACTATGGAAAGCAGTGTGGTAGAACCCTTGGAAGACTTTGAAGACCTTTCCACCCGACCCAGCCAATACCACTCCTAGGCATTGTACCCTCAAGACTTTACGCCACCACAGAGATAACATGCACGGCCATGTTTACTGCAGGCTCTCTTCATAAGAGCAAGGAGCTGGAACCAGCCTAAATGCCCCTCAACAGAAGAGTGGATTAAAAAATGCAGGTACAATCTACACAATGGAGTTTCTGATGCAGCAAGTAAAGGAAAGACGACATCTAAACGAGCTTGCAGAAATGGCTGGAACTCGAGGAACATCATGCTGTGTGTAATAACACAGTCCCAGAAAAAAACAAACAACGAATTGGTATCCCTCATCTGTCGAAGCTAGTGCCAATTACCCCAGTTGTAATATTCTTGTGTAGGCCCCCTGACTCTTGTACAAAGCAGTTTGGTCGTTAAATGCCATTGTTGGAAACAACAACAACAACAACAACAACAACAGAAAAGACTGCAATTAAAAGAACTGACTGAAACAGAGTGAACTTCTGCTAAAACAGTCAAATCTTCCCCCATGGAATAATTATTGAAAAGAACTAAGAGAATGAAAAGCATGTTTGGCAAGAATGCATGAAGCTCTGGGTGGGTGGGGGAATGGGCGGGAAAATGGGTCAGGATTTGGTTAAATAAATAAATAAATAAATAAATTTATGTGAAGAAAAGAAATACAAATAAAATATGAAAAAACAAAACAAAAACAAAAAAACAAAAAATAAAATCTCTGATTCTGAGCCATAGGCCATTCTCTTAACTGTAAGCTCCTATAAAAACAAAAGACAAATTACAAACTACCAACATGAATCCAAAAGTTTGGGGAAACTGAAATTATCCCTTCCCATTCAAGAGGAGAATAGAGCATAGTGACGTAAATATGTGGAAAACCAAAAAAAGACCTGAAAACCAAGGAAGCAAACACCTGAAGTCCAGTAGCTCCATGTGTATCTTCTGGGACCTTGCTTCCAAAGGGCTTAGATGGCTCAGCTCTCCAGCTTTGCTTGCAACATACATCTTTTCTTAGGCTGGTACAACTCCCTGTACTCATCTCTTTCCTTGGCAAAATCTCACAGGTCTGGCATCTAAAATGTCTTCTTGGAGGTCTCCATTTGCCAACCAGGGCTTCACATTTCACAGCTTCATGCAATGGCCCTTCAAGTGCCTTTTATTAAGGGACACCCCTGCTGCACTATGCCTGAACTTGGTGGCTCTCTGAAACCAAGGAAGAAGAACCAATGACTCCTTTTCACTCTTGCAACTTCATGCTTCTAAAGCCGGCACCATGTGAATAAAACTGCTAAGTTTGCCTGCAAGTTTGGATGGAATCTCTCCGGGGCTGATTTCAACCACATTTGCAACTTTTTCTTTGCCCTGGACTTCTTGGGCAGAAAACCTTCCAGTATTTTCCCTTTCAAAAATTGCGGGATTACTGGGTGCTGGTCTTGCCCTGAAAGGTATATTTTGTTTTTTTACTTGTATAATTCAGGCCCCTCCTAATCACTTAATCTTCACTTTTCCCAACTGTTTTACTTTGAAGTACTAGGCCTCTTGCTCCCTTAATCATTTTAATCTCCTTATCAATGGATCCTCTCCTTCATATGCCTTGCCCCGACCTGTTAATCTTCCCAGTGTAATTTTCAGATCCAAACTGTACATTAATCTGCATTTCTTGAACTGCCCCATTTGTTCTTCTTCACTGTAGATATGTACAATATTCCCCATTAATAGCCATGCCACCATTTCTACATTAGGCTGTCTTGAAATATCCTCCACCAAAGACATTAGTCCATTGCTTTTCAACTTAGCATCAGGCAAGCATTTGGGCTGTGGGAAAACTGCTGCCAGACTCTTTATCAAAATATCCCAGTTGCTGCCTAAGTCTTTATTTTCCTCTGGAACTACATTTTTTGCAGCAATGTTTTCTTCCAGGCTTCTACTAGAATGACCTGTTAAGCTCTGCTTACAGTAGTCAACAGCTTTTCTACCCCCAAATTCCAAAGTCTTCCACATTTCTCCAAACATCCGCATGGTCAGGTTTTTCACAGACAACAGCCCACTCTCTGGTACCAAATAACTGTATTAGTCACTTTTCTGTTGCTGTGATAAAACCACGATGAACAAGGGAACTTATAAAAGGAAGAATTTATTTGAGCTTACAATTGACAGTTCCAGGGAACCAGAGTCCATTGTGGCAGGAAGCATGGTGGCCAGGGCTGGAGCAGCAAGCTGAGGGTCACATCTCGCAATGAGCACAGGAAGCAAAGAGAGGGAGAGACTGGAGACCACAAAGCTTGTTAAACTCACTAAGCCTGCCCCAAATGACATACTTCCTCCAGTACTGCCACACCTTCTAAGACCTCCAAGAACAGTGCCACCAACTGGAGACAAAATGTCTGAATACTTAAAGCCTATGGGGGACACTCTCATTCAAACCACCACAGATGTTATAAAACACAAAAATACCTGCATAGAGAAAACTCCATTGCATGGCAGATGGGAAGGGGAGGGGTGAGTGCACTGTGGACTTCGCAGCTGAAAACTCCCAGAATTTGCTAGTCAAAAGTAGTCTATGAATTCAAGAAGCTTTGCACCATCCAGGAATAGAAATTAAAGTTCTCCACACTGAGGCATTCTGTAATCCAATTGTTGAAAACAGACAAAGATGCACTCTCAAAGCAAAGAACTGACTTGCTGTATACAAAGAGATTCCTAATAAGACTAGCAAAAAATTTCCCATCAAAAACTGAAGGCAGAGAGAGAGGTCTTTATTATGTTCAAACAGAAACCAAGACAGCCCTGTCACGGAAATCACCTCCAAAACACTCAGCAAAATTAGATCAGGAATTAGTGTTGTTAAAATAAGACGACATTGTCAGTTCAGTGCTACAGAAGTAGTAGATAAAGCCAATGAAGGTAATTTTATGGCTAAATAGGAAAGTATCCATTACATTCTTGGTTTTCTACTCTTTTCCTATATAATTTGAAGTCTTTAATTGTACATGTATATCCAAGGAACAATCTGTGACATCATACTCTGTGTCCTTATCAACTAACAGGTGTGTTCACAATTGTGTCAGAGAATTATTTTCACATTTAGAAAAGCTAAAATGACAGCAACACAAACATCCTCCTTACAGTTTTAGGATATAGACTGCAAGCCCCTCCCCCTGATCCCCAGGCCACTAATGAAATAACTGAAGAACTTTGAAGGAAGAAAGGAGAGAGAAATCAAAACAGGACAGTGTGAAATTCAAAGACAAAGTCAGCAGAGGAAGACTCCACACTTGATCTCAGCCAAAATGCTGAGAAATGCTGCTAGAACAGAAGAAAGGAGACATGGGAGTAATGAAGACTTCCAGTAACCTGCCAGCCAGGATGTTGAAGGAAGTCTTTCCTTATTAGAAATTATTTTAGCATAGCTATTTTAAAGTCTGTGTCTTAATTGAGAGACATACAAAATGAAATCAAAATCATAAACCCTACCCAACTATGATTTCTGTAAGAGACTAGCTTTTTGAAATTTGTTATTTTCATTTTATGTATATGAGTGTATAGTCTGCATAAGAGACTAGCTTTTAATTCAAAACACAAGTAATTTGAAATTGGAGGGCCAAGAAATATTCAGTGTGCTATACATGCAACAGTGTGGATGTATATACTAATATCAAGCAAAGTAGATTTTAACTGCATGATTTTTATATGTACAGGATAATGAGGAACATTTATATGTTGAGTTAAATGCAAAGTAATAAGGAATGTATGACAAAGCACATAGAGATAACAAGATACCAAAATCTACAATGCATCTTTAACAGAATTAAGCTGAATTAGTCTGCAACCAGGCAATGGCTGTGCATGCCAGGAATCCAAATTCAGCAGTGGACCTGGCATCTAAGGTGATCAGGAAGGGACTTAGGGGAAGAAACAGCACAATAAAATTAAAACAGAAACAATAGTCTTGGGCCCCAGAAGAGATGAGGGCCATTGTTCATAATTATGTGTGGAACTTGTTCCTAGGTAAAACATTTCTTAGAACACAACCAAGTCTAATAAATTTAACAAATCAAACAAATGCAAAACACCTCTCCAACGAAAGTGGAGTCTAGTTAAAAATCAGTAACAGAAGGAAACAGGAAAACTCACAGCTGAATGCTAATAGAAAGCTAATCAAGGGACTGGAGAGATGGCACAGCTGTTAAAAGCACTGGCTGCTCTTGCAGAGAACCCAGATTTGATTCCCAGCACCCACATGGTTGCTAACAACCAACCACAACTCCTATTCCAGGGGGGATCTTACACCTTCTTCTGACTTACACAGGTGTTGAATGGCACAATGTACACATAAACATAACATAAAAATAATAAATAAAATATCAAACATAGCTAATCAAAATGAATTTGATCATTGAGTTACAATAAATCTCAGGAGAAAATTAAAAATACAAAAACCGTGCACAAAAATATGAACATAATACATCAAAACATGTGGGAGATTGAAAGCACAGCCCAGAGGGGAAACTGTACCTCCAGTTTCCACCTAAACATCCTAGATCAACACCTTGACTTCCAATGTGAAGTACAGAGAGGAGAGGAAACCAAACTAAGAGCTAGCAGTTGAAAGAAAACATTGAAGAGTTAAGCAGAGAAACAGAAAACATTAACTGCTTAACCAAAGGACACATTTGTACAGTGAAATATTATTCAGACACTCAGCTAAAGAAGTATTGATAAAAAGCTGCAAAATGGATAAACACTGAAAACATTTCATCCTGAAAGAAGCCAGTTCAGAAAGCCCATGTGATGTGAGGTTTCACGTATATTAAATACCTAAAGTGCGTGTGGCCACAGACACATATGGTGGATCCACTACGGTCTGGGACGGAACCCAGAGGAAACAAGGAACCTTTGCTAATGAGTGTGGGGTTCCTTTGCTTTGCAGATGGTAAACTGCTTCAGATCTAGAACTGGATGCTATTTCTATCACACCATGAACTTACAAGTGCTGCTGCCTTGCCCACTTTAATTAATATTATGTTACATTTATCTCAGTTCAGTACATTTTATATCAATCACCGTAACTGCCCATATTAACAATCTGAGAAATAGAAATCACACAAATCATAGAAATTTTATCAAAGAAAAAATATTTCACATAAACACTCATGAATGATAAATTATTAGCATTCAGAGAAAAAGTCAATTGAGAATTTGCATATAAGGATAGATTATTTGCTGTAAATACCTGTAACTATAATTATAGTTATAATTATAGTTAAAGTGTTTTGCAGTTTGACTCTAAAAGTGTCATCAAAGGGGCAGGCGAGGAGTTGGTTTTTCTGATATGATTTGATCCTGAGATGATAAGCACTTCAATGGATCAATCAATGATGAAGTGACTAAGTGTCATATTCGGAGTTGAACTGTGGGTGGAGTATGTGTCCTCTGGGAGTGTCCCTTGAGGGATACGTCCTGTTTCCAGGCCCTCCCTTTGTTGCTCTCTGCTTCCTCCTTGCCCTGTCACCCTCTTGTCATGACATTCTACCTCCCTGTAGCTCCACAGCAGCAGACCAACCATGTTAACCATGGGGCGAATCCTTTGACACAGGAGCCAAAATAGTTTTCTCCTCTTTTGAGTAGGATACTTTAAAAAAACTAAAAGCAAAACCACAAATATAAAAACTGAATAAAATAATAAAGTTTACTTTACCAAAATTAAAACCTTTGATTCGTAGGAAAATCTTATAAAATGATAATACATAAGTCACAGAGTTATATAGAGTCCCCACAAATCATACACTAAGCAAAGGTCAAATATGTACAGAATATGGAGGATTTTTAAATAATAATTATGGGTTTATCTCTAACACAGTCACCTGATTAGTGAGTGATTGCCCTAGATCTGTGCCATGGAAATATTCTGTATTTTGAGTATATTCTTGTCATCACCTAGGCATGATACTGTATTATCACTTTAAAATTTATTTTCATTTATTGATGTGTTTGTGTGTGTGTGTGTGTGTGTGTGTGTGTGTGTGTGTATGCAAGACCCTGCTGAGACCAAAAGAGGAAGCTGGATTCCCTGAACAGTAGTTACAAGAGCTGCCCAGCCAGCTGATGAGAAGCAGACTCTGGACCTCTCAAAAAGTAACAAGTCCCCTTAAAGCCTACCCATCTATCCAGGCTGGATTATCTTAACTGTTCCTTTAAAAATTTGCAATTCTATATGTGTACTATAATTTTTGAGTATTTTTTAATTTTTTATGATTTTTTTTTTCTTTATTAGGCTGAAAGATGTCATGTTTGAAGGCTCCTCCTTGGCAAGCCCAAACCACTATCAGTTCTGCCCTTGCATTCCACACTGGGGTTTTCCCTTCCCATGGTCACCAAATGAGGTCCAGTAAGCACCACATCCTGTCTTGATCTACCTGTACTGGTCTCCGTGATACAGCTTGGGTAGTCTAACAATGGCAGTCTATACTCTGAAGAGGTGGAAACCCCAGTAGTAGTTCAGTCCATAAGATGGATGTCTCAGCAGTCCCCATCTGGCACTGAAGGTTTGGAGGATTCTTGTAGAGTCATGAGTCTTCAGTCCATGTTGGAAGGTTGAAAAGCTGTGTCTCACATCTTTGAAGGATGGCAAAAGCAGTGGCAGCCACAGGGTAGCTGCACTTGCCAGTAACACAGGCAAAACAGCTGTGCTCTTTTTTTTTTTTTTAATTTTTGTCTGAGGTTTCCCCCCAGCCCCCCAATAGAACTATGCTACCAAGCTTCCACAATACTGGAAAATTCATTACTGTTGCTGTAAGGTGAGGTTGACATTCACCCCCTTTCCAAGTTTTCCAATGATTCAAAGTTTGTCAGTGTAATCATGCTATCTTTAAAGTAATTCTAATATATTTTATAGTGCTTTCTCCGTGGGGAGAAAGGGAAAGTAGGAGCTCAAGAGAGGGGACAATGGGAAATAGGTATTGTTAATGAGGAAATAAAGAACTTTATCTGGGGAGGGGACAGGAGGGATATGTGGGGGAGTGAGAGGAGAGATGAATAAGGGTTAGATATATGAAAAACCAGATGGAACATATATTAGCACACAGAATAAACATATGAGCACCTGTGTGTAAACAGTGCCATGCAGGAGAAACCCCCCTTCGAGTTGTTGGTCAGTCTAGCCGTAGAGACTCCCCAAATTACACACGTTATTGCACAGCCCTTGGTTGCCTTCCAGAATTTGAAAGTAAGACCCTACTAGTGAAGACCAACCACACTTCTGACACAGGACTTGGAGAAATTGAACAGGAAATGACCTTGAAGCATCCTCCCTAAAGACTAGCTCTCAGAGGTACCTGAAGACACTATGACGAGTTGCTAAATGAGAGAACCAACCAGTGCCTACCTAGTTGTAAATCCTGAAAAATAAGTGACTGACCCAGCAGGCTATTGCTATTGGTATTAGTTGCATTTTTATCTTGAGTATAATCAGTAAGCTGTCCAGTTAGAACTAAGGCCTCCTCAATGGGAGGGAACTCATTTGTGTTGTAAACACAGCCAAATACTCATGGCTGGAAGGTCACAGATACTAGAGAAAAACACATTTTGGCAAATCCCTACACCAATGTCATTCCTTCCTTTATTTTAAATATGCTTCCTCATAATTGTAGACAAGTATACATTTCACCCTTCATCAAAGAAGGATGAGACCATGACAGAGTTCCAGAACTGGTTAAACATGGAGAATAAGCCTAACCCAAAGTGACACATGTCAAAAGAAGTTTAATAAAACAAGAAAGGAGAATAAAGCAAAAGTCTTCTCCTAAGACCCTTAAATACTGATTATCCTTTCTCTAACATACTGTTAAAAGGAGTAGCAAGTAAATTCTACGTGATATAAGTTGCCAAGTGTCTGTGTGAACATGAATATAAGGGAAGATTACAAGAATAAATATTTAGATCCTAGATAACACCTTCCTCTCTGCTTGCATTATTTGACAGAATTTCTACAGTTAAACAAATTGCCCTTGTAATGTGACCTCATCTGTCCAACACTGCTATGTAAGATCACATTCCAAGGGCAAAAATCCCACTGATTTGTGTCAGTTACACAGAACATGTTTAGATTATATAATACAGAAATTTGAGAATGCAGACAAAACACCCAGAATATTCTGACTTTTCCTGCAGACAGACAGAAATGGAATGTGAAAATTAAAAAGGAAATAAAACCCCAAATAAACTCACAGGCTCATAATAATGTGTTTTCAGCTCTGCTACAAGAACTTTTTATAATTAATAGCAAATTTAATAAACATTTTTACTTCATGGACAAATAAGTGGTGTCTATAAATAACAGAGCATCGAATTAGTAACAGGAAATGAGGCAAGTCACAGGGCAATTTATAGGAATGCACATTGTTCCAAAATTACTGGGGAAAGGGATTCGGTTTCTACAAAGAGAGCACATTGACGCCCTTTTCCTTCCCTAACACTGATCCCTTTCTTTGTCTCCAGCGAAGCCCTGTCCCTGCAGCGGGGGCTTTGGGTGGTGAAAGGCCCATCTGTGCTTTTCATGCTCGTTCCCTGTCTCCCTGGTGAATGCTAATAGATGCCATTCATGTGCCCAACAATGTCGGGCTTGATGGCCCCCGTTTCTCACATCATGTTCTTCCAAAATGCAGAGTCCTTTGCAGCAGCCACTTCCTCTGGGCTGTTTTCAGGAAAGTCACATGAGACCTCACCCCCAGGTATTCCCCTGTGGAGGGAAGATCTCCCCATTCCTCCTGGCATAATATGGCCTCCCTGCAGGACACTTGGTACAGAAACATGGGTGACAAGTATAATCCAAAATGAGAGTGTGTATGTGCACGTGCGAGAGAGAGAGAGAGAGAGAGAGAGAGAGAGAGAGAGAGAGAGAGAACACTTTGACACCCTTTCTTGGAGGTCCAGTAATTGAGGCTCTCAGAAGCCACCAACTGGCCACAGAAAAGATATGAGGTGGGCTGGGAGGGAGATTCCAGTGCATATGATGTGGGGAGTTCTGAGCTCTGATAGATGATCTGTCTTATTTGGAGAGGCTTCCTGAGACATCTTACCACTTCTGGAGCATTCCAGCAGAACCTCTGTAATGCCCACACGAGGTCTCCTTCACATGCTGTCTCTCATTTTTTCCAATCTGAGATACAGAAGTAAAACTTTCCAAAGAGCTCTTTGCCCATTTTCTTCACGGGTGTGCTCTAGATGCATTAGTGTAGATGTTGTATATTTTAGACAGATTTTAATCAGAAAATGTCATTCCTCAATTTATGGCATGAAGCTTTCCATTTGAACATTTTGCCTTTTTTATTTTTTTTATTTTTATTTATTTATTTTTTTAATTTTATTTATGTGTATGAATGTACTGTTTGCGTGTAGGTCTGCGCACCCGTGTCGTGCAATGCTTCGGAGGTCAGAAGAGGGTCTCAGATTCCCCTGGAACTGGAGTTCTCCTGGAATTGGAGTTACAGACAGTTCTTAGCCGCCATGTGGGTGCTGAGGATCGAACCCGTGTCCTCTGCAAGAGCGGTCGGCGCTCTTAACCGCTAGGTTATCTCTCCAGCCCCACATTTTGCCTTTTTTAAAGAAAACATGATAAACCCTATTTCCACAGATTTTATTCACCTACATAGGCTTGGGCATGGCCATGCTGCAGTATTTCTTCCAGAGAAATTACTCAGATAGAAATATTTGGTAATTACTCAAGAAGAACATTCTATAGGAAGATGAATTAGAAAGTGCACCACACTTTCAGACATACTAGAAGGGACCTAGACCAGGATCCTACTCTCTTTTCAGAAAGCCACGCCCTTCAGCTTTATAATCTGGGCTGCTTCACAGCAGTCCTAACATGCATTAGGCATTGTCCTATGTAGATAACTCTGGAATCCCCTCTAATGCACATCCACAGAAATTGTTCTGGTGCTGGGACGGCTAATCCCAGTTGTCAATATATCACTTCTGGGAAGAATGATCCTCTACTGTGGAATTTCCTCCAACAGATTGTCCTGTGAGCATGGATACGGGGCAGTTCTTTTATTAATAATTGATGTGGGGGAGTCAGCCTACTGTAGCTGTCACTGGGCGGTGGGCAAGTGGTTCAGGATGTAGGACCATCTGGGGACACTACGTTGACATGATAGGCCTTAACATAAATGACGGATGAATGAATTTCAGTGTGGGAGGGAGCCAGTGAGGAGGGGAGCCCAGAGATGATAAGCTTAGAGATGCTCTGTATGAAATACATGAAAATTCAATTCAAAGTTTTTTAAAACGATGGTGTTTGAGCAAGCCAGAGGCAGCCAGGCGGCACACGGGTTCCTTGCATGCTCTCCTCCCCTGGCATTCACAGATGCTGAGCTGTGATCCCTAAGCTAAAATCAACCCTTCCTCTCCATGTTGGTTCTGGTCCTGGGCCACATGGGATACACCTCAAGTCTACGAAGGTCAGGACCTGCTGGCTTCTACCATCTACATGAGAGAAAGCTCCATCTCTTGTGGCCTCTTCTCACAGTCTCACCTGTGAACTAACAACAACAGCATCAGTCATCACACAGTCCCCAGGCTTCCGCTGGTTGCTGCTGTGTGTGGTCCTAGCTCTGGATAACTGGTTTTCTTCCACTTATGACCATTGGGTGCATATGATGTAGGCTGAGAGGAGGCCTTAGAATGGAAATCTGAAAGAGGGCAGGTCCCAGGGGGTCACATATAAGCCCTTCTTACTGCTCCTGATTCAGCTTTACTAGAAACTCTACTCTGTCCTTCACCTACTAGAAACTCTACTCTGTCCTCTAACTGTGGGACTTCACTCAGGAAGTGCAGATGTTGTGAAGGAGGTGATGGAGGCCTGAGTCTGTCTCTCCAGAAAACAGACCCCCATGCTGGCCTTCCTGTTCTGGCTGTCCTAGCATAACTAGCAGGCCCACTATGCTGCCTGCTCTACTCCCCTTAGTGGCCAACCATACTCAGGAGGAAATGGCCCAACCCTCTACAGTCATAAAATGAATTCTTCCTACGTACTATGGACAGGGAGAAATTAGTCTATGGGAAGCTCAGCAGGCAAGGTATCTAGGTGCACTCTGTAAGCCCAGGTCATCCTGCTTATCTTTTTAAACACACACACACACACACACACACACACACACACACACACACACGACACTGCAGTCCATAGCCTGTTTGGAAATGAACTGGCAACTTCTCAGGAGCTAACACATTAGCATTTAAAACAGGCTGTGGTGATAAGTCTGGACACACAAGAGGAAAGCAGCTCTGCATCACAGTAGGAAAAGGAAAAGGCAGGTGCAAAGCCTGTGGGACAGAGCCAAGCTGGGCCCTGGTCTCCTGGCAGCCAACATTTGCCGGCGCTTTCCTGTTTCAGATACTGTTGTTCTAAGTAGAGCCTCTCTCCACACAGATATTAAACTAGAAAGCTTTGAAATGGAAAAAAAAATTCATGGTTCAATTTAATAACTTCATTTTATCTCACCTTGTAAGAAGCATGGATCAGAAAGTACAGTCGGATCTCTCTCTCTCTCTCTCCCTCTCTCTCTCTCCCTCTCTCTCTCTCCACTTTTGCTTCCTCTCCAGGATGCTATCATTTCAAAAATGCCAGTGTACAGAATCATGTTTGATGATTTCATCCCTGCCTCATAAAGATGAGACACTTTAAAGCTCAGTGATAGAAAGATGCTCCAGTTGTGGAGCTGGACCAAGGGGCGGGTCAGCTCAGCTCTGCTGTGCGGGAGCAGCACCTGTGCAGCGGGATTGTGAGCCTCCTTGGGAAGTCTAACACAGAGCAGTGGAGGGCAGAGGATGGCAGCACTAATGGCCATGCTGTGACCTGGGAGAGGAGGCATCCTGGAAGATACAGTGATGCTGTAAGGATGGGCTCCTGTCTGATGTCTTCTCTGCCTGGAGGTCCCTGGTCAATCTCAAACATCTGCTGGAGCCAAGACTCCTGGAGTTCAGTAGACACCAGACAGAAGCCCGGGAGGTGTTTGCACAGCCTCTGAACGTGGCCGACAGCACACTTTAGGAGCCTTTCCCTCTGTCTCAGGCATTTTTTTCCCAGGTGAGTGTCCGGGTGGCTAGTATACAAGATGGAACTTAAGAAACAGAACCTGGGTTTAAATTCAGCAGCCACATAGTGGCTCGCCAAAATATGTAACTTCTCTTCCAGGGAATTCAGTGCTGTCTTCTGGTCTACACAGGTAACAGGAATGCACACGGTACACATATGTACATGTAGGCAAACACACACATAAAACAAAAAATAAATGAATCTAAAAAAAGAAATGAAAAATGGGATTGGAGAGCTGGCTTAAAAGCCAAGAGCACTGGCTGCTCTTGCAGAGGACCTGGGTTCTATTCCCAGTACCCACATGGCAGCTAACAACCATCTGTAACTCCAATTCCAGGGGAATCTGATGACTTCTTCTGATTCTGCAGGCATTACACAACATGGATGTACTTACAAACATGCAGTCAATACACTCATGCACATAAAATAAAAGTTGTAAATAATATTTTAAAAAATTAAAAAAATAAATGCAGAATTCATCCTCAGGGGATTTGAAAAGAAGCACGTTTGTTGAAGGAATCTGATCATCTACCCAGAAATTAAAGTGAAGGCATAAATCAAACGTGCAGCTCACAATGGTGATGTGTTTACACATTCATCTCAGAAGGAATGATGGGAGGCGTTTCAACACTGGGCATCAGAAGTAAAAATGCCTTTGAGGGCCTGGTCCTTGCAAAGGTCTGTTGATTTTGATGTATGTGTAAGGACGGGGGCTTGGACCCGCTGCCGGACACACCCCTGTCTGTCTCAGCACTGTACCTGAGCTGGCCCTACCACCAATGCACATGCTGTTCCAGTGAAAATGTGCTTTGCTTAGATGCAGCTACCTTTTTATTTTTAAATATAGTTCTTAATTTTATTAGCACATAGGAATTGTTCATATTTATAGGTTTTGGGGTGACATTTACGTCCAGCTATATATTGTGTAATAACCAGTTCTGGTAGATAATGTATCCACCAACCTTAGGCATTCATCATAGTTTTATGTTGGAAACATTCACAATCTTCTCCACAAGTTGTATAGAAATATTTCATTATTTACTGTCAAGCACAGTTACACTACTCTGCTATATAGAGAGAACATAAAAACACAACCCTCCTCTCTAGCCATGCCCTGAACCGTCTATTCATGTTTCTGTACCTCTTTCTGCCTACCAAGCAGGCTTCTCACATATCAATAGCTCAAAATCATCTTTAGCTCCTTCCCACTTTGGATACACATGAATATTATTCCTTTCTTTGATGTTGTTGGTATTCAAAATATAATAGAAGCTGGGTATAGCGGTGCACACTTTAATCTCAGCACTCAGAAAACAGAGGCAGGAAAATCTCTGTGAGATCCAGGCCAGCCTAATCTACATAGTGAGTTCTGGGCCAGCTGCATTTACAGGAAGACCCTGTCTCAAAAATAAAACGAAGCATAGCCAGTTGTTTAGGAAGCAAATCAATGTGAAGTCAGTTCACTGAAGTTTGGCCTGGTGTTCCTTGTCTTCCAGTACACTGTTCTGGTTTGTTTCTCTCTGGCTGTGGTAAAATACTCACCGAAAGGAACTTGGAAGGGAAAGGGTTTATCTCATCTTTCCAAGTACGGTCCATCTTTGAGGGAAGAAGCAGCAGGACTCCATGGCAGGAACCGAAGCAGAGTCCATGGAGGAGTGCTGCTTCCTGGAGTGCTCAGTCGCCTATGCTGCTTCCTGGAGTGCTCAGTCACCTATGCTGCTTCCTGGAGTGCTCAGTCGCCTGTGCTGCTTCCTGGAGTGCTCAGTCACCTGTGCTGCTTCCTGGAGTGCTCAGTCGCCTGTGCTGCTTCCTGGAGTGCTCAGTCGCCTGTGCTGCTTCCTGGAGTGCTCAGTCGCCTGTGCTGCTTCCTGGAGTGCTCAGTCGCCTGTGCTGCTTCCTGGAGTGCTCAGTCGCCTGTGCTGCTTCCTGGAGTGCTCAGTCGCCTGTGCTGCTTCCTGGAGTGCTCAGTCGCCTGTGCTGCTTCCTGGAGTGCTCAGTCGCCTGTGCTGCTTCCTGGAGTGCTCAGTCGCCTGTGCTGCTTCCTGGAGTGCTCAGTCGCCTGTGCTGCTTCCTGGAGTGCTCAGTCGCCTGTGCTGCTTCCTGGAGTGCTCAGTCGCCTGTGCTGCTTCCTGGAGTGCTCAGTCGCCTGTGCTGCTTCCTGGAGTGCTCAGTCGCCTGTGCTGCTTCCTGGAGTGCTCAGTCGCCTGTGCTGCTTCCTGGAGTGCTCAGTCGCCTGTGCTGCTTCCTGGAGTGCTCAGTCGCCTGTGCTGCTTCCTGGAGTGCTCAGTCGCCTGTGCTGCTTCCTGGAGTGCTCAGTCGCCTGTGCTGCTTCCTGGAGTGCTCAGTCGCCTGTGCTGCTTCCTGGAGTGCTCAGTCGCCTGTGCTGCTTCCTGGAGTGCTCAGTCGCCTGTGCTGCTTCCTGGAGTGCTCAGTCGCCTGTGCTGCTTCCTGGAGTGCTCAGTCGCCTGTGCTGCTTCCTGGAGTGCTCAGTCGCCTATGCTGCTTCCTGGAGTGCTCAGTCGCCTGTGCTGCTTCCTGGAGTGCTCAGTCACCTATGCTGCTTCCTGGAGTGCTCAGTCGCCTGTGCTGCTTCCTGGAGTGCTCAGTTGCCTGTGCTGCTTCCTGGAGTGCTCAGTCGCCTATGCTGCTTCCTGGAGTGCTCAGTTACCTATGCCTACTGTCCTGGCCAGGCCCAGCTGCCTAGGAATGGTATCGCCCACAATGGGCTGGGTCCTGCCTGCATCAGTGAGCAAGTAAGAAATGCCTCCTACACATGGCTGTGGCCTCCTCCTCTCAGGTGACTCCAGGCTGTGTGGAGTTGACAGCTGAAGCTATGGTGTGCACCCCACACTACTCTGTAGTTGAGCAGTCCAGCCTTCTCCAGTGCAAAATCCCATTGTTGGATGCCTAGGGAATTTTTTTTTTCCACAGAATGAAAACTGCTCTAGGTTCTCTTAATTTTCTCTCTCTTTGGTGATAATGTATGAGCAATACATAATCTCTTTTTGAAGAGGCAGGAGGACTCAGTAGCACTATCTAAATGAATTCAGATACCAAATAAAAGTTTGCAGGGCCTGGAATTTATTGGTAACTGTAACTACTTATTTTAAATAGAGCCTTTAGATACAAGTAATACATGCATAAATAATATGAAATGCAGTTGAAAGGCTCAGTTATTGATTTTGAAGATCAATGACTTCTCCAAATTAATTACTAGCTGTTCTCTCTGTAATAATGTAGATTTAAAATCAGACTTGTAGAGCATTAGCTGCAACCACCTGTAATTGATCTGAGGATACCTCAAGTACTCTATTCTTAATGATGGATGCAAATGAAGTGAATAAAGATATACTATTAGCATGAAATAAATGTATTTCAAAAATCATTTAGAGGCTCTGCACTCTGGTAAATGAGCAACTATAAATACATGTGCCCTCATGGTTTGAATTGGCCCCGTGTTTAGGAATGTACTAGGATCAATTTGGGCATCGCAAAACTGGCCAAAATCTGTGTTCCTGGCTGTTCAGCAGAATTTGAAAAATATCCATTATGTTATAATATTTACAAGGGAATTTTTACTTAGCAAGATGAGCATAGGAAGTAATATGAAGTTGAAGGCACGGAGTCTTTAATTCACCCTTAAATGCTCACTGCTATGTGACCTGGCTCATGAAAGACCTTTCTGGAGAGCTTCCTGCAATTTTTGAAGATACTTCCAGTGAGGAGCTGTACTGCCTCACCACACCTTCCCACTGGGATGTTCTAGGAAAGCACAGCGAACAACGACAGAACACAGGTATCCAGGGAGGAGAGTGAAGTGATGGGACCTGCCACCCGGAACTAGTTTGCACATTTTGTGACATAAACAGAGGATGGGCACTAATGATGTCTTTAAAGTTCAAAATATTGTTTGTGTTGGGGAAATGCCCTAAGTAGTAATTCACATCTCCTCTGAGTGATAAAGGAAAAGTTTTGATACAGACATGACTGCCAATAAAACCTGTTAAAGTTGGGCTGGAGGATGGCTCTGTGGTTAGGAGTACTGGCTGTTCTTACAGAGGACCATAGATCTGGCTTCCCAGCATCCTTATGGCAGCTAACCATCCATAACTCTAGCTTCAGGGAATTCGATGCCTTCTTCTGCCATCTGTGGGCATTACACACACACATGGTGTACTTGCATGCAAACAGGCAGAAGACTAATACACAAAGATTCATTTTTAAAAAACATGCTGAGAACAGTAGTGGGAAGTATCCACCATGGCAACACAAACCACTGGCCTTTACACACACACACACACACACACACACACACACACACACACAAATGAAAACACAGTCCTTGTGGATAGTTGGATCCTATTTTGGGAATGAGAAGTGCTTTGAAACTAAGTCCCTAGCCTTCTAAAGCAGTGACTCTATTCTGCATTCTGCTGGACTTTTTAGTCCTACGTTCGACAGAGCTACTATGATGCCTGGTCTGCAGCAGCCTAAGCTGGCTACGTACAGTGACAGGTCAATGCTCTTCTTCTCTGCACACTTGTCAACAAAAAATCAGCTCTTCAGTGGGAGGGCCTTGGTGACATGACCCTCCTGTGGCACCAAGCTTGGATTCCAAACTTTGGCCACTTCACCACCTGCATGTTTAGAATCCTCCGTTGGCTGATTGTTTGTCAATCACCTTTTTTTTCTTCTTTTTGGTCACAAGGTTTACTTTAAGTAATAATTGGTTTCTTCATCTTGTCGAAAAGAGGAATTAGTAGTTTTTCAATTATTACTACTGCTGATGACTTTCCTATGCTTAAAATATGGTAGCACTGAATTCTACAGTTGTGTTTAAAGCAAAAAAATGAGAATATGTGAATATGTGAACATATCGCATAATCTTAAAGGTCTCATAATGCTTATGGGCTTTAGAAAAGTATTTTTAATTTTTGACCTTAAGATACTATAGATTACCATATTTTCCTTCTTTTATCCTGAGAAAATGAGAACTTAATTCTGTAGATGGTCCTGCTCCTACTAGCTCCCCATTGAAAGTGTTTTAAATGCCTTTGAAAGTGCATTTCAATGAGTAATGAGTACAATTATAGGGCTTCTCATGTTGTTAAGTATATTAAAACATTTCTGTTCAAAGATGATTAAATATGGAGCATGCATTTCATTAATATTTTATTAACACTGAGAGGTTTCCAGATAGAGGTGATTCCCATTTCTCATTTGCTACACAACACACATGTTCTCATGCAGGTTATAGAACGCCAAGTGCCCTCATACCTAGTGCGACATAAAAATACAAACTCAGCACAAGTTGTCAAGGCAGGACAGGAGTTAGGCAATGGAGTTCAGTCTCGGGTGGCACTGTGCACACTTCCTGAACCCCTGATGGCGTTCTCCTAGGGACGGGCCCATCGGGGCGGAGGCACTGATGCCAGCTGGTTTCCTTTGGAGGATTCTCACTGATGCCTGTTATCTGACAGCTCTGGAGACTGAGGCTGGGGAAACATCGAAAAGGGAGCCGGTCTGCCTAGATGTCTCCTTCTGGATTACAACTCTCAGTCAACAGCCCTTAAGGAAAGAGCCAGAAATGTGCTGTATGCATGACATCATGTGAGTGAGGAGTTTTAAAAGGGTTTTTTTTTTTTTAAGTTTTTTTTTTTTTAGAGTAGAAAAATCTCATAAAAGTGTTCATTTTATTGGCTGCATTATCACTCAGAAGTATGCATCAAAATAATGAGATTTTAAAGTTTTAAAATTATTTTCAAGAGCATAGGGGATAATTTTACAAGTGCAGAAAATCTTGTGTAAGTGAAAAGTCAGGATCAGGAATAAAGTAAGTTGTGCCTGTGCGTGGCTGTAGACGCAGAGGACTGCAAGAAGCTTGACTTCACAGACATTGTTAGGACATCACATGAGTACTTTTCCTGATTACTTGAATGACACCCTATACTGAAGGGATATGATATATATTTTTACAAAAGTAGGACAACAATTTGCTAAAAAGTTACTTTTTTTTTAATCTCCCAGCAGCTACTCCACCCCAACTCTCCTCTTCCTGTTTGTTTTCTTCAAATTCCAGTCATGTCCTAAGCTTGAATATGGCGTTTTGCTCTCTGAAATGATTACATTTCTAACCATACTAATCAGTTGTTAATTAGTTAGTTGACATGTAATGCATGTTACTTAAAAATTAAACGAGTTTGTAAAGATCATTCTATGATGGGAGCTAGCTCTGAAGAGATCGTTCTATGAGGGGAGCTAGCTCTGAAGAGATCGTTCTATGAGGGGAGCTAGCTCTGAAGAGACTGTTCTATGAGGGGAGCTAGCTCTGAAGAGATCGTTCTATGAGGGGAGCTAGCTCTGAAGAGACTGTTCTATGAGGGGAGCTAGCTCTGAGGAGAAAGCTATTTTCAAATCCAGACTTTCCCAGCCTATACTTGGGTTGTTATCCATGAACTTGGAAACCTTTTAGTGAAATTAAAAATAATATTACATGTATCTTAAGATGATTAAGCAAGTTAATGGATGAACATATGGAAAACAGTACTACCATGCGTACATTTTCTTCTCTAGGGGAAGAGAGATGAATATAAATATAAAATTATTATACACAACAAATAATCACCAGCTGCTGGGATTTAACTTTGCATTTTCAATTCTGGGACAGGGTTAAGAATAAACTGTTTACTTATGATAAGGAATGGAACAGATAGAACCTCCTGAGTTTTAGTTGGCTTTCAGTTGCTGTGATAAAAGGCAGACTAAAAGTGACTTGGGGATAAAGGGTTTATTTAGTTTTACATTTCTGCGGTGCAATTCTGTATTGAGGGAAGTTAAGGCAGGGACTCAAGCAGAGACCATGAGGGAACTCGAACCCTGGCTTGCTCAGACACTTTCTCATTAGCCCAGACCCACCTGGCAGAGACCCAGCACTCAGTGGGGCCCGCCTTCCTACACAATTAGCAATAAAGAGCATACTTCACAGGCATGGCTACAGCCAGTCCAATGCTCAGGAAATTCTTCAGGTGAGGCTCCTCTTCCCATGTGTCTCAGGATTGTGCTGAGTTTACAAACTCAAAGGCACATGCTGCCGATATATCTTCTCAGAGCATCAGTTATTTACAGGATTGTACATTTCAGGAATCTTACCAATGTGGAATTTCCTCCTAGAGGTGAAGTGCAGTGGTGATAGGAACAGAGAGCTCAGAACCAAAGGACAAGCTTTGAGCACAGATCCTGACCCTGATGTTCCCAGTCACCTAATGGAACTAATCTATTTGCTGTTCACCAGTGTTACTGATGTTGACGTCCATAAGGAATAAAGCACAGATAGAAATTCATAGAATATTTCCTAAGCCTGATGGAGGGAAAAGGGTGCCCAGATCTCAAATAAGTATTGGCAATTAAGATAGCAATGGACGGGAGGAGAAAAGCACCCCGGGCAGGAGCATCCACAGCAGGCTTCATCTACACTTTCAAGTCCCCCTTCCTGCTGACCCATTCAGACAGACCAAGGCCAGGTGTCAACATATCTCAGCTGGGAGCTGAAGCCCATTGGCCCTCTCTTTAAGTTAACTAATCCAAAGTTATGGGAGGGGAACTCAGAAAAAAAATACACTGAAAAGGCCCAAGCTTTCCTTGGGCTTTTGAGATTTTGAATTCTCAGTCCCCTCTCCACTGTGAGGAGCAGCTCTCAGCGTGAATACGCATTGCTTCTAATAATGTTTCTTCCTGTCACTTTCTGCTGTGTCTGAGATTTGTCCTGCTTTTCCATGTGGCAAACTCTATAAAGACCCCTAGAGGGCAATACTACTAAGGATTTTGTTCCAGAAGAATAAATTGAGACCCCTCGCCCAGCCTTTTATGCTGTGTGGGGAGAAGAGGGTCTTGGCTTTCTGCTTAGAGAGGTGCACAGGTGTGTGGAGAGTAGAATTCTTTTCCCTCAGGGCTGATTAAAACATAAAGACAGAGACACTCACACCCCCTCCCACACACACACACACATGTAGATACATATAACCTCATCCATCCCAGTGGGCGGTATTCATAAGAAATCACTGAAAATATGGTCCCTTGGCATTGTAAAAAGTACAAAAGCTGAAAGTGCCTGTCACCTCCCCTCACAGTCTCCATGAAGCAGGTATTAAGACCTGACACAACAGAAAGTAGTGCCTTGTTGACAGGAGATGAAGGTGACTTGGGACACCAGGACTTTCTAGGTCCCCCTTGCTTCCATTGGATCACACTCCACTCAATCACATTTCTGCAGGACAGTGAACGCATCAAGTCTAGGAATAAGGACACATGGCTTCCCTGTTTCTATAACTCTGCACTTCCTCATGAAGTCTCCATGTGACCTAATGGTTCAAGCACTTCTATGCCATCCGTTTATTAATCTGCCTTTGTCTTAGCAGCCTCTGTCGTGATTCTAAGATGGGACTAAACCATCTTTCTTCTTCCTTGCAGACTGTTTGGAACACAGACACATTCAGTGGATGGAGCAAAGTCGGCTAGGGAGGCCCTGTGTACATCAGCATAGAGACATTAGAGAGTGAGGGTTACTTTGAGGTGGTGAACCCTCAGTGTTTTGTAATAGGTAGCTCACACAGATGTGGGGGGACCCCTCACCAAGCTGTCCCTAGACTCCAACACTGATTTATGAACCTAGACTGAAGATATCTCTGCACCCATGCAGGTAGCTCTCTCCATAGCTGCTGCAAGGAGCTTGAACTATCTACATGGGAAATACATGGACTGTAAGAAACACAGAGTCCATTGTGGTGAGTGTTCCTGGACCAGGATCTGGCCTTCTGACTCCTGGGGTCAGAAGTCACAGTCTTCTGCTCCTCTGTGAGGACCATGTGTGTCAAATATGTATGTGCATTGATAGATGGTACTGAAGCCAAATTTAATTGCATTTCACTAAATTAAGTAATATGCTGCATCCTGTAACCATCATAGAAAAATTATACCTAATAAGACAGAAAGGACATCAAGAACTTTACTTAACACAACAGTAACCACCCGGAGGAAGAGCTGATGACAGGCGTGACATTTGCTGGCACTGGGCTATTTGGAGACAATTACAGAATCTTCACATAAACAGGATGAAAAAGTGAATGAGAAGGATGGGTGCTTTATAAGTGATTTCTAATGAATTACCATGTCACTCACCAGTGTAGTTTGAAAATAGGTGAGGTTGTTCTTGGTCTTCCAAGACAACCAGGAAGAAGAGCCACCCACCCCCCCCAATCCCCTGGGTTCCTTCTGCAGCTGCTATCACCCATCCTCACCTCCTCATTGCCACCTTACATACACATGCATGCACACCTACCTGTCCCTCCTATGCCTGTGTTGGTAGCCAGCAGAAGGGTGTGCAGCCTACGAACCCTGACTGCCATTCTTCATGCCCTTCTAAGTCTCCTTAGAACTAGTTGGCTGCCGAGGCTTGTTCTGAGAAGACCAGAGAGTTTAGCTTCTTTTGAATTTCCTTCAACTCAAATCTTCATCCTCAGTCTCCTATACCAATTCCAGCATGCTGGAATGCAGTGTTGACCTCACAGAGCACTTCTGTCTCAATGACACTGAAAATACAGGTCTAAGATGGATGATGGAACTGCGATGCTGATCAGGCCTCAATTAGTGATGCACCACCCATAAGGCATGCCAACTCGGGCGATCACCGTGTTCCAGCTGCCAGCCGGCATGAACAGCAGAACTGTGATAATAAGCATGATGGATTGAATTTCATTAAAATACCAAAGAAAACCCTACAAAATGGCTCTTAATTAAATGGTCTCCAGCTAAGCTGCAGTCAAAATGTGAACTTTCTTCCATTCTATTCACTGGATATTGTGTTGACTTGTGGGTTGGGGTGCGGTGCTTTAACTAATAACAGTGCGTCCTGTTTACCTACTTCTTTTCAACTAAGATCCATGTGGCGCTTTACAAACATCATCTTATTACCTCACACTGGGAGTCAATTATGGAGCTGGGGACAGAACCCAAACCTCCAACTCTGCACTATTTGTGAAAACAGTTCTTTGAGCATTGCAGGTAGTCTACTGTGGCATGTGTCTAAGATGGGGGAAATAAGATTTGACTCATGTTTGTATCCTCGTAGCACAAAAACATGACGGCCTATGAGAGCACTTGCTGTCCATGTTTCCTGAACAAGCCACACTTGGTTCCGAAGTCAGTCACAGACTAAGCTGCAGGAAGAGGACACTGTCTCTTCACATAAAAATATCAGCAAAGGCATGGAATAGTCCCTTTTGGGTTATGGTGGATCCGTGTCTGAATTCATCTACTTGTTCTTGACTTAGCAAGTCAGATGTCAGTGTCACGATTTCTGAATCTAGCAAGTGGAACTTTCCTCTCCTGGAAGCTTCAGCTTGCACTGCTTTACTGTGCTGAACAGCAGGATAATATTGTGTGTACTGTGTTTAATTCTATTTCCAAAAAATGAACAGAACAAAATAAAAAGATAATGTGAAAAATCTCACAGCCCCAACTCCTCACGTTGTCAGAGGAACAAAACTCTGAGGTACCAATACCCCATCCAGACTCCAGACACTCAGAGTGCCATGGAGAGTGGCTTCCAGATTTCAAAAAGCATTAGAAATTCCATATCAAAATGTTTATTAAAAAGTACATTTTTGGTTTTTTTGAGACCGGGTCTGCCTTTAGTCCCAGCTGGCCTGGAGCTCACTGTGTAGACCAGGATGGCCTCGAAGTCACAGAGATCCACCTGTCTCTGACTCCTGAGTGCTGGTATTAAAGGCGTGTACCACCATGCCCAGCCCAATAAAGTACATTTTAAAGTTAATTTTAGAACTAAAGTTTCTTACAAATGTTTAAATATGTTATAAAATTATATTCCAAAAATATACAGTTTATAAATCCAGGGGTAGTCTATAAATAAAGTTGTGCATATTTCTAAAACATAAACAAGTGGTTGTCTGTTCAAGAAATCATCCTTTCGGGGGTTGGAGAGAAGGCTCAGTGGCTAAGAGTACTGGATGCTCTTGCAGAGAACCTGGGTTAGGTTCCCAGAACCCACCTCTATAATTCCAGTTCCAAGGGATACAACTCCCTATTCTGACCACTGCAGGTATTTTACAACATGGATGCACTTACATACATGTAGGCAATACACATACATATAAAATTTAAAAAAAGAAGTCCTCCTTTTCTAAATCATAAAAATAAAAGTTTTAAAAATAGGACATAAATTTGAGAAGGAGATGTGTTGGAGGAAGTCTGATGGGGACAGAGGGGGAAGGACAGCACATGCCACATATAGACACATGAGATATTTTCAAAAAAACATTTAAATATTATTTCAAAAAAGAATTCTGGAATTTGCAATTCAGTTTTGTTAGCTGAATCATAACATCACAACTTTCACCCTAAGGAATTTGAACTCTTGAAATTATTATATAAAGCTTTGAAATACGTACTTTTGAAATAGTACGGAAATATTTCAATGACTTTTTCCATCTTTATAACAGCACAAAATAGCAGAGCATTTTAACTTCAAGCACAGGAAGCCACCGGATAAGGGAATGTCAGCAGAAGCAGCTAACCCCGAGTGATGTACTGCCAGGCAGAAATTAAGCCCCCAACCAAACCTGTCACTGGAATGAATAGAGGGAAAGGCCGAGCCATGGCAGTAAGCCTTACTTTAATTTTCTTCTCTGATAACCTCTACCACAGCTGCTATTTCCAAGTCCCCCGCTAACTCCCCTGGACGGACCACTATTAGGACAGCCGGCTTCTTGTACTGTGCTTAGTCATTGTGCGCATCTTGATAGCGTCCTTAACAATTTCTTCTTTGATGGAACCCTCTGCCTGTGAAGGCTATTTTGATTTCCCCCCCTCTCTGACCTTATGTTCTGTGAGGAGGGTTCTGTTGTGCAAACACCTTTGTTATGTTATCTGGGGAAGCAGGCACGCCTCCTCCAGCAGCAAAAGCAGATATTACTGACTTCCCACCTTGCCTTGTCAAGGCAGCCCTCTGGGGGTGAGGGAGGGGCTCTTGCCCCCTTCAACATGCCTTATTTTCAACCTGATTTTATTAAGGTCCATGTGCTCTCCATTCTATGTGCTGTCCATTGAAATTCTAAGCATGCAACCTTTAAATTTTTCTTCACATCTAACTGCCATAAAGTCCAAGAGGCTTATAAAGACCAATATTCTCATTACATATCTTAGTAGAAAACATGATCCTTAGTCTGGGATGTTTTCCCTGAGTCCTGGATTCGCACTGTAAGTGTCTCCCTGTTCAGTGATTCCTGCCTTCAGGGCTCAGCCCTGGACACCAGCAAGCTGAACCCCACAGGGCCCCTCCCAGGGACCTCTGCTGCTCCTTTCCTTCCCTCTCTGTCCTCCCTAGAAACCTCAGTATGGAGTTCCCAGCAGTAGGGTCTTACTTTCAGGTTCTGGGAGGCAATCAAGGGCTGTGGCAATAGCCCCTGTGATTTTGGAGCCTGTGGGGAGCTACAATTCCTAGAGGTGACTGGGAGCTCCTGGGAGCAGCTTTCTGAAAGTCAGTTTGCAGATGCACATGTCTTAATCACAACACGCAGATAGACAAATGCAGGGAAGTTCAACGCACAGGGAAGTGGAAGAGTGTACCAGCAACCAAACAGAACCTAGGCACTTCCCAAGCACAACTCTGGGTCCTGTTTGTGGCCAAATTGGCCCAGTCCTTTAAGGCTGGTAGTTATGCTGTGAACAAGGGCTTTGAGAGGTTCCTGAGATTAAAAACCTCCAGAACTAAGGAGAAGGAGCAGTTGGGAAGGCACACACACGAGAAGGAAGAGCAGGGTGGGTTAAGGCAGGGCAGGGATTTCCAGAGCTGGGGCTCAGGGACAGCGCCCTGACAGACAAAATGTGAGAGTCCTGTAGTGCTTGTGAGTCAAATTAAATAGCATTTCATTGCACTTGGACCACATCCGTTAAGAGTAGGTTCAAATGCAGGATCCTGGGTTCCTTACCTGCCTCACTAAGCACAACTTACTAAGCAGATCTGTCTCCTGCAAACAGGGGCCTTAAAATGATCCTGCTCAGGATGAACCAGGAGGCTCGAGAGGACATGCATTAGACAGCTCATAGATCGTGCAGCCCCACTTCATAAAACGCATGGAAACATGGAAGTTTGCTCTGCATTTAAAATGCACTGATAGGCATGCATGGGGGCCACACTTCTGCTCTACGCACAGCAAAGAGCACAGGAAGATGGACCTTTGCTAGTTGTGGGACAGCCAAGAGCAAACTGTGTGCAGATTAGTTGGAACAGGAACCAGGACCTTAAAGCCTCACAGGTAGCAGTTCCACGGCTGATCTGCAGGGAACCACGGCCAGCCTCGAGGATTTGGAGTTGTCCTTGTGTGCTCCCACACATCTTCTCTCCAGTTTCTCTGGCTGAGTGAATTCTATTTGTGTATTAAAGGAAACAGAGGAACAGTAACTCTAGAAATCTTTAGACAGAATGCATCTGTCTTATTCTGTTGAAAGCCTTGCCTAACCAACAATGCCCATGAAACTAGAGAAGACCAGCGTGCACAGGATCACTGTGTCCTCTCTCGATGTCTTGGCATTCCACTGCACAGCGTGGCTCCAAGCGTTCACCAGTTCCAAGGTTCATTCAATGTTGTCTCTGTCTGACCAGAGATAAGCTGAGCCCCATGAAGTGAGTAGTGACTTTGATGCCCACCACAAAGTATCAATACAGCATTGGGCTTCCTTGAGAGTGAAATCAATGAACCTAGGGTCCTCAGAATGATGACACTTCATTCCATAAGCATCACAGAGTGTGAGCAGTGACAGAGCATACATTCAGCTCTGAAGATTCTAGATTTAAAGACATACCAGATATGCAGCTTTGCCCATCCTGAGAGTTAGAAAACATTCAGAAAGGATCCTGAGTACACAGGTGACCCAAAGGAAGCAGATGTGGGAGGGGCCTGGAAATCAGTCAAACTCAAACTTGTTTCTTAAAGAATCTTTGCCCTGCCCCATTTTTCCTGGTTATTTTGGAATTAGTAAAAGTAGCAAGTTTTGTAGGTTCATATTTGTTAACCCAGCTGAACACAATGAAGAAAGAGCTTGGGTTGGAGAAATGGCCACTGGTTAAGAGCAGAGTGCTTGCTGCTCTTTAGAAGACTTGAGCTCAGGTCCCAGCACCAGTGTTGGCATCTCACAATGGACTGTGACTCCAGCATCAGTAGATCTGATTGATATCCATGGCTACTGTAGTCACATGCGTATACATGTACACACACACACACACACACACACACACACACACAAGTAAAAGTAAAAGTAAAGAAGTTGGCAGCCATCATGTGGGATGCCCTTAATTGTCTGGAGCTAGAGCAGTATACCATGTCTTGTTTCCTCTGGGCAGGCTGGCCATAGCAAAATAAGTGAGGGCCAAGGCTCAGTCAGTAAGTGTAGCATGAGAAAACTGAAGGCAGTTCACCAGGGACCCACAGAGTGGATGGTGACATTACACCAGAAGACCAAAGACAGTTCACCAGGGACCCACAGAGTGGATGGTGACATTACAGGAGGAGACCAAAAGCAGTTCACCAGGGACCCACAGAGTGGACGGTGACATTACAGGAGGAGAGCAGAGACAGTTCACCAGGGGCCTACAGAGTGGATGGTGACATTACAGGAGGAGACCAAAGACAGTTCACCAGGGACCCACAGAGTGGATGGTGACATTACAGGAGGAGACCAAAGACAGTTCACCAGGGACCCACAGAGTGGATAGTGACATTACACCAGGAGACCAAAGACAGTTCACCAGGGACCCACAGAGTGGATGGTGACATTACTGTTGTGATGTCCATTTATTTTTGTTTTATGTACATGAGTACTTTGCCTGGATGTCTGCTAAGTGAACCACATGCAGGCAATGCCCCCCAGAGGAAGGACATGGTGTCAGATCCCAGGGAACTGGAGTCGCAGATGGGCCAACTGCCCTAGAACCTGGCTATGATTGGATAAGGACCATTTATCTCCACCTTCTTACCTTAAAAAATCCCATAGTAGCTTTGCTGACACATATAAGAAAATTGGAGCAATACAGAGATGATTCACAAGGCCCCCAGAGGAGGATGACACACATATTAATGGTACCTTCTCTATCTTTCTGCATAATCTACTTAATTCATCAATGCAACATTCCAAAAATTATCACAAACAGCATAAGAAAAACACTGTTTCTATTTTAAATGAGAGTGTACCGTTTCAATCAAATTTAAATGACCAAATCTTTACAGTAAAATAAATTTTAAAAAACTTTATTGAAAAATAGTTCCACCTAAACTGAGAAGCCTGATCCAAGTGGATTGCCCCATTCCATTTAACCTGTGTACAGCCTCCCAACACACACACACACACACACACACACACACACACACACACAGGAGTTACCATCTAACAGCTCTCGTCAGCGCCCTCTTCTGGTCTTACCCAGAGGGCAGTGAGCTGAGCACTCCTCCAAGACATGGGAAAGCAGGACCTTGGAAAGGAAGCTGCTCCAGCATGCAGGCCTTTGCTTTCCTGTCCACCCAAGGACACCAGGGAGCCTGGATTGAGAGAAAAAATTCCCTTTTCCCACCTAGACCTTGAAGAACCCCAGTTGAGGTCTATAGTCAGTGTCAAATATGTCCCCTTGCATACAGGAAAACTTCCTGTCGGTTTCCCCACATTCTATCCAACCCCAACTTCTGCTCCTACTCACCAGAACTCTGCCAGGCATTCTCCCTGCCTTCCCCAGTGACATCCTACTAACAGTCTGTGATTGCCTGCAAGCTGGGCTGCTGTGGTTTGACTGAGAATGCCCCCATAGTAACCAAGTATTCCGACATTTTATCCCCACTTGGTGGTGCTGTCTGTCTTAGAAGGTGTGGCCTTGCTGGAGGAAGCACATCACTGGGGACGACTTAGAGAGTTCTTAAGCCTTGCCAGATCTCCAGTAGCTCTCTGCATTCCCCTACCGCTTGAAGAGATGAGCCTCTGCTTTCTGTAATCTGCCCACCTTTTGCCACATGCCTCCACCCATGATGGACTTTAATTGCCGTGGAACCATAAGCTCAAATAAACTCTTCCTTTTATAAGTTCCCTTGGTCACAGTGTTTTATCACAGCACCAGAAAAGTGGCTAATAAACCTTCCATGTGAGATAGTCTGCAAGCCTCCCCTCCTCAGGCCTCTCTGACCTTCAGCAGCTCTGCCCCACTATCCAGGTACAGATTAATGCCATTTCCTGTGAAGTTCTCACCAAGCCTATAGGTCCCCATTGTAGCCAAGGCTGTAAGTCAAACACTCAGAATGAGTGATTCTCCACTGTATTTAGACACTGTTTCTTTGTATTATTATTATTATTTTATGTGTATGAGTGTTTGGCCTGCATGTATGTAAGCACATCTATGTCATGCAAGGCCTGCAGAGGTCAGAAGAGGTCATTGGACCCCTTGGAACTGTACTTACGAATGGTTGTTAGGTGTCATGCTGGTCCTGGGAATCACACCTTGGTTCTAAGCAAGAGCAGCCAGTGCTTTGAACTGCGGAGCCATCTCTCCAGCCCCTCTCTACTGTATTTACACTTGAACAGGTGATCCTTGTTTTATAATATAACCTGTAAGAATGTAAATATCACAGAACAGCTATCACTGTGTCTGTCTTCGAAATCTTCAACGACTAGGGGAAAAGGAAATGAACCATTCCTAAATAGAGGTTGGAAGCCTGTATTCCTGGGAGACACATTGTATCTCTTGAGGAATGTATCTGTGGAGTCCAAGAGTCAACAAAGTGCAGATACATAGAAGATCTAAACAGCACCCAGTGGCCAAAACACAGGGATGAACGCCATCACGGAATGTGCATTAGTTATTTTTCTGTTACTGTGACAAAACATCATGACCAAGACAACTTATTAAACAAAAGTTTATTGGCTCATGGTTCCTGAGGGATGAGAATTCATGAGGGTAAGGGAGGCACAACAGCAGGAAGCTGGGCAGGGAGTTGAGCAGGAAGCTGAGCATCTTCAAGCACACACAGGAAGGAGAATACAGGAAAGTGAAATGGGACCAGGCTATGATTCTCAGTGCCAGCTTCCACTCCAGTGACCTGCTTCCTCCAGGAAAGCCACACCTCCTACACCTCTGTGAACCCTGCCACCTACTGGGGACAAAGTGTCTGGCTCTTGGAGCCTGTGGGGAACATCTTCATCCAAACCAAAATAGGATTAATGTTTCCATAGTCTGCAGTAGAGTACTTTGCTTCTGTAAGCAGAAAAAGTATTTCCTCCCCAAGAATAGTGGCTGCAGGTAATACAGTATTCCCAAGTTCCACAGTGGGTGAAAGGTGCCACTCTGTTTCAGGCAGATGTAATTTCTCAGACTGGTTTCATTTCCCTAATTTGGCTGAGGTGTCCAACCAATAAGTTTATTGCTTTTCATTTCTTTTGCAGTAAAAATTATATTTGCATGATTGTCTCCATAAAGTTGTTTTAACACAACTGAAACTTTGAGTGTATTTCTTAAGAAATATAATTCTAAAATGCACATATAATATTATAAATTCAGTGTCATAAAATTGCAAACCTATTAAAATGTTATTAAATGTAATTCTTGTTGCAGAAGATGTGCTTTATTTAAACTGTGATATAATTTATTTGAACCTGACACAATCATAATAACAGTGAGAAAAATTTATGCTTATAAATATTGATTACTTAAAACTTAACCACAACTGGCAAGATAGCACAGTGGGTAAAGGCATTTTCTATCAAGCCACAAGGACCTGAATTTGATCCTTAGAACTCCCATGGTGGATGTAGAGAACTGAGTCTGGCTGAGTGTCCCCTGGAGTCCACATGTCCACCATGGCACATGCCTGCTTCCCACCACAAGGTAGTTAAATAGATATACTAACATGCCTGAAATACTGAACCAAAGATACTTTTCAACATGTTATTTCTGTTTCAATTGCAACATTCTCACTTTGAAATCAATACATAAAATAAGCACACATGAGGATAAGTTTGGCCAGGAATATTTTTTATGATGAATTTTCCTCAGAAAACCAAGAAATAGCCTGTGGGCAGGTTTTACAAGGCAGTCTGATTTCCATGATTTTGCTGTAGACTCACAATGAGATGAGTCTTCAGAGGAGACGTGGCACTGCCTAGTAGCTGAGGTGCCTTCCAGTCTAGCTAGGACCTCAAAGCATACCACCCTGAGTGTTGAGATCGTAAATACTGAAACCTCCATTCTTAAAAAAAAATCCCTGAGGACAAAAGTCTTAAAAATTCTATTTTCAAAGAATTAAAATCCAAAATTACCAAATTCAGAAATAATTTAAGCACATAAGAAAGTAGAGAGCTAGAGAGATCAGGATTGATTCTCAAAGTTACAGAAAGCATAAGTTAGCACAGTGTGATTTAATCAAGTCAATAACTGGACATCATTAGTGGAAGCAAATAGATTAGACCCACTATGATCATGAAAAATAACGAAAATGTAAAAGGAATATATGCATACTTAAATATCTCCTTTTTTCTTCTACTGTTTGAAAACTCAGGAAACTTAATCCTTATGACTGGCACATTTTACTGTCCACAATTTCCTGCTCATGGTTATTTAATAAATGAAAGAGAAAGATTCCTCTTATAAAAAGTTAGAAAAAAGTAATAGAAAGCCTGGAAGAAACCACAGGCAAGCCTGCAACAACAATGTTGCCTGTACAAGAACAAATTCTCACCTGTGGATGCTATTGTGAGAACTGGGTTTGTGTCACATGACCTCTGGCCCAGAGCAGAAGCACTTTCCAGGAAAAGTCAGCACCAGGGCTTCCAGGTAAGTGGGAGGCCTAGGAGGTAAAGTGCACCAAGCACTGACTGGATGAGTTTCTGTGGAGTTATGGGTAGGTGGGAGGAGGGAGAACTAAGCACAGCCCCTGCTCCATGCACTCCCACTAAGTTTCCTGGCCTAGGCTATGAAGGTAGAGGGTGAATTCAGTGCTTAAGTCTCTGCTCAGCCTCCTTCACACCTCTTTCCAGCCTCCTTGGGTCCATGTCCACCTGCTGAGGACCAGTCTCCATTGAGTCCAGTTGGATTCTCCTCTCTTTGTTATTGTTTACCCTAATCTAGCTCTTTGGTTCATAAACCAGAAATATCTGAGTAGTCAAATTGCTCCTTTACTGGCTCCTGGGCTCCTCACTAGTGTTGGACTGGCTGGGGGCACTGAATCCCTGTTCTATTGCCCAGGGTCCCTCCCATAGGTATACAGAAGGCGGTGATGCAGGTTGGGAAGGCAACAGAAGCCATCTGATTCCTCATCAGGAAAAGTCACTTCAGATGCTCTCTCAAGATTCAGGGTAGAAACATATTAGGAAATGTTAGACAGGGTTGGCTGTGAAATGTCCCTTGTTTTCTAGTCTCTGTCAAGTCCAGCTTTCCCTTCTCAGGGGAGAACAGTGCAGTGCAGCAGAAAATCAGAAGGAAGACTTTGTGAATATACTTAATAGTTTCTTAAAAAAGCTAGGTACTGTGGGGCTGGAGAGATGGCCTAGCGGTTAAGAGCGCCAACCGCTCTTACAGAGGACCCAGGTTCGATCCCCAGCACCCACATGGCGGCTGAGAGCCGTCTGAAACTCCAGTTCCAGGAGAACTCCAGCTCCAGGGGAATCCGAGACCCTCTTCTGACCTCCGCGGCATTGCACGACACGGGCGCACAGACCTGCATGCAGATAGTACACTGATACACATACAGAAATAAATAATAATAATAAAAAAATTGTTAAAAAAAGAAAGATTGGTACTGTAAGACACCATGATCTCCTCCACTCCCTGCATGAAAAGTCTCATTTCTATGAAACTTTTCAGCAGCCCTCATTGCACAGGCTTGTGACTCTCCAACTATGCCAGCCCCAGGTTTTAGCAACACTGCGCCCAAGGACAACTTTGCATCCATGTATGAGTCATCTTGGGAAAGCAACCTCAGAAGTTTGGACCTCTCAAATTGCCCTCCAAAATATTCCAGATCTCTTCACTTGGTTAAAATACTTTATAATTGGGGCCGGAGAGATGGCTCAATGGTTAAGAGTGCCAACTGCTCTTGCAGAGGATCTGGGTTCAAGTCCCAGCACCCACATGGCTACTAAGAACCATCTTTAACTCCAGTTCCAGGGGAATCTGACACCCTCTTCTGACCTCCAAGGCATTGCAGGACACGGGTGCACCAACCTACATGAAGACAGTACATTCATACACATAAAAAAATTAAAAAATTAAAAAAACAAAAAAAACCTTTACAATTACATGAAAATAAAAATATTTACCAGATGCAAAAGAATCACAAATGTTCATGAGGTCTAGGGCTCCAGATAGGGCGAGGGTGCCCATCTTCATAAAACAAGCCCTGATTCATGCACCAGCACACTGAGAGCCCCAAGTAAAAGTTTTCAATAATCTTTAGTACAACTATATTTTATACACTATTAAAAAACTGAATGTGCAATCTCCTATATATTCTGGAAAAAGAGAGAAAGACCTTGGTTTTTAAGAGAAAACTATTGGGAAGCAAATTACATAAAAAATTCAGGAAATCATCATTTAAAAACTTTTTAATACTTTAATGATGGTATTAAAATAAGTTTAACATCATTTCATATGTCTTGGATTCATTAAGCATTTAATTGTGTATGTAGCAATTAAGCATTGCTATCCAATCTTGAATAAATTTTAAAATATTTTAAGACAAGAACTTTATCCTGATATTCCCAAATCATACTTTTAAAAAAGTATTTATTCTCAGAAAAAAATAATCATCTGAAAATATGAGGACACTTTTGTTCCTAATAGGTTTTGTGGCAAGTCTTAATGATTTTAAACTATCTACAGTTTATGATATGTTAAATAGCCTTAATTAAACTCAAATTATGGACTAAAAATGTACACTTCCATAAAAAGAGATATGATGCTTCTTTGCAACACAGAGGTTGTTGCATGGCTCATATAGTATATGGAGGCTATTTTCAATCACAGTCAAGGGTGGTGATGTGGGAGGTACAACCTGGGCATGGTGCATCTAACACAGCTGCTGTGGAGCTTTGTCAAGCACAGGTTGTTCTCTAGACCTTTCTGGAAGGACCTATGCTTCTATTGACAATCAATAGATAAGAGAAGTAGTGGCATGGTTAAAGCCATTGGCTACTGAAGGATTCTGGAAGAGGGATGGCACTTCACTTTACTTAGGCACCCACGGGTGGCCTACCAATTTCCTTTGGAAATTTACAAACACACGCTGGCACAGGTGGTCTTGGTTCAATCTAATGGGTCACAAAGCAGAAAGACATGAATGTGGAAAGGGATTGTGGTGGGGGTGGGGGAAGTGTGGATTAGGAGTGAGATTAGGGAGAGCAGCTGGAAAGAGCAAATAGAATGTACTTGCACATGTATGAAAACATCAACTATGCATTTAGTAAAAACAATCTAAACCAAAAAAGTAAACAAAGAATCATTTCAGTTGCTTGTAATGTGTGGTTAGAATGTCCATGAATTGCACAGCTGGCCATTATCAAAATATGGAAAATTCATATTTGTTGGAATCACATCTACCTTATTAATGCTATTACAATATACATCTAGAGAAGAACTGTGTGCATGGATAGAAGGACAACCAGCGGTGCACACATTCATTATCCAGGAGGGTGTCTGGTGTACAAGTTTGCTGCTGCCCACTCCTGGCTTCTGCCACTCACTGCTAGAGCCATAGAGAGGAACTGTGTAGAAGCACACAGACTCATTGCCCAGTTGGGGTCCAGTGGTCAGGCCAAAGGAATAACACTCCCCACCCCACCCCACCCCCGCAAGCTACTGGTACTGTGATGGAAAGTATAAGCTGCTGGTGCTGTGGTTTACTATGGTTGGGATGATCCAGTAGTGTCAGTGATTCTAGACTGCACAGGCAAACCTGAGGAAGAAACCTGCAGGAATCAAACTGAGTGACCAACCAGTCCTCCATATTAACATTTGAGATTAGCAACAGAAGCCAAACAAACAAACAAAAGGGGGGGGGCAAATAAACATGCCAAGGATGCAATGGAAAAATAAAACAATATGGAAAAGTTCATAATAAATACCCACCAAATTCAAACAGTCCTGTAGATGATCCCAACAATGAGATCTCACTGGAAGGAAGCCAAGATACCAACCATAGAAGAATCATTGTAGACATATTCAAATACTATAAAGAACAAATCAGAGAACTAAAGGGAGAGAATGAAAAACTCATGAAGGAACTAGAAGGAAAGAATGACAAACTCCAGAAAGAACTAAAGGAAGAGATTGGCAAACTCTGAAAAGAACTAGAGGAAGAGAAATACGAACTCTGAAAAGAGCTAGAGGGGGAGAATGACAAACTCTGGAAGGAAGTGGAAATGCTGAAAAAATATCTGAAAAAAGAAACTGACCAGTGAAACAAGGAGCTACAAGAAGAGAATGAAAAGCACCAAAAGGAAGAGGAAATACTGAAGAAATCACAGGATGAAATGAAAAAGAGAAATGAACATTCATCCGATCAGCAGGAAAGGATAGGAAAAAGCCTCAGAAGCAGAATGAATGAAGTAGAAAAAAGAATATCAGACCTACAGGATAATACAGTACAGCTAGAAATCTTAAGTTAAAGATTATGAAAAATTAAAAAAAAACATGAGAGTGGAACAACCAGGAAATGTGGGCACCATGAAAAGACCAACCTCCACATCATAGGGACAGAGGAAGGAGAAAAATCCCAACACAATGGTACTGATCAGATTTTCAACAGAATAATAGAAGAAAATTTCCCCCAACTGAAAAATGACAAACCCATACAAATACAAGAAGCACATAGAACACCAAATAGACAAGACCAGAAAAAAGAAATTCCCCACACCATATCATAGTTAAAACACCAGATGCTCAAAACAAACACAAAATACTGAAAGCCACAAGAGGAGAAACAAGAAGTTACATATAATGGGAAACCCATCAGAATAACAGATGACTTCTCAGTGCAAACTTGAAAGCCAGAAAAGCATGGACCAAAGTATCCCCAGAGCTAAATGACTTCAGATGCCAACCCAGATTACTATACCCAGCAAAAATGTCAAGCATAGTTGAAGGAGAAAGAAAAATCTTTCATGACATAAACTAAATGAAAGAACACCTGTCAAAAAAAGACAACACTTTGAAGCAATACTTGAAGCAATTCAAAGAAAAGAGGAAAGGAGCAACTATTATTAAACAACCAAGAGAGAAATTAACAAAAGCATAATAGAGTAAATAAATACCTAGACCAAGAATGCAAGTGAAAAATAAGTTGAAAGAAAACTACATACATCTCTCAATAATGACCTTAAATATTAATGGTTTAAACTCCCCAATCAAAAGACATAGACTGAGAGAATGGATTAGGAAACAGAATCCATCTATATGCTGCCTATAAGAAACCCATATCACCCTCAAGGACAGACACTCCCTTAGAGTTAAAGGATGGCAAAAAAATATTGCAAGCAAGTGGTACCAAACACAAGTGAGAGTGGTTATTCTAATATCAGATAAAATAGACCTCAGAGTAAAATTAATCAGAAAATACAAAGAGGGCAATTATATTCTTATCAATCGAATAATTAACCAGGAAGGTATCACAATCATAAATGTTTATGCACCAAACTGGTGCACCAAACTTTATAAGTACAATCATTTAGGACCTCAAGACAAAGATTAATCCCAGCATGCCAATAGTGGGGGACTTCAATACCCCACTAAGCCACCTGAATAGGTCAACTGGACAAAAATAAACAGAGAGACACCAGAACTGAACGATATGATACACCAAATGGACCTCACAGATATCTACAGAATATTCCATCCAAACACCAGAGAATATACTTTCTTCTCAGTGCCCCATGGAACATTCTCCAAAATGGACCACATACTGGGACACAAAAGAAATGTCAACAAATACAAAAGGAATGAAATTATTCCATGCATTCTATCAGACCACAGTGCAATAAAGCTCAATATTAACATCAGGGTAAGCCGTACTAACTATAAGACCACATGGAGACTAAACAACACAGTACTGAATAAAGAGTGGGTCAGGGAAGAAATAAAGAATGAAATAAAAGCATTCCTGGAACTAAACAAAAATGACAATACAACACACAAAACCTGTGGGGTACATTAAAGTCAGTCCTAAGAGGGAAATTTATAGTCCTAAGTGCCCACATTAAAAAAAAAAACAAAAAACAAACAACAACAACAACAAAAAAACAGAAAGAGAACAAATAAACGATCTAACACTGCAGCTAAAAACACTTGAGAGACAACAACAAATTAACCCTAAACCCAACAGACAGGAAGAAATAACAAAAATCAGAGCAGAAATCAACAAAATAGAAACAAATAAAACAATACAAAAAAAAAATCAATGAATCCAAAAGCTGGTTCTTTGAAAAGATAAACAAAATAGATAGACCTCTTGCCCAGTTAACTAGAAGAAAGAAAGAGCAATTCCAAATAAATAGCATTCATGATGAAAGGGGAAACATCACAACAGATAAAGAAAAGATCCAGATAATCGTACAAGAATAATTCAAAAACCTATACTCTACTAAATTTGAAAACCTAAGAGAAATGGATGAACATCTGAAATCTTGTGATTCACCAAAGCTTAACCAAGAAGAGATTGACAGCTTAAACAGACCCATAATACTTGAGGAAATTGAATATGTAATAAAAGCCTCCCAACTAAATAAAATCCAAGGCCCAGATGGTTTCACAGCAGAATACTATAAAACATTTAAAGAGATCTTACAACCATTACTACTCAACTTTTCAGAAGCATACAGACAGAGGGAAATATCCCAAATTCCTTCTATGAGTCAGCATCATTCTAATACCAAAACCAGGCAAAGACACGAGCAAGAAAGAAAACCATAGACCTATGTTACTAATGAACACAGTTGCAAAAATTTTCAACAAAATATTTACAAATCACATACAGACCCACATCAAAAATATCATCCATCATGACCAAGTTGGATTCATACCAGTAATGCAGGGATGGTTCAACATATATAAATCAATAAATATCATAAAATACATAAATGGGCTGAAAGACAAAACCATATGATCATTTCAATCGATGTAGAAAAAGCTTTTGACAAAATCCAGCATCCCTTCATGCTTAAAGTCCCATAGGGATTGGACTAGAGGGATCATTCCTCAATGTAATCAAAGCCATATACAGGAAACCCACAGCCAACATAATCCTAAATGGAGAAAAGCTGGAAGCATTCTCCTTAAAGGCAGGAACATGGCAAGGCTGTCCACTATTGCCACTCCTCTTCAATATAGTACTTGAAATGCTTGCTAAGGCAATAAGGTAAGAAAGAGAAATTAAAGATCACTAATCAGAAAAGAGGAAGGAAAACTATCCCTTCTTGCAGATGATATGATAGTTTATCTAAGGGATCCTAAAAACTCTGCCAGAAAACTCTTAGACAAGATTAAAAGTTTCAGTAAAGTGGTGGGTACAAATTAAACCTATAAAATCAGTAACCTTTCTTTATACCAACAATAAGCAACTTGAGAAGTAATATAAGGAGACCTTCCCAATCACAATAGCCTCAAAAAAATAAAATCCTAGGAATAAACCTAACCAAAGACACCAAAGACCTCTACAACAAAAACAAAAAATTAAAACCCTAAAGAAGGAGATTGAAAATGACATCAAAGATGGAAAAACCTCCCATGGTCATTGGAAAATTTAATATAGTAAAAAGGTCCATTCTACCCAAATCAATATACGGATTTAATGCAATCCGAATCAAAAGCCCCATGAGCTTTTTCACAGACTTGGAAAAAAATCATTAAATTCACATGGAAAGAAAAAGTCCCCGGAGAGCTAAAGCATCCCTGAGTGAAAAGTGCAATACAGGAGGGATTACTTTACCAGACTTCAAGCTATATTATAGGGCTATAGTCATAAAGACAGCTTTGTACTGGCAAAAACAAACAAACAAACAAAAACACAAACAAAAAACCAAACAGGCCCATTGACTAATGGACCAAAATTGAAGATCCAAACTTGAACTCATATAACTCATATTTGACAAAGGGGCCAAAAAAGCTCAGTGGAGGAAAGACAGCCTCTTCAGCAAATAGTGTTGGCAAAACTGGATCACCATTTGTAGAGAAAAAATTAAACCCCTACCTCTTGCCCTGTACAAAAATAAACTTCAAGTGGATCAAAGATCTCAACCTGAAACCCTGAAGGTGGTAGAAGAAAATGTAGGCAGCAACCTACAAGACATAGGTGTAGGAAAAGACTTTCTAAATCAAACAGCAGCTGCACAGGAAATAAGAACAACAGCTGACAAGTGGGGACCTCATCAAACTCAAAAATCTTCTGGCCGGCAAAAGAAACAATCAAGGAAGTGAAGAGAAAATCCACAGAGTGGGAGGAAACCTTCACCACTGATACATCTGACAGAGCATTTACATCCAGAATATATAAACTACTTAAAAATCAAAGAAGAAAACAAATGACCTACTCAAAAGATGGAGTGAAGAGATGAGCAAATACTTCACCAGTAAGGAAGTAAGGATGGCTGAAACACTTTTAAACGTGTTCACACACACACACACAAAATGTTCACCATCATTAATAATTAAGGAAATGGAAATTAAAACCACACTAAGGTATCATCTCACTCCAATAAGACTAGCCAAGGTCAAGAAAATAAAAGACACCAAATCCTGGAGAGGTTGTGGGGAAAGGGGAACACTCATCCACTGCTGGTGGGAATGTAAATTGGTACAACCACTGTGGAAAGCACTGTTGAGAACCCTTAAAAGACTCAAAATGAGCCTACCACCTGACCTAGCCATACCACTCCTGGGTATATACCCAAAAGACTTATCCTACCACAAAGATACATGCACAGCTATGTTTATTGCATCTCTCTTCATAATAGCAAAGAGCTGGAACCAACCCAAATGCCCTTCAACTGATGAGTGGATGACAAAAATGTGGCACATCTACACAATGGAGTTCTATGCAGTGGTAAAGAAAGATGACATCATGAACTTTGCAGGTAAATGGATGGAACTTGAAGCCATTATACTAAGTGAAGTAGCACGGTCCCAGAAAAAAAAAAAAAGGTGAATGGTTTCCTTCATTTGTGGATCCTATCATCAAATCCCCAGTTGGCAGGCAAACTGAGCAACTTTATACTTATATTTCCTTGTATCTGAAAACAACTGTGGTATTATAATATGAGTTTCTTAATGGGCTCTAGAATTGACCTACCACACATTGTAATTCACACATTGTAATTACCATGCATTCATATTCTAAACAAAATAATGTAAAGTTATCCTTTTTTACCTGCATGCAACTTTACTGTTAAAATGTGGATCTATAAATGTGTTTTGCAATTAACCTATATTTTATTTTCAAATTTTGTAATTTTGATTTATGTGTGGAGTGTATATATGCATTTTTAAAATATTATAAAATTAAATGGAACAAAAAAGAGAAAAACCTATTCAAAGAACTGACCAAAACAGTAAACTTGTGCATAGAAAAGGTTATAAAAGACTGAGAAAAAGATGCAAGACAGGACTTAACATGTATGACAGAATCTATGAGCTCTGGTGGGGGTTGGGGGTGGTGTGAGGAGTGGGCATGGATGGGGGAATGTGTCTAAATTTGATTAAGAAATGTTGTATGGGGGCTAGAGAGATGGCCTAGTGGTTAAGAGCACTGACTGCTCTTGCAGAGGACCCGGGTTTGATCCCCAGCACCCACATAGCAGCTGAAAACCATCTTTAACTTCGGTTCCAGGGGAATTCGATGCCCTCTTCTGACCTCTGCACGGGTGCACAAACCTGCATGCAGACAGTACATTCATACACATACGAAAATAAATAAAATTAAAAAAAAGAAATGTTGTATGAAATACACTCAATGAAAATGAACTTAAAAAATAAAAATATACATCTATCTTATTAATGCTACTGAAATTTACATTTCCTTTTATCAGAATTATATGAGTATAGTCTCAATAGAAATGGAGTATAGTCACCAAAAGTAGTGATAAATAAATTTTATTTGTGCGTGTGTATTGTCTGCATGTGTGTAATTTTGTGGAGTACCCAAACACTTTATGAATGGACTTACAGCAGTTTTACAAGATGGAGCCTACACCATTATTGGGGTGAAGAATCTGTAGCTAGACAGAGTATAAATCCTAGGGGACATCATTGCCCTGTTGTTCTGCACAGAGATTAGTGTATATCTCAGTGCTTATCAGAGAAGATGCCCTGTGCAACAGATGGTGATTAAAGTGGAGAACCACAACTGATAAGTGTGCAGACTGCACGAGACTGCAGTGTGTTCAGTCCTACATAGGACATCCACATCACATCCCGCCTGGAAACCTTAGGGAGCTTCTTGGAAGAGTGGGCAGAAAGATTATAGGAAACCCTGTTTTCAGAAAAACAATTGGGCAGTTGCACACAGGAACTCCCCGCAGCTGTGTGTAAGTACAGGATCCTTTAAGCTTAGTTCAGATAAAATCGTACTTTGGAGGGTGGGTTGGCATGAAGATACAGCCAAGCTGCGGAGCTTTTATAGAGACTGGGTCAGGGAGAGCTGCTTTTTTTTAAGAGTGTAACCCAGGGTAGGTTGACAATGATCCAGGGGATGGACCTAAGAGTATTTAAGGACACAAGTTAGAGCCGATAGGCTTTCAAATAATTAGGACCCACCAGGTATGGCGGTGCATGCCTTTAATCCCAGCACTCATGACGCAGAGGCAGGTGGAAGGTGGATCTCCATGAGATTGAGCCCAGGCTGTTCTATATAGTGAGTTCCAACAGGGGCTATAGGGAGACCCTGTCTCAAAAATGAACAAACAGCGGGCTAGAGAGATAGCCTAGCGGTTAAGAGCGCCGACCGCTATTGCAGAGGACCCGGGTTCGATCCCCAGCACCCACATGGCGGCCGAGAACCATCTGAGACTCCAATTCCAGGAGAACTCCAGTTCCAGGGGAATCCGACATCCTCTTCTGACCTCCGCGGCATTGCATGACACGGTGCACAAACTTGCATGCAGACAGTACATTTATACACATACAGAAATAAATAAAAATTAATAAAAAAATTTAAAAAAAGTAAAGGAGAAATACAAAAAAAAATGAACAAACAGCATACGACTCATATATATAAAATATGGCCTACACTATACCAATAAAGCAAATATGGGTCTCCTTGAGTCAAGCAAGACTCCTCTGTCAGCACCAGCTACACCTCACCTGCCTGGAAATACTGTGCAGCAGAGGCAGCCATATGCCTGTATATCCCAAATCTAATTGGCTATTGGCTCTCTCCTTGGAGGAATAACCCATGGCTGATGCCACAAGCTTGAACCTTCTAATGGTCAGGAGATGTTATAAGCCACATTAAGACCCTGTCATATTCAACAGAAAAAAACGTAATTCATGGATTAACATACCACCCAAACATCTGTGTCTATACCAAAGTAACCTATGACAACAATTAATACTGTTTGAATACCTATATATCTAATTGCTTGTGCTTCATTAATAGGATCGAAAGGTTATTCCTGGACAAACTGTCAGCCCATGAAAGAAAACAACCAGAATTGACCAGAGTCCAAGACAACAGCTTCAGAGAAAGTAGACTGTTTTACTTCTCATCCACCTGTGCCCCTTGTCTAAGCCTAGGGAAAAATCTGCGGAAGAGGGGGCATGGTAGAATGTAAGGGCTGCAATTGGGGTGAATGGTGAACCTACAGCAATATAGCCTGGACACTCATTTGATCAACTTGATTGAACATACAAGACCCCCTGCTGGATGGTGGGACCAAGGGGCTGTGTGGGTTGGCTTGCAAATAGGTTTTACATGAAGGATGCTTGTGCTCATAAATTATCACTTATTGCTAAAAAATGAGAAAAAAACTGTGAGAAAGATGCAGGACAGTTATGGCAGAAGGCATGATCTGGGATGAGGTGGGGTGGGATGGGGGAAGGGAAGGGGAAATATGCCTGAACTGAATTGGAAAATGATGTATGAAATACACAAAGCATCAATAAAAATAAATAAATAAATAAATATCTGTTCCAATACTTAGTTTTACTGCAGCAAATCTGAAGCAAAGGAACTGAGCAAAGAAAAAAAAAAGAAATATGAGATTTTAGACGAAGTTTTTGTTCATACGCATGTATTTTTCATACTCTGAAAAAGTTATTCTATTTTAGTGTTGTAATTAAAAACATGATTAAATGTAAAAAGAATATGGCCTATAAAGTCTGATATGTCCTTCAGTGTGGGTCCACCTGCTGGGCCCACCAAGATATCAGAGATTCCATTAAGTTGGGGTGGTGGAGGAGTGCTGATAGGGGTGGGGGTTGAAGTACCATTAAGCTATCTGTGTATTAGTATTTTTTTTATCCTTTTCAGACTTCTGTAACTATATGGAAAATGTGCTTCTCTCACTAAAGATTCAAATTTCCTTTTGATAGAGCACTAACAATTAAGGTCATAGGCTTGAACATTTATATTTAGATAGTACAGATACATCTGCTCTCAGAGCTGACTCAGTAGACCAGAGCAGACTCTAAAGTCAACAGAGTGTATATCACAGCCTGGGGACAGGGCTCAGCATAGCAGAGTCCACAGTGACCAGGCGGGATGGAAGACAGAGGCTGCCATGTTTGCAATAACATGTGAGCATACAGTCACTCTGGACCACCAAGCAGGATACTTTCTGAACCCTGGTCTTGGCATCTATGACATGTGCCACTAGACCTGCGGTTCTTGGTCTCTTCCAGCCTGTGTGACTCCATGCAACATGCAATCAGCTGTCTTCAGAACTGATGAAAAATTAAAATATTTCTGTTCTATTTTTCATACACATTCATGTTTCATTTTGAAAATTATACAATTCACTAATGATTTCACTAAAAGTAATAACATTTAAAGTATGACTGAAAATAAAAAAATTGCTAATATTCTATCATAGAGACTGTTTCAATCTGACAGCAACTATAATGTGTCTGAATACCCTGTTACTACATGGTGCACAGTCTCTTTAACTCTGCTCCCTTAAACTTAGCTTCTGTGTGTCCCAAGGTAGCATAACATATTCAATTGAGAAACCTCCTAGCAAACCTCTGAGTAAATTGTCAGTAAACTCTGTAATTTATTTATTTGAAGAGAGATTCCATTATACACAGACATGTCTGTACAGCACTAATGAGAACAATCTATACAGTACTAATTTGTGAGGTGTTTTATGTTAAATTTCTCTCCTGTGTTCCCCTTCCTTTTACCTTCTGTGTACTCTACCAAACAATAAGAAATAAGTCAAATACTTCTTCCACATGATAACTGTTAAAATTATTTTATCCCATAATGTTGGAGTGAATTGCCAATTTATTATCTACTAAAAAGTTCATAAATTATAAATTGGTGCAGCAGACTTTTTTGTAGAGGAGTTACCCAATTCGCAAGAGCCCATATAACAAAGAAACAAAAATCACCAGATAAACAGAAAAAGGAAAATAAGATATTAATTTTTCTCTAAATCAACACATTATATAAATGTTACCTCCATACAATTCAAGTCATCTTATCACACACTTAAATCATTTCAAATATTTAGTGTCTGGTGGCGGAAACTGTATGCTGGGAGTGAAGACACAAAGGCTGTCTATCAAGGTCACTGCCCTAGCAGAAGAAGACCAGGGCCTGAGGGTTGGTAAGAAACAGAGTGAGGCCAGAAAGGTAGAGGGCCTCAGAAGGCTCCCACACTCAGGTCCAGAAAAGGCATCTGGATCATGTTCCACGTGTGTCTTAGAAGATGAACATAGCTAACCACATTAAGCAAGTGAAGGAACTGTCCTAGAAATACAACAAGCCATCCAATAATGATAAAAAGGGAGGCAAAGAGGCTTCTAACTTTATAAAGCAATGAGCAATTCGTTCAACTGAAGTCTGCAGAGGTCAGGGTTAGAGTGATAGGGACCACATTACAAGGACCTTTCTCTTGAAGTTTGAGGCAGGTCACCCACAGATCTTATTTAGGGATTTAACAATCAGATTTGAGCTTTGGAAAGATCACACCAGAAGCTGCAAGAAAAATCAACCAGGCAAAAAGTATACCCAGAAATATATTACAGTTATTGGGTAAAATCACAGTGAGGCATCAGCTTCCTCCCAGAGAGCAGACGTGACACCACAGAGACCAACCATGGCTCAGACTTTCAGATCCAGTGTTCATTTTCATTCCTACCACCTTCTTACCAAGTAGGTGATGGGAGGCGCTTTTTCACAATGAGGATACTCAGTTGAGAGGTTAATTTCTGCACATGACAGAGCTGGGATGCTTTGTAGATGTAGATGGAGATATGTAGATGTAGATGTAGATGTAGATGTAAGTGTAGGTGTAAATGTAGATGATGTAGATGTAGATGTAGATTATGTACATGTGAGAGCACACTATCAAGTATGTTAAGCAACAAAGGCAAAGAAGATGTCTTGGTAGAGAGTGGTGACCTTGTAAGTGTGAATGCATCTGGCTAAACAGTCTTCTGAATGGGAGAGATATGGAGCGAGGAGGAAATAAAGTCACTTCCATCATAAACCACAGAAAATCATGCAGTCTTGACAACCTTCTTAGGACAGAGTGAAATTAGAAATTCGATGATGATATAGCAATGTATCTTTCAACAATTTGACTGAAAGGTGGCAAAAAATGTTCATGGAAAAAGTTTTGAATTCCTGATGTTTTATTTATTTTAGATATTGCTGTAACTACATTGACCTTTTAAATATTTTATTATTTTTATTTTATGTATATGAGTGCATTGCCTGCATGTGTGTTAAGTGCACCCATGTCACACAATGTCCACAGTGATCAGAAGAGGGTATTGGGTCCCCTGAAACTGGAGTTATACATGGTTTTTAGCTACCATGTAGGTGCTGGGAACCTAACCTGAAATCCTTTGTAAGAGCAGCCACTGCTCTGAACCACTGAGACAGCTCTCCAGTCCCTAGATTGACTTTTTTTTTTTAATTTTTATTTATTATTTTTTATGTGTATGAGTGTACTGTCTGCATGTAAGTTGTTGCATCTGTGTCATGCAGTGCCAAAAAGGTCAGAAGAGGGAGTCAGATTCCCCTGGAACTGGAGTTAAAGATGGTTCTTAGCCGCCATGTGGGTGCTGGGAATTGAACCCGGGTCCTCTGTAAGAGCAGTTGGTGCTCTTAACCACTGAGCCATCTCTCCAACCCCCTAGATTGACTTTAAAAAGGATGGAAAGGTTTCCTCATTGGCGCTACTGGATTTTGTCCCAAGAAAATTCATTTTCAAAGGCTCCACTTCCAGGACCCACTTGGTGACTGCATTTGAAAGAAGCAGTGTCTTTACAAACATAATCAAGTTGTAATGAGGTCATCAATTGACCCCTAATCCAAGAGTTTGTTATCCTTATATAGAAATGAGGTTAGAATACAGAGTGTTTGTCACACACTGTAAACAGGCATCTGATGACACAGAAGGCAGAAGATGGCCACTGCAGGCCAAGAGGAAGGGCCCAGGAGGGCAAGGATCCAGCCATTGCAGGGCAAGAGGAAAGCCTTAGGAGGGCAGAAATGGCCACTGCAGGCTGTTCTTCAGGACTTACAGCCTCCACAAGTTTGAGGAAACATTTATCTGCTGTATGAGCCACGACATTCGTAGTGCTTTGCTGTGGAGCCAAGCACACTGATATGACCCTGAATAAGGTAGATTGAATGGACCTAGAAAACAGCAACACACAAAGCAATATACAGCAACATGGAGTTTGATACATTGCTTGAATCCACACTGAAGAGGGGAATTGTAGCTCATGGAAATGAAGGGCATGGTAGAGTCACAGAGCTTATATGAGACATGGAGGAGGTTGTTTGGGTGGGCTCGCTGGGCTCTGTAGGGAGTAGCAACTGGGCTTTAGCTCCAGTTCCTGCTGGGAAGAGAACCAAGGCCCCTCCACAAAGTCTCACAAAATGGTCACTTAAGGGACTGTCCACAGGCTGAGAGAAGCTGCAGTTAGGCAGACATGCCAGACAAGCCAAGGCCCTGGAGAGCAAACCCATTCTCCGTGGTTTCTGGATGGGAGCTCAAAGACAGGAAATAAATAGGAAACTGGCCAGCAACCAGTGACTGTAGCAGTGCTTGTGAAGACAGGTGTTTAAGCTGCTTCAGACTGGCGGGGGGGGGGCTGTCTCTGCAGGCAGCTTGGAGGAAGGAGGCTTGACATCCCAGAGAGTAGGCAGAGGAACAGGGGGAGGTTGTGCAAGAAGAGGAAGTGGAAATGGACCCAGCCCTCAGCCCAGAAAGGACAGAAACATCTGCTCAGAAATTCATAATGAACATGTTTGGAATGACCAAAACTTCAAAATGCCTAGAGAGCATAAGAATTCAAAAAAGTTTTCAGAAATACATTGATCTGCAAATTCTAGTGATCAAATGTAGGTCACTATGTCACTAAGCTAACTTGATAAAAAATGGTCTCAAAATTTGGGGAAAACATACATGCTAGGTCAAGAAAACTATGACACATGCTTTATTTACTTTTCTGTTGCTGGGGACAACTACCAAAAGCCACACACAGAAGAAAGACTTTATTTTGGCTTATGGTTCCAGAGGGTCAGACTTCATGATGGTGCAGTAGCATGGCAGCCAGAGCAGGAAGTTGGCCAATGACATCTCAACTGCACACAGGAAGCAGAATGCCAGCAGGGAGTTGGCAAATCTATAAAACCACCAAGCGAGCCCAGGGATGTGCCTTTTCTAGCAAAACTATAGCTCCTAAAGGGGCCACCACCTTCCAAAACAGCACAAGCACCAGGTGAGCAAGTGTGGGAGTTGGGGTTGGGGGTCAGGAGTTGGGGGGTGGGGGGGCATTCATCAATCAAATCAGAAGAGCCAGAACACAGATACTTAAAGAAAAGTGCAAAGACAGTAAATTAAAGGAGAAATTCCATAGCATATCAAGTAAGACACCAAGGAAGGACTGAAGGGAGAGACAATGGTTGAAGATAAGTCAGTGAAAATGGTCAGAGTTGAAAATGAGTACTTTTCTTTTTTTAAAATTTCAGTTCCCTTTATTGCAATTATAATATTCTAATTTATATCTTTACAGTTTTACAAAACTTCAATAAAAAGATAAAAATACTGCATTTCTTTTTTATTTTTATTTATTGTTTTTATGTGTATGAATGTACTGTCTGCATGTACGTTGGTGCACCCATGTCATGCAATGCCGCGGAGGTCAGAAGAGGGCGTCAGATTCCCCTGGAATTGGAGTTAAAGATGGTTCTTAGCCGCCATGTGGGTTCTGGGAATTGAACCCAGGTTCTCTGCAAGAACAGTCGTGCTCTTAACCACTGAACCATCCATCTCTCCAGCCCCTGCATTTCTTATATAGTTAAAGAAGGATCATCACAGGTCCAGCTTTGAACCTGACCTTGGACACAGACTTGAATGATGAGGAAGCCAGAGATGGTAGGGAATGGACCCAGTTCCATTCAAATAGCAAGTGTGATTAAGTGCATATTGGGAATAGGTGCACGTCTCAGCCTGTTTCATAGAACTCATCCTTTCATTAATCACACATGGAAACTACATGGCCTACCACAGGCAAAATGCACTTCCATGTAAGGTCTCAGAGATATCACACCTATGAATTTGAAAAAAAAATACATTGGAATCGTTCTCTCTTGATATGACAATTTGAAACCCACATTAAAGCTTTGGGTTTTGGGGGTTTTTTTTTGAGTATCTGGGTGAGCCTGATCCCATGTTCTCAGATAACATTGACTGTGGGGCTTCTTCTTTTAAAAGTCTGTTTCTTTCTATTATTTTGGGGGAACATGCATACCAGGGTATGGAAGTTAGAGAAGAACCCAGGTTGCCCCATATGAAGCACTTTTCTTGGTTGTTTACTGGGGACTCTGGCTGGCCTACAAGCTTCTAGAGGTTATCTGGTCCCCATCTCCCACCCTGCCATGGGTGCACGGGGGTTATAATTGTGGGCACTGTGTCTGGTTTCATGCAATTGCTGAAGATCTAAACTCAGATCCTTATGTTTATACACTGTAGGGAGCATTTTACACACCTAGCCATCCATCAAGCCCAGTATGGTGATTCTTGAATAAGAAGGTTTTCGTGTAATCAGTGCATTTCAGCACTACTGTCATTAAAAATGGATTAGAAAAGTATTTTAGCTTTTGGAGAAAGGACAGACAATACTGGACAAGAATGTTGGCACTAAACTTGAAATGCCAACTGTTAGAACTACATTCAGCACAGGAATTGCATGCATAGGTATACATATTATCTTAACTGCTTAGAGACAAGATTAAAGGAATTCTGGTATTCTTTTTTCCTCTGAGGACAGTGTTTGCACCTATGAGAAAGTTCTACACATTCCATCATCCTTTGTTTTTGTCTGAGACAAGGTCTCTTGGTAGCCATAGCTGGCCTGGAACTTACTATGTAAACTGTGCTGGCCTTGATCTCACAGAGTTCCACTTCCTGTTGCCCCCTGAATGCTGTTATTAAAAGTGTCCCCCACTCTATTTTATATATATATATAATAGTACTCTTATATATATATAGAGCGAGAGAGAGAGAGAGAGAGAGAGAGAGAGAGAGAGAGAGAGAAAGAGAGAGAGAGAGTCCATATTCATAATATATATAGTGATAGATGAGGAACACTGCTCTCACAAATACTGTCTCATGTCCATGCACAGCTCATACAAAGCCATCAAAATTCCCCAGAACGATGAAGCCTTTGACTCTGGCCTCGGAAATATTTAGGATCCCTGATTTGGGTGTGATTTCTTAGGAGTACTGGAAAAGTTCTACCCAAATGGTCCCTGTTGCACCTCCAATGTCCAAACGTTGAAGTCATTCATTTGAGTTAAGAAAATTGCCAGGAAGACCTCTATTAAAATGCAAATGTGTTCCCTGGGTGGGGAAACATACTAAATCATTATCAGCCATTAACACTTTAGACCAAATTAGTTTCAGATTTATTAGCCAATTACTTAAAGTACAGAAGGAATGCCACACCAGGTGCTGGACGGCTAGGGCAAGTTGCTGTGGGAACATGGCAAGGTGGACCGAGCTGTGGTCAGCTGGGTCTTGGACTGGCTTCCAAACTTTTCACTATATAAGTTTTTTTTTTTTTTGAAACAATATGCAACCTTCTCACATGAAAATACCTCAGAAGTGTCTATTGACAAAGCAGAGGTCAAGGCTCAGGTTCCCATTTGCTCTGCAGTGCATGCATGTCCTGGCCTGGCAAGGCCCTGCGAGCAAGGAGGGAAACCTGGGAGAGCATCTGCTTCCCCCTGCTGGCCCCTCCCTGAACACGGGGGCCTGGTCTATAGTCCTCCCTGCATTTCAGAAGTGTAGAAAATGCCAGAGATCCACTGGGATCTGGATCTTTGCTCCAGAGCCCTGTGCGACAAGACAATCTGGCGGCACACCCAGCTCCAGGCAGCATGGAGGTGGGCGGGTACTGAGGGCAGCTCCAGGCTCACCAGTGGATGCGTCCACGCTGGAGTGTCTGGCACCATCCCCAGCTCCAGGCAGCATGGGGCGGATGGGTACTGAGGGCAGCTCCAGGCTCACCAGTGGAGGCGTCCACGCTGGAGTGTCTGGCAGCATCCCCAGCTCCAGGCAGCACGGGGGTGGACGGGTACTGAGGGCAGCTCCAGGCTCACCAGTGGATGCGTCCACGCTGGAGTGTCTGGCGGTATCCCCAGCTCCAGGCAGCATGGGGATGGATGGGTACTGAGGGCAGCCCCAGGCTCACCAGTGGATGCGTCCACACTGGAGTGTCTGGCAGCTTAAAGAGGCCACAGGCTCTCAACCACAGTATCTGTCATTTCTGATGGGTTTATGGGATCTCACCATCATGGTCTGAGAATCATCTGTACATCCAGGAAAATCGGGAGCTAAACTGGATGGAGACATGGACACTGCCATGCTAGGTCCATACAAGGCACCTTGTAGTCTATGAATAAGCACTGCGTACTCACTGTAGCCTGGAAGTCAAGTGCAACCAGTGAATGCACAGTCCTTCTTCTCTTCATGACTGTCCCAAGTCTACCTGTCAAGCCCAAGTAGCTGGAAATGACAGTTCCCCCATCTTCAGATCTCTCAAGGAGAGTCTTGGTCCCCAAAACATCATAGGAACACTTCTAAGGAGGAAGGAGAGAGATGAAATAGGCTCACGTATGATAAACTTATCTCTCTGTATTTCCAGTGGTCTGTGGCCAATATCCTGTCCATTGAGGACTTGGATTTTGGATATTTTGAGCCTTGCAGTAATTAGAACTGCTTATCCTTTGAGAGGCTGAGTGTTGATTCATACTTGATTGATGAATGACCTCAGAGCCTGAACTCTCAAGTTAGGGACTGATATATATATATATATATATATATATATATATATATATATATATATATATATATATATATATATGTCAGTACATATACATATATTCATATATATATGATTATATGTATATAAGTATATATGCAATTATATATGTGATTATATACATGCGATTATCACACATGTGGCTGAGGAAGAAATGAATGATGAGAGAGAGAGGAGAGAGAGAGAGCGAGAGAGAGAAATGAAGCTACTGGACGCTACCCAAAGAAAAAGAAATGAAGGCCTTAAATCAAAGTATTTTGATCTCACACATGTATTATCTTAATTAATTTAAAAAGAATTCATTAATATTTTCTGTAAAGTACATCAGAGAATTTAAGTTCCAGGATGAACAAGTATGTTCCTAAATTCATAGGATTGTGTCTCACACAACATCAAAAGTCAAGTCCACTTGTGCAAACAGCAATGTTCTCCAAAGGACATTGTTGTCTTCTTTAATTCCATTAAAAGAAAATTCATGATGTATAAAATCTGACACTTAAACCCTGGCCAAATAAAAGGAAGATAATTTTGTGGCAATCAAAACACAACTGACCTTAGCAAAATTGTTCTAATCAGACTCTGAAGAAATAGCTTGGTCACATTTACAAGATCTCTGTTTTCTGTGGTGTGTGGACTGTTGGGAAATGTCTAGAGAACTTGCTCTGTCTTTGTAAAATAAGGCAGTTTCTGTCTGTGCTCCAAGGATTCCACATCACTGAAGTATTCCATGAACAGTACTTATGTTAATTGGTAGTTTTATTTGAGAAAGTTTTACAAATGATCCCAAGTTCTGTAAGTCCTCCATCACTGAGTTCAGCTCCAACATGAACATGACAGACATAAGCTAAGTATGCTTTAGTGATTTTATTATTTCATCAGGAAATGGAAAGAAGTGTGGTATATATCCATTTTCATGGATTTGAGTACACATAGTAATGTGAATTTGTTGGACGGCAACAAATGAAGTAAGTACAGTTAAATAACGTCAACTTGGCAAGATTTGGTGTTGGTTTCTACAAACTAATTCACAAATTCTCAAAATAGTACCTAGTTGAGTAATATTGAATATGTAAGAAATTAAAATATATGCTTTGTGCTCGCTCCTAATACTGTACTCCCTTAGCAATCCCTTCTGATTTCACAGTTGAATTACTATACACACATAGATAACCTTTGATTTCAAATCTCCAGCTCAGCTTCCATCAAGGGTCTGCTCTGCATGCATGATTCTCAGATGCCTAAAGCTTAATGTGTGTGGAAATAAGGCCCTCACTTTATCTCTTTGAAATCATTTTCTTCCATACTTAATGATGATGTCTTTACCTTTAGGGTATTTCCCACAGCAAGCTCTCACCCTTCATCCTCTTGTGCACAAATTCACCTGTGGGGTTCCTGTGCTTCTGTCTTCCAAGGAATGCCCTCTACTCCGAAGGGCTCCACCAAGCCATCATCCACTACATGAGCGCCAAGGTGGTGCACTGCAAGCCTGCCCTGGCTTCTGAGTAACTCCCTCCCCCCCATGGAGTCTATTCTTACCATGTTAGCTAGAATCCTAATTTCAGTTATCACTGTAAAATATTCCTCAGATCTCTCTATGAGTGTTTGGATCTAATCAAGTTTTCACAGCAGAGAGAGGCATAGGACAGCAAAGAAAGAAATGATGGGGAAGTGGGCACAGGAATGGAATGATCCAAAAGTGTGTGGTCATTTGTCTGGAGAAGAGCCATGTAACAACCATGCTATCACAGCATGATGCCACCATGGCAAATCTATGATCAGCAGAAGACGGCTCACTAGGAGTCCCCCAACCCCCATGAAGTACTGTCAGCCTCCATCTCTCTCTCCTTGCACACACAGAAAGAACAGTAAAATGAGCATAATGGAATTTTACAATGTATAATTTTTGGTATGCCTGTATGCTGGTGAGTTTGTTCCACAACACCCGTCTGCGGGTCAGAAGACAACATTTCCAAATCAGTTCTGTCCCTCCACATTGTTCTGAAGCAGGCTCTCTCGTGTCTGTAGCTCTAGACAATTAACCCCAGCTCTGGCTGTCCTGGCTACAGTTAAACCACATCCTCATTCTGTCATTTTCCTACTTCTGAGTGAATCTTCCAGTTTGTCACATTCTGTCCTCAAATAGTCTCTGGAGGAGGGAAGAACAGGGAAACCACCTCTGTGGATAACAAGCCTGTGGCCCACGCCTGGGGATCTGTGTTTGAATCACCGGAGGTGATGTAAAACCTGAGCACAGCAGCAAGTATCCACAGTCCCAGGACTGACTGGAGGAAAGCGAGGGGGCCACCGGCTAGCTAACCTGCTAAATGCATTAATGAACACCTGAGACCTTGGTTCACACAGGATGGAGAGCCAAGACTGACACCCAGGATTGGCATCTAACCTCCACACCAAAAATATCTGATTCCTCTTTATCTAATTATAGTAAAAAATGAAACTGATAATGCATTGAAACAAAGATAATATGAACAAAAAATGAGAAAGCAAAGTTTATAAGTATATCAAGTTCTGAGGCATAGTTTTGATGGAAATTATGTTTTGTCAAAATTCTTATAATATGCTTAAATTGATATTTATATGCTAACTTCCTTCTAGCTCACTTTTAATTTCAGTCCCTTGCATAATAAGCGCATATTGCCTATACCAGTGCACAAACAAAATTGGAGGATATTTAATGTCTACAATATCACTAATTATTTTACATGATGTGCTACCCAGGGCAAATGTGTAAGAAAAATAAATAAATATGCCCCAAAGAGGAGGTAAACAAAACTATGATTTCCTTATAATGTGAATTTATAGTAGAAAACCAAATAAACATTCTTTAAATCAAGAAATAATTCAGTAAGTTAAAAGGAAATATGTTCACAGGAAAGATCGTTCTTCTTTAGATGACAAATTTGAGAAGATCCCACGAGTATGTCTCCTAGAACAAAAACCTAAATTGTGTGAAGACATAGATGATGAACAATGGATAAATGGGTAGAAAGGTACATAGATAAGTAGATAGATGATTGACAGATACATACGTAGGCAAAAGGTAATAATGATGATGGAGATAGAGACAGAAGATAAGTTGATGTACATAATAATGGAAAGATGATAGACAGATGATACATCAATAGATGATAGAGATATAGAGAGATGATAGATTGATGCTAGATGCTAGATGAAAAATAGATAATGTATAGATAAATGAGAATGATAAATAGATTAATAATAAGTAGATGGTAAATATATAGCTCTAATAAATCAATAGATGACAGATTGATGCTAGATGCTAGATGAAAAATAGATGGATGGATAGATGTAATGATAGATAGATGAATAATAGATGGTAAATATATAGATGATAGAAATAGGTAGGTAGGTAGGTAGGTAGATAGGGAGAGAGAGAGAGAGAGAGAGAGAGAGAGAGAGAGAGAGAGAGAAAGGGAGAAGAGATACAGCAAAAGCACTCAAGGCCAAATTTAAGGAAACTTTATGTTCACAAAATGCCAAGACATAATGAAAATGAATGAAAGTACATATTTTTAAAGATTGTGCAACTTCACTGTATATTATATGTTGACTCAAAATTTATATTCAGCACACACTTATAGAGGAAAAAAATATCACTGAGAGAGAAAGATTATACAATGTTTATACCATTTCTGGAACTAGAGAAATTAGGGTTTTTAAATAGTAGTTAGCTTCCCAAGGAAACTCTAAAAGACTAGCAAAGCATCAAGGAGAGTGAGCCTAGGGGAAGGCGCATAAGAAAGGGAGGGGCCCCAATCTTAGCAGGACTATTGGCTGGCTGATTACTGCTGGGTGGGGAAGAGCTGATGTTCTTTAAGGGAATGATAGGTTGACTCCACAGTCTTTAACAGAAAGGACAAAATGCAAAAAAAATCCCGTGTGGGGAGGGCTATGGAGGGTGCTGATGGGAAGGGGGTATAAAGATGACTAAGAGGTTGCATATGAGATATGCAAAAATGCAATCAAAAACCAAAAATTAAGAAAAATAAATAAAATTTTAAAAGAGCTGGAAGACTGAGTGTGGGAGAGCCCAGTGCATGGGTGGCCTGCACCTCAGCCTTTCTGGCTTTCCACTGCTCTCTGTGCACAGGTTACCCAGGGAAAGTGCACAGATTACTTTCCCCAGGAAATGGGGTTCCCTGCCTCTTCTCTCTCACACTGGGAAGTTCTCTCCTTTTCAGAAGGTGCACACATTTCTGGCTCCTTCTGAAAATCAACCTCTTATTTCTTCGAAGCAAAATAACTCAAAAACAACAACAACGAAATCTTTTAAACAATCTACCTTAAAAATATCCACTGAAAATTATGAAAAATCTTTGTGCAATTTTACAAAATCTGGGAATAAGTGTCTTTTTATACCATTTTCCTGGAAAGTTAAGTTTTCATTTACTTCGGGATCACAGATGAAATTAATTTGATTTATAAATTTCACTAAACCTAGGGAGATTTAAATTATTTAAAGTACTCCCCATATGCACTTGAGGTTCTGAAAGGAAAAATTACTGTTTTCCTTTGAGAGACTGAATGGTTGTCTCTCACATTCATAAATAAGATTTTATCTCATTAAAAGCGTACAAAATGTTGAAAAAAACTCTATATAGTTTGCACGTTTACTCATCTAACTCCTGTTTGACTGATATTTAGCAATTCTTGGTAGCTATTAAAGCCACCACTTTACATTTTACTCTCTTCTAGATTTTCCCTACAAAAGAGCAAGGCAGTCTTACTGAATTTATGTGCTTACTTAGAGATCATTAACTCTAAAAGAAGAGATCCCTGCAGTGAGCCTTTTTATAAAATGAAAAAATTTTCAATAACATGAAACACCACCTCTTGGCTTGTGGCTTGGGATTTGGGGATTCTGAATACTCAATGCTGGGCATGTGCATGGGCTTAAAAGGGAGTTTTCACCCCTTGCTGTGTTTTAATAATTATGTATAAAGAAAGTATAACTTTTTTGGAAAGCAAGAAAAGGTCTCCAAAATATCACACAAAGTAGAGTCATATAGGTTCTCTTCAAAGCAACACCATTTCAGTGGGATAATACAAAATAGCATATCCTTTTAGGAAAGTATGATAAACTACACCTCAGTGTCAGGCCAACATCGACACTTCACATTCAATATATAGGGTTAAAATAATTTCCTTAGAACATGTGACTTTTCTTTTATCATAAAATATTTTATTGATGTTTTGTGTATTCCATGCAGCATTTCTCAGACCTTTTTGATGACAAACACTCACCCACCCCAGTTCATGCATTCTGCCAGACAGGTCTTGCAACTTTTTCTCAGCCTTTTTAAAGTTTTTCTCTGCAGAGGTTTATTGTTTGGGCAGAATTTAACTATTTCAGTCAGTTTTTTGACCCAGTCCTTTTGTCGTTGTTGTTCCCTTCCATTTGTATTGCTACAAAATATGCCTTTATATACATCACATATAAACCAAAATTATGACCTCTGAAAATAAACTGTATGTGAATTCCAAAACATTAAGGAAGTCACATTTTCCTATATTTCCTAATAATTTTATATTACTCTAAAATATGAATACAAACCCTCCACCATATATAGTAATTACAAAGTCTGAAAATAAGTGGAAGGTCAATTCTATAGTCTGTTAAGGGATTCACATTATAACGGCACAATTGCTTTCAGATAAAAAATAAATATAACAGTGTTGCTCAGCTTGCCTTTCAACTAGGGATTTGATGCCAGCATCCACAAATGAGGGATACCATTCATCCTTTGTTTTTCTGGGACTGTGCTACTTCATTTAGCTTAATGGCTTTGAGTTCCATCCATTTACCTGCAAAATTCATGATGTCATCTTTCTTTACCGCTGCATAGAACTCCATTGTGTAAATGTGTCAAGTTTTCATTATCCACTCATCAGTTGAGGGGCATGTGGGTTGGTTCTAGCTCTTTGCTACTGTGAAAAGAGCTGCAATAAACATAGATGTGCATGTATCTTTGCAGTAGGAGGAGTCACATGGGTATATACTCAGTAGTGGTATGGCTGAGTCAAGTGGTAAGCTCCTTTGCAGTCTATTAAGGGTTCTCCACATTGCTTTCCATAGTGGTTGTATGAGTTTACATTCCTACCAGAAGTGGATGACTGTTCCCCTTTCCCCATAACCATTCCAACATTTGGTATCTTTTGTTTTCTTGATCTTAGCCACTCTATCCAAATAAGATGATACTTTAAAGTAGTTTTAAATCTGCATTTCCTTAATTATTAATGATGATGAACACTTTTTAATTTTTTAAAATGCTTTTATTGATGTTTTGTGTATTTCAGACATCATTTCCTCAATTCAGTTTAGACATAGTCCCCTTTCCCTTCCACCACCAACCTCACCCCAGATCATGCACTCTGCCATAGCTATCCTGCATCTTTCTCTCAATCTTTTTTATGTTTAGGAATTTACATTTCCTCTTTTTTTTAATTTTTTTTAAATTTTATTTATTTCCATATGTGTATGAATGTATTGTCTGCATGCAAGTCTGTGCACCCATGACGTGCAATGCCACAGAGGTCAGAAGAGGGCGTCGGACTCCCCTGGAACTGGAGTTCTCCTGGAATTGGAGTTTCAGATAGCTCTCGGCCGCCATGTGGGTGCTGGGGATCGAACCCGGGTCCTCTGCAAGAGCGGTTGGCGCTCTTACCCACTAGGCCATCGCTCCAGCCCCTACATTTCCTCTTTTAATTTTATATTACTCTAAAATATGCATACATACTTTCCACTCATACACAGTAATTACAGAGTCTGAAAGTAAGTGGTAGATTGATTGTAGAGCCCCTTAAGAGATTTACATTATAACAACAGTTGCTTTCAGATAAACAGAAATATAACAATAATGTTGTTCAGCTTGCCTTTCAAATGGGGATTTGGTGTTAACATCCACAAATGAGGGAGACCATTCACCACTTGCTTTTCTGGGACTATGTTACTACACTTACCATAATGGCTTTGAGTTCTATCCATTTACCTGCAAAGTTCATGATATCATCTTTCTTTACCGCTGAGTAGTACTCCACTGTGTAGATGTACCACATTTTTGTCATCCACTCTTCAGTTGAGGGACATTTGGGTTGGTTCCAGGTCTTTGCTATTGTGAAGAGAGCTGCAATATACATGGATGTGTATGTATCTTTGCAGTAGAATGGGTCTTATGGGTATATACCCAGGAGTGGTATGGCTGGGTCAGGTGGTAGGCTCATTTTGAGTCTTTTAAGTGTTCTCCACATTGCTTTCCATAATGGTTGTACAAGTTTACATTCCCACCAGCAGTGGATGAGCGTTCCCCTTTCCCTACAACCTCTCCAGCATTTGGTGTCTTTTGTTTTCTTGAATTTAGCCAGTCATATCAGAGTGAGATGATATCTGAGAGTGGTTTTAATTTGCATTTCCTTAATTATTAATGATGCTGAACAATTTTTAAGATGTTTCTCAGCCATCTTTAATTCCTCATTGGTGAAGTCTCTGTTCAGCTCTTTACTCCAACTTTTGAGTAGGTCAATTGTTTTCTTACTTCTTTGTTTTTTGAGTAGTCTATATATTCTTGACATTAATGCTCTGTCAGATGTATCACTGGTGAAGATTTCCTCCCACTCTATGAGTTTTATCTTCACTTCCTTGATTGTTTCTTTCACTGCACAGAAGCTTCTGAGTTTGATGAAGTCCCATTTGTTGACTGTTGACCTTATTTCCTGTGCAGTTGCTGTCTTATTTTGAAATCCTTTTCCTACACCAAATTCTCAACAAAATACTTGCAAATCACATACAGACCCACATCAAAAAGATCATGCATCATAACCAAGTTGGATTCATACCAGAGATGCAGTGATGGTTCAACGTACGTAAATCAATAATATCATAAAACACATAAATGGACTGAAAGACAAAAACCACATGATCATCTCAATTGATGCAGAAAAAGCCTTTGAGCATGTTTTAAGATGTTTCTCAGCCATCTTTATTTCCTCACTAGTGAAGTCTTTATTCGGCTCTTTATCTTTTGAGTGAGTCATTTGTTTTCTTCTTTTTGAGTATTTTATATATTCTAGATGTTAATGCTCTGTCAAATGTATCACTGGTGAAGATTTCCTCTCACTCTATGGGTTTTCTCTTCACTTCATTGATTATTTCTTTCACTGTACAGAAGCTTTTCATTTTAACGAGGTCCCACTTGTTAATTGTTGACCTTATTTCCTATGCAGCTGCTGTTTGATTTAGAAAGACTTTTCCAATGCCTATGTCTTGTAGGTTGCTACCAACAGTTTCTTCTATCGCCTTCAGAATTTTGGGTTTCACATTGAGGTCTTTGATCCATTTGGAGTTGATTTTTGTACAGGGTGAGAGGTAGGGGTTTAATTTTATTCTTCTACTAACGGTGATCCTGTTTTGCCAGCACCATTTGCTGAAGATGCTATCTTTTCTCCATTGAGCATTCTTGGCCCCTTTGTTGAACATTAAGTGGCTGAAATTGTATGAGCTCAAGTTTGGATCTTCAATTTTGTTCCATTTGTCAATGAGTCTGTTTTTGTGCCAGTATCTGGCTGTCTTCATGACTAGAGCCCTGTAATATACTTCAAATCTGGTAAAGTGATCCCCCCTGTTTTGCACTTTTTGCTCAAGTTTGCTTTAGCTATTTGTGGTCTTTTGTTTTTAAATATGAATTTAAGGATTTTTTTCCAAGTCTGTGAAGAGACTCGTTGGTGTTTTAATGGGAATTGTATTGAATCTGTATATTAATTTGGGTAGTATGGACTTTTTTACTATATTAAGTTTTCCAATCCATGAGCATTGGGAGATCTTTCCATCTTCTGATGTCTTCTTCAATATCTTTCTTCAGGGGTTAAATTTTTTGTAGAAATCTTTGGTGTCTTTGGTTAGGCTGGTTCCTAGATATTTTATTGTTTTTGAGGCTATTGCGAGTGGGAAGGTCTTGTTATATTCCTTCTTCTGCTGCTTGTTTTTGGTGTCTTGTAAGGCTACTCATTTTTCTATGTTAATTTTGTATCCTGTCACTTTACTGAAATTCTTAATAGTTCCTAGGAGTTTTCTGGTGAACTTTGTAGCATCCCTTAGGTAAACTATCATATTGTCTGCAATAAAGGGATAGTTTGACTTCCTCTTTTCCAATTAGTACTCATTTAATTTCCCTTTCTTCCCTTATGGCCCCAGCAAGGATTTCAACCACTATATTGAAGAGGAGTGGCTATAGTGAGCACCCTTGCTGGATTCCTGCCTTTAAGGGGAATTTTTCTAATTTTTCTCCATTTAGGATGATGTCAGTGGGTTTGGCATATATGGCTTTGATTATGTTGAGGAATGTTCCCTGCAATTCAACTCCCCCTAGAACTTTAAGCACGAAGCGATGCTGGATTTTGTCAAAGGCTTTTTCTGTGTCAGTTGAGATGATCGTATGTTTTCGTCTTTCGGTCCATTTATGTGTTTAATGATATTTATTGATTTACATATGTTGAACCATCCCTTCATCTCTGGTATGAATCCAACTTGGTCATTAAAGGTCATTTTGGCTAATAGGCTGTGATTTAAAATTTAATTCAAATATTAACAAGAAAGTTGGAGAGAAAGTCAATGCTTAAGAACAACTGTGGCCCCTGTGAAGGAGCAGGGTTCAGTTCCCAGCAGGCACCCTGGGGTGGGGCTCACAATTCTATACCTCTCCAGCTCTAGGAGATATGATGCCATCTTTGGACTTCTGCTGGCACCTGAATGTATGTGCTTGTACACACACACACACACACACACACACACACACAGTATACATACAAATAAAAACATATCTTTAAAAATATTGCAAGAGCTATGTGTGGCAGGAATTTATAATTAAACTGTGAACTAAATCTCCCATCTCTAGGTACAAGCACTGTGGAAGCTATGATTAGTTATCACTGGCTTCAGAGATCTCACTTGCTGCCTGTAAGACTTGTCTTTGCTCCTTTACATGAAGACAGTATTCATCCATGTGTAGCTTAAACATGGAATTTAATCTTAGACCCTGTAGACCCATATTTTAAAGCCACAATACACTATTACTTATAAAGAGTAAGGTGAGGCTTAAATGAGAAATAAGCAAGATTTTTGCTATTTAAAACTCTTTGAAACTCTAATTAAATTATGCTATAACTAACTCTATAATTTGTTCTTGCCATTGAACTACTCAAACATGGAGACACTATCTTCTTCGGCCACAAATTCCTCTGTAATATTATGTTCAACTTGTTGAAAGAAGAAATATATATGTTTGATCTCATAGCTATATAATAGGAACTCTCAGTGGTTGTGGATTGATTAATTGGAACATGTTATGCCATAAACCTGGAGAGTATTATACTGAGGGAAATAGCTCAGGCATGGGATTAAAATATATTATGATGTCACTTCCATGTGTAAAAGAACGAATATGAATTTCCAGACTCAAGGAGTAGAGTAGAGAGGGGTTTGCTAGAAGCTGGGGCAAAATGGGGGGAATGCAGCTCAAAGGTATTATCAATGCTGCTCAGGATAGAAAGTTTTCACATCTCATGTACACTCTGGGGACAGTAAATAATAGTAACATTAAAAAGTTGCTAAGAGAAAATTTGCTCTTAACACCAAAAAGGAACCCTGTGAGGCTTGACTATAACATCAGGTGAGGATATCTGTCTCATGACACACATATTTAAAAGTATCATGCTGTATGAATGAATAGGCAAAAAAAAAAACAACAAAAAACCCGGTTGTTTTGGAGAACAAAGCTTACCATGCCATGCTATGTGTAGGCATATAATATATTAATGCCCACACACTTTATTTTATCCAAAGCTAGGAGACCAAACACTTCTTCCCAGTGCCGTGCACTACCAGCAATTACAAATGACAGACACCTTCTCTTCCCAGTACAATGAACTTGCATCTTGGAATGCTGCCTGGACTATTCTATTCCACTTCCACTAAAGCTGATTCTTCCAGGCTGTGCTCTGCATTTTCTAAATGCATCTGACATGTATAAACATCTGTCTTCCTCCCTTAAAGAACACTGGACCACAGGGGGTGTGTGACCTGAATGCCTGAACAATCACCTCAGCATCTCACTGCTCTGCACTGGGCAGAATGCCCTCCTAATTGGAAAGTGAGGAATAGGGTGACCTGGGCAGAATTAAGTGATTAGCAATCTTCACCCAGGCAGAAAACACTAACTTGAACTCAACCACGTGAGCATTTTAGGATGCTTATTTGCCTCAACCTCTTGACAAACCATTAGTACTACTAGCATGAGGCTGCTTTGGAAATTTCAGGAAAAAAAAAAAAGATTTTTCTGTAAGCTACAAGGGCCTGGGTTTTATTGTCTATGCCCAGGTGATCTCAGATCCAAACTCAGTGGGACATTCTGTGGAGGGTACTTGGGGCTCTTCACTTCCCATAATTCAGATTACAAGAGATGGCTATAAAATATCTTAGTAGGGCAATACTGATGTCTTCCCAACAGTGGTCAGGGGCTGGCTTTGTCTGGGTCTGTGAGCATCTGACCATGATGCTTTATACCATTAAAACCTACTGAACTGTCTTGGTGGGAGTGCTTGCTATGTAGGTAAGGTCATGTAATGACTCTCTCGGAAGTAACAGAACATTATCATTCTTGTTTACTTTGAAAGATGTTTCAGGCTATTTTCCTGGCATGCCTTACCTCATCACCTCTGGCTAACTAGAGATAATCTCATTTCAATACCTAACTACCTAGAGATTTGAGAGATCCCACCATAGAGAGAGTGGCTGAGGACAATCACACATGTTGCCTTGTCTCAGGAGACACTTGGACAGACCCCGCAGGGAAAGATGGGTAATAGCACTTGTGTGTGTGTGTGTGTGTGTGTGTTCCTCTTGTGCTCATTTCTTTTTTAATGTATGATTTTGTTAAGTTTTTGTGCCTTTCATATAATAGATCTTAATCAAATTCAAGCCCTTCTCCATGACAGAAACCCCCACACTTTACCAGATTTCATGCACCATCTGTCACACATGTTAAGGTCTATCCAGTCAGGCTCTTGTACCCAGATACCTCTTGGTTCACGTTCAACTACTAGTCTAGTTGGCCTATCTAGAGTCTCTCTTACAGATCTACTCTCCCGAACACAATAGTAGACAGTTGCCACCCAGCTCCTCAGTTTTATGATGAGTCTTTGTCTGACTGAGTCAGCATGGGTCTTGTGCATGCTGTCACCATTGTTGCAAGTCCATATGAGCAAGTCCCCAGAGACTTGAAAGCTTCTGATACTTTATGTTCATGCACCAACCCTGCCTCTTTTACATTATCCACTTGTTATGTGATGACATGACCTTATACATAAAACATCTCAAAAATTCTGCAAGAAAACTTCTAGAAATTACCAGAACTCTCAGCAATGTGGCAGATTACAAATTCAGTTGACAAAAATCAGTAGCCTATAACAAGCAGTAGGAGAGAATACTGATATATCCTTCAACTCTCCACCATGGAAAGCAATGTGGAGAATTCTTTAAAAACTAAAAATGAATTTACCATATGAGCTTGTTATACCACTCCTTGGCATATACCCAAAGGAATCATTCTACTGCAGAGATACTTGTCCATCCAAGTTTGTTGATGCTCTTTTCATAATACTGAAGAAATGCAATGTAACCTTTTATAATTGAATCACAAAATGATGTCCTGATACATTTCCAACTTATATCTTTCAGAATCTGTGCATTGTAAAATGGGAAAGAAGCAATAATGTCTCACCAGAGAAGAAGATCAGAAATATTAAAGGTAAATAGTAATTGATTTAGCAGGGATCTTAGTTTCTGGCCATATCCTTTGGCTCAGACTTTACCATATATTTTTTAAAGTCTGACCAAATGCTGACCAAATATATGCATTTAATCACTATCAGAGGAACTGAGCATAAAATGATGCTTTTTAAAATCCAGAAAGCACCATCTGCCTTGGTGTAAGTCAGGAGAAGTGTTGCCCTGCCCTTCCCAGAATAAACTCCAGGAACATGGGTGATCCTGTCCCTCTGTGAGGAGGTTGAGGTAGCTCAGCACTGCCTTGTCTGAGCAGCATGAAGGCCACTCTTCTACATGTACACTGCCACCCGAGGACCAGTAATCACAGATCATGAGTTCCTTTTGTAGTCCTGAGGAGGCATTGAAGTGAGACCTCATAATCTTTTATTTTCTGATCAAAATAGATCTTGTTCTGGGTAGAAAGAAAGTAAGGCCTAAGAATTCTTGCTGTAGAAGACTTTTCATGATTTTCCCAGTGATCACCAAAGTTCCAAAGCAAAGTCTTGGGTTTGAAGCTATAGCAGTGATCATTTCATTTTGGGTAATCAATACTATTCTATCTCAATATTATATACCTCTATCCAAATGGTATAGAGTGTATTTATCATCTGAAGTACAGCTGATTACGTGGAAAGCTATTAATGCTCACTTTAATGTGTGATTTGAATTTTCTTATACCACAATGGCTGTACTTTAAAATAGGGCTGGAATATATGAATAACCAATTCCAATGTAATATTCATATAATCTATAAATAGCTTGTACTCTGGCACTTAAATACTGTTATACAAGGTAATGATATATATCCATCTACAGTGCAGAATCTTATTAATGCAGTTGGCCTTGTCATCATTGAGCATGTGATAGTCTTTGGGAAAAATAATTGTTGTTTTCCTGTAGGTAGTCATGAAAATGTATTTTTATAATTAAAATTTCTGAAGACTTCTCAAATAGGATATCTGAACAAAATTAATTAATTACATGTTTTCATGCTCTTAGCTCTTATTTTTAAAGATGCTAAGGCACAACACTCTAGCAGAAATTATGCTTACGAGTCCAAGTTAAATAAAAGGGACATTTCTACTTTAAAATCTGACAATAGTATACTTTACTATAAAAAAAATCAAGCATAAGATGAATGGATAAATATCCCCCACAATACATGTGTATGCCTGGCTGCTGAGGAGAGAATTTATCTTGAGCTATTGTTCCTTGGGATCCTTCCCCTTGTGTGTTGACAGGGTCTCCTATCTGCCTGTTGCTGTCATTGGCTGGACTTCCTGGATAGCTGCCCCCAGGGATCTTCCTGTCTGGAAGTCCCCAGCACTTCAGGTGCTCTCACTTAACTTTTTCTTTTGAATATGGTGCTAAGGATCAAACTCAGGTACCCATGCTAATATAACTGATTGACCATCTCCTCAGACCCTTGTTTTTCTGTTTTGAGAAATGTATTCCTTATATGGCCAGGCCCACCTGGATTTCCAGATCCTCCTGCCTCAGCATCACCAGCTTGGAGATGGTAGGTTTGGGTCGCGTCATCCCTCAGTGCTTTGGTTTTAAAACAACGAATGTATAAACTGAAAACAGTGGGTATTGTTTCTCTCTATTCCCATTTCTTCTTTCTTTTTCTATTCCGTGTTTGTTTTTTAAGTCAACAAATAGTTATGTGTGCCTGTAGAACAGCAGACAGCAGAGAGCCTTGTTTACGATGCTCTCTCAGCTTGCTTTGCACAATAGTGTTTGATATAGTTTGGGTCTTCTATGTCTCCCAAAGAGTCATGTATTGAAGATTTGTCATTCCCAAGTAACAAATTCTGGTAATGTTCAACCCTTAGGAGGGAGAAGGATTATGATCAGGAGGAGGAGGAGGAGGAGGAGGAGGAAAAGAAGGGGAGAAGAGGAAGTGGGATAGGAGGGGGAGCAGGAGAGGTGGACAAGGAGGAAGAGGAAGGACAGCAGGCAGAGAAAAAGAGGAAGTGGAGTCATCTGTCTGTCCACTTGTCTCCGATGGATGATTCCTCCAAGCTCTTCTGTACTAAAGTTGGAGGTTTCAATGTTGGCTTGATCACTGGTAAATGAATGGAAAAAAAAAATCTGTCTTTCTCAACCCTTTCTACCTTCTTTGATTTTTGATACACAAGGAGACTAAGTGGGTAGTGTGTAGTTGGTAATGATTTTTTTCAGCTTTTTATATCTTCCAAAGTCACTTATTATAATCCTAACCCTAGATTTCTTTTTCAGTGATTAAAAGTAGAGCTCTCCACCCTTCCTGGGTAGTTCACAGAACCTGTGCTTGTGCCTAGGGCCTTGTGCTCCTTCAGCCCACTTCACACTCTCCACTTCCTTTTTAGGAGTGAGACCCTGTGGACAGAACTTTAATAAGAATCCACTATGGAAAGCAGTGTGGAGAACCCTTTAAAGACTCAAAATGAGTCTACCACCTGACCCAGTCATACCACTCTTGGGTATGTACCCACAAGACTCATCCTACCATAGAGATACATGCACATCTATGTTTATTGCAGTTCTCTTCACAATAGCAAAGAGCTGCAACCAACCCAAGTGCCCCTCAGCTGACGAGCGGATAGAGTAAATGTGGTACATCTACACAATGGAGTTCTATGCAGCAGTAAAGAAAGATGACATCATGAACTTTGCAGGTAGATGGATGGAACTAGAAGATATTATATTAAGTGAAGTAACACAGTCCCAGAAAAACAAATGAAGAATGGTATCCCTAGGCACCAAGTAGCGAGTTGTAAGGCAAACTGAGCAACATTAATGTTATATTCCTGTTTATCTGAAAGCAACTCTCCTCTTATAGTGTGAATCCCTTAACAGGCTCTAGAATTAACCTACCACTTACTTTCAGATTTTGTAATTTCCATATATGGGTGGAGGTTATGTGTGTATATTTTAGAGTAATATAAAATTAAAAGGGAAAAATGTGAATCCTGAAATAAAAAAAAAGATTTCTTAAAATGGCCCAAACCTAAATAAGTAAGTAAATAAATAAATAAATAAATAAATAAATAAATAAATAAATAGCAACAAAGCAAAAACAATGAAAAATAATCCAAATGACTGCAACCACAAGATCAGGTTATCCTGGAATCCACAGCTGGGACCTCCCTAGCAGCTATGTAGAGCAGAAACTCGGGCGTCACCTAGGGGGCTTCCTCTGCCTACTGGCCCCTCACAGCTCCCATCATTCCTTCTCCTCCTGTAATGTCCACTTCCATCTAGGGAGGTCATGCTTGTACTTCTGGAGGACTATATTCCTGCTATGTAGGAAGGATCAGAGTAACACTCCCATAGTCCTTGGTGACAATGGGTGAGAGACATCAAGACATCTTGAGTTTCAAAAATATTATTGGACATACAAAAGGCTGGAGCAGAAAACACTCTGAGTTTTTATGAGAACTATGCATTCCTGCTGAGCAGAAGTTTACAGGTGAGATGACTGGGGGGAAAACACAAAATAGGGGATGGAGCGGAACAGAGCAGTAAGATGGAAAGTTAATGAACTAGTCTGTAAGTGGGCTAACGAGGCAACTTCAGAACTTGCTATTGGCTGCTGAGGTCCTAAGGGGGATCCCGGACCAGTGGAGTGTGCCACCTTCCAAATATGTTCTTCCTGGGTCTACCCTCAGCCCGCAGTGCCTGACCCGAGGAAATGACTTGTTCCTCAGCACTGCCCAGCTGACTGTGTTATCCTCCCCACCACTTCATATTTTGAGATCTCAACCTCAGATGTCAATGAGTTAGGAGGGTCGTTGGGAGGTGACTGAGTCATTACAGTTGACCTAGTGAGTGCGATTAGTGCCCTCTGATACCCAGAACATTTCCTCCCCCTTGCTCTGTGTAAACACACAAGAAGGCATTGTGAATCCAGAATCCAGATCTCACCCGACACCAGACTTACTGACACATTCCACCTAGATTCCCAGCCTCCAGAACTATGTGAAATGTATCTTGCGCATGTAAACTCTGCCCAGTCTATGATATTTTGTTATAGAGTCCCAAATAACATTAGCCCACAGCTACTTCTGCTCCAATGTTAAGTCATCACTCATCAGTTAAGTCTAATAGTAATGAAATAATTGAATCAAGATTTATAGAAGTTCAGGCATAACCAAGAATGTGAAAGGGAATTTCCATAGAAACTACAATTCTCAGTTGGACACTATGCACGAATCCAGCAGAGCCCCTCCTGTGTAAACATTTTGGAGGTGTCAAAGGGGAGGAAAATAAGAGCAATTGGAAGAAACTGAATCGAAAGAATAATCTGATTGTCTTGTGAGTGTTGCTTCTGCCAAGTGATGGGAGACTCTAATACTCACAGACACAAGCCCATATACATGGACACCACCTCGTGCCATCTGCAAACTAACAGCAACCATGTTTGCATTCCCTGGTGTGGCCCTGATATTCACATAGAGATTTCTACTAGTTACTGCGAGGTTAGCAAGTCCTCAGACGAATTCTGTGCATGACCTGCAACAATCTTCTCTTCTTTTTTTCTCTAAGCCATGCTTGATACCAGCTGCCAGGAGGATGTACAGGCACAGGCACATGACTGCACACACACACACACACAAACACACACACAATCATGGGCACATACACACCTGCAAATGACTGCAAACACACACACACACGCACACACACACATGCAATCATAGGCACATACACACCTGCACATGACTGCACACACACATGCACACACACACATGCAATCATGGGCACATACACACCTGCACATGACTGCACACACACACACACACACGCAATCATGGGCACATACATACCTGCACATGACTGCACACACACACACACACACACACACACACATGCAATCGTGGGCACATACACACCTGCACATGACTGCACACACACACATACACACGCAATCATAGGCACATACACACCTGCACATGACTGCACACACACACACATGCAATCATGGGCACATACACACCTGCACATGACTGCACACACACACACACACACACACGCAATCATGGGCACATACACACCTGCACATGACTGTACACACACACACACACACACACAATCATGGGCACATACACGCCTGCACATGACTGCACACACACACACAATCATGGGCACATACACGCCTGCACATGACTGCACATACACACACACATGCAATCATGGGTACATACACGCCTGCACATGACTGCACACACACACTCACACAATCACGGGCACACACATACCTGCACATGACTACACACACGCACACATGCAATCATGGGCACATACACACCTGCATATGACTGCGCACACACACACACACACACACACACACGCAATCATAGGCACATACACACCTGCACCTGTCTGCACACACACACACATACACACGCAATCATAGGCACATACACACCTGCACCTAACTGCACACACACACACACACACACATGCAATCATGGGCACATACACACCTGCACATGACTGCACACCACACACACACACACACACACATGCAATCATGGGCACATACACACCTGCACATGACTGCACACACACACACACGCAATCATGTGCACATACATGCTTGCACATGACTGCACACACACACAATCATGGGCACATACACGACTTCACATGACTGCACGCACACACACACACACACACACACAAATGCAATCATGGGCACATACACACCTGCACGTGACTACACACACACACTTTCCTTTCTGTGTAAATATGATCCTACTTCAAAATATTTATTTTTAATTATGTGCATAAGTGGGAGGAGTGTGTGTGTGTGTGTGTGTGTGTGTGTGTATGCATGGTTTCCAGTGTCACTGGGGGCCAGAGGTGTTTGATCTCTGGAGCTGAAGTCACAGGCAATTTTCAACTGTTTAGCCTGGGTGCTGGGAGTCAATCTGGTCCTCTGGAAGAATAGTAAGCACTCTTCAACTTTGATCCATTTCTTATGTTTTGGGTTAAGATAAAATATTCACACAAGGCAGCATTTGACATGTATCATTTGGTGATTTCTGTCTTTCTTTTTTTTAATTAATTAATTTATTTATTTTATGTGTATTAATGTACTGCCTGCATGTAGGTTTGTGCACCCGTGTCATGCAATGCCGCGGAGGTCAGAAGAGGGTGTCAGATTCCCCTGGAACTGGAGTTAAAGACGGTTCTCAGCTGCCATGTGGGTGCTGGGGATCGAACCCAGGTCCTCTGCAAGAGCAGTCAGTGCTCTTAACCACAAAGCCATCTCTCCAGCCCCTGATTTCTGTCTTTCAAAATACTTATTTGTTTAAAATACTTGGTCTTGATTCATTGTCTAAGAGACTGGGTTTAAGTTGTATTGCATTTCAGGTTATCAATTCCTAAAGGCAAGCAGCATTTTGACCTTGCTATCAATGACATTTTGGGCCTTATCAAAAGTCTGAGCTGAACAAATGTGTGCTCTTCCAGTTTATAGCTTAGTCAGGTTTCTCTGTGATTATTAAGCTAAGCAACTCTAAATCACGTAATATAAAATTCAAAGAATAATCTATTCCAGGGAAGTTTCAGTAGCTAGCGTGGCAGAGAAGGAAGAAAATTAAAAATTGCTGCCAAGTTTCTCTTCTATCACCTCCAGAATTGGGGTGAATGGTGAAACTACAACAATATAGACTGGACACTCATTTGATCAACTTGATTGAACATACAAGCCCCCCCCCCCTGCTGGATGGTGGGACCCATGAGCTGTGTGGGTTTGGGCACAACTGCTTGCAAATTGGTTTTACATGAAGAATGCTTGTACTCACAAATTATCACTTATTGTTAAAAAAATGAAAACAAAACAAAACAAAAAAACAGAGAAAGATGCAGAAAAGTTACAGCAGAATGCATGATCTGGGATGGGTAGGGGGGGGGCAGGGGGAAGGGAAGGGGATATACGCCTGAACTGAATTGGAAAATGATGTATGAAATACACAAAGCATAAATAAAAAAAAAAGAAAATGGAAAAATCACAATAGGCAAATAAATGTTCCAGACAATCATAGGAGAATACATAAAAAACTTACTCTATAAAATAGGGGTCTTAGAACCATTAGTACTATAAAATAGTTAAAGAAGTTTTAGAACCATTACTACTCAAACTGTTCAGAAGGATTCAAACAGAGAGAAATTTCCCAAATTCCTTCAATGAAGCCAGCATCATTCTAATACCAGAAACAGGCAAAGACAGAACCATAAAAGAAAATTATAGACCCATCTCATTAATGAACATAGATTCAAAAATTCTAAACAAAATANAAAAAAAAAAAAAAAAAAAAAACTAAAATATGCCAGAAGAAAATGTGTGAAGAGCCAGCTGTTGCATTTGGAAATGTGGCTCTTTATTTAAGATCCCCACAGAGATGATGTCCGTGTAAATTCTGGAATCACTCAGATGCAGAGGCTCTAGAGAAAATGGGAAGGTATGGGCTGAGGAGCAGTGGGCACCACGGACATCTTCTTGGCTGGCAGTGGGGAACACATGTGGGCAACTGACAGAAGAGCTGGGCCAAATGCAGGGACACAATCCACACAGAGTGCTTCCCTGCTGTGGAGTATGATACATGAGGCATGTTTGGATAAGGGTCATGAAAGAGAAGCCTGTTAAAGACCTTCTCTTGAATAGGCTTGCAGCCATCTGTACTTACAGAGCAGAAGGCTGCTTGTGTAAAATATCAGCAGATGTACTCAGAATGGGCACTTCTTGGAGTCACACGGATAGGCTTCCGAGAACTTAGGATGTGGGATCAACTTACCAGTCAGCGGTGTAAGAGTTTGCACAGTAATCCCTAAGCAACATCTTCAAAAGCACCAACAACTTTTGTCTTCTGAAGTCCAGCAGTTTTACACTTTACATAATCTCTCTTTGTCTGCCTTCCCATGAGGCTGTGCCCATGGCTACCCTCTTGTGTCTGTCAAAACCCACCTCCAGGCTGGTTCTGTTCCCTGTGGGATCAACTTCCTGTCCTTTACCACATGGCTGGATTTGCCCCAATCATGAATGAAATAAATTTTCTACCTTACTCCCATCCTTGCTGGGCTCTAGATCCATTTTTATGAAGTGTCTCCTGTCACCTGAGACAGCTCGTCTTGGATAGGGATACCCATTCAGACACATGATCCCATACAATTCAGCATGTCCATTCTTTATCTGTTTCTTCATTTTAAAAACCTTCTTCCTGAACATCTGATTGAAGGTGGATGAAATAATTTTATCCCATTGACTTTATGACAAATATTATTTCTCACACCGACTATTGTGTGTATTTTTGTGTTTTTGTTCTAAACCTTTCTTCCAAGTTTAATTTCATTTTTGTCTATTGGGACAGAGTCTCATGACTTAGGCAGCTATGGATGATTTCAGTGCCAGATCCTCCTGCCTCATCCTGAGAAAGTGGGAACTAAAGGTGAGTTTCACCATGGCAGGCTTAACGTTAGATTCTTGAAGGGCTCCAAAGAAAGCAGATTTGAACAATAAGCAAATGCCACAGTAGCAGTCGAATTAATGATTATGCCCAAGATGAAAAGAGGAAAGAAATGAGCAGGAGTGAGCAGAGTGGATGGGATGGGAGAGGGGTGTCCCTCCTAAGCCAGACAACAGTCCACCATCCTGATCTTCATTTTGAGGATGGGAAGGCTGGGGCAGGGAAATCCTAATAAGCCTCAGACCCTTGGGCACAAGGGCTGAGGAGCAGACTACAGACAGCTGCTTGAACTCAGCAGACTCCATGGGGAGGAATCTTTCCACTCTAGCCAACCACAAATTGGCAATTATTACCCCAAATGAGGCTCTTGTAGACTGTGGATGGCTGAATGCTGAATGAAGAACCCTGAAGATAGCATGTTAACATTCTCCATGGTTTACTTGAGGGCTCCTTTCCGGCCACATAGACTCTGCAACCACATTCTCACTTGCAAATATGTACTTGCAATTACTCATGAGGCTTCATTTTGTATAATCTATCCATTTTTTAAATAAGTTCGCCAATTCCAGTCTTAGGCTACTGATGGATTTTATTTGTACTAATGGAAAAATAACCTCTCAGAGCCAGGGTGCTTTCCTGACCAGAGAACAGTAAACCAAATCCCCACACAGTCATGTCCTGGCTGCTGTGCCTCTGGCCAACCTGTGTCCTTGTTCTTGCTAAGTAGAGGTGAATTTCCCCTGCAGTTTATGTCACTTTTAGCCATCAGCATGATAAAAATTGAACAGGCATTTTACAGCTCTAATTGTGCCCAATCACCCAAGATTTATTGACTCTGAGCATTAAATGTACACGAGACTTCTCTGCGGGCTCATAAGTCCATGTTAATTTACCCAGTAAACATTTACAGGGACCTCAAACATGCCAACATTGCTGGTGATTCGGGTACGTGGGAGGGGCGAGGGGAGAGGGAGTTGGAGGCTAATGGTTTGTATCCTGCCAACTTCTGCTCACACTCCTCTTCCTCTAGGAACTGCACTTCTTCGAAACAATACTGGAAAAAAGGGGCTGATGTTTCATATGCAGATATCAGAGCAAAGCAGAAGAGAAGGCAGTTGCTCATTCCTTCCTTGATCCATCATTTCATTTCAGTAGAATATGGTGTTTGCGAATGAAAGACTTCCAAAGGTTCACTTAGTAAGTGAGAAAAATCAACTCTAAGCAGAGGAAAACAAAGACTAAAAGAGTTGCATTTGTAAAAGTAAACAGTAGTGTTACAGAGACCCAGGCTGGGAAGGTTGGAATTCAGGGCCAGAGAACTATCAAATAAAGATAGCAATACAGGTCTGCCTGCAAGAACGAAGGCAGCTTTCTACAGTGAAAAGGAGACCATGCTCTGTAGCAAGGAATTTCACTTTAAAACAGCTGGAAAACTTTGCATGTCCCCAACAGCAAGAAAATACCTTTGAAATATTGGGTTCCTGATTTGATCATCACACACTGTATCCATGTAGTGAACTATCTCAGTGTTATTCAGAAATGTCTACACTTATTATCAATAATATATGAAGACAACAGGGAGACACAGTGGCAAATACATGTGATTCCAACTCTCTGGAGGCTGAGATAGTACGGTCACATTTAAAGGCCATTCTGAGATGCAGAATAAAATCTTGTCTGGAAAAACAAATAACGAAAGTTAAGAGCACTCCACGTAGACTCAGCAATGATCAGCAGTGTGAGGAGACTGCCCACTGTAGCACATCTGTCACAGAATGAATAGCAGGACTTGTGAGTAATTCACAGTAGGGAAAAGTCTAATTAAAAGTTGGCAAATGATGTGAATAGCCATTTTCCAAAGGAAGGCATCCAAGAGCCCTGAGGCATTGGAAAGACTGTTCTCCTCCGAAACCACCAGGGAAGCGTAAATCAAAACCACAGGAGAGATGACCTAGCACTGACCAAAGAAGCAGAGGTAGCAAGTGTGGGGGAGGATGGGGACGCTGTTTGCATGTTGGTGCCATGCAGATCAGGGCAGCCACTGTGAGCCCTCTTCAAAGAAGGAAAGAAAAGCAAAACAAAACATGGGGCTGGAGAGGTGGCTTGACAGTTAAAAACACATGCTGGCTTTTCAGAAAACCCAGGTTCAGTTCCCAGGACCCACATGGTAGCTAACAACTGTTCATAACCTCAGCTCCAGATAAATAGATGATAGATAGATAGATAGATAGATAGATAGATAGATAGATAGATAGATAGTAGATAGATAGACAGAGATTGAAAAGAACAAAGGAAGGATAAAAGGAAGGGAGGAAGGAAGACAAAACATGTGTACACATAAAATTAAAAACAAAACAAACTAAAATCAGAATGCCTATTTCATCCCACAGTCACTGTGCTGGATGCCTGTGCGGATGCAGTGAGGTCTGGATATAGAAGAGATATCTGGGGAAATTTCTTGTTTATTGTAGCATTATTCAAAGTGGCCAAGAAACATAGATGGCCCATGTCTACAACCTGATGAACTGATACAGAAAATGAAGTTTATGTACATTGTGGAATCATCATATTTGGCCACAGAGTACAGATATGGCTGAAGATCAACATGTTAAATGAAATACAGCAGACACTAAATGTCAAATGTCTTATGTTCTCACTCGTCATATTGAGAGTAGACTAGAGGTTACCACAGGCTAGACAGCATGTAGAAGAGGAAGGAAAAGACCAGATCTGACTCCAGACACCAAGCTTTTGTGGAAGAGGAGCAATGAAACTGGGTATAATATCACAGTTCAGCAACTATGGATATTGAAGATGTACTTCGGGATAGAAAACATCTAGAAGAAAGAACTATTAATGTTTTCCTCACAAATCTGATGCTTGAGAACATAGATACAGGCCCTGTGTATATACCACTAACCAATTCACTCATGGACTCTGGATAAAGCCACTCTGACTTGAACATTGTACAACGTACAGATGTATTGAAGCATATCTTAGCCTGTAAATATATATCATTTTGATGTGTCCATTAAAATGAATCAATTATATTAAATACATAACTTAATTATAAAGAAATGACTAGAGATGTTAACCTCAAACAACAATAGGTGAGCCGTGTAGGTCTCAGCCTAACCAAAGCTTTCCACACACACTTGTTATAGGAAATTGTGATAAGACTTAGAGTTCCCTGAAAAGAAGGAAAGAAAGAAGAAACCTCAGGCAAGACAAGGGGGAGGAAAAGAGAAGGGTAATATCAACTAGGATCTGTTATATGACTAGCATCTTCTGAGATAATTCTCTTAATAAAGTGACAGCATGAATCACCCACTTCACATTCGAATGGATGGGAGTGCCTGTGTTCCAAGACTAAATAACTCATCTGTGATGTCAGCACTCAGGGATGTGATTTCTTCATAGGCTATTTTTACTTTCTGTTTTCTGTGACTAAACAAAACAAACACTGAAAAATCTAAGACACCTAAATGAAAAAACAAACACAGCAAACATCCTGATTTTGTTACTATTTTATGACAGACCTCTGTGGTTTCTGGTAAACTTCAAGGTCTGTTCACTTCAGAGTCAGAATTTCCACCTGTGCTCAGAGAATGTGTGATGCAGATCTGATGGCTTTTAAAGATTGAGCATAGCGCTGGGCATGGCGGCGCAAGCCTTTAATTCTAGCACTTGGGAGGCAGAGGCAGGCGGATCTTTGTGAGTTCAAGGCCAGCCTGGTCTACAGAGCGAGTTCCAGAACAGCTGGGGCCTCAGGGAGACTCTGTCTCAAAAAGACCAAAAAAAAAAAAAAAAAAAAAAATGGCATGAAGAAAAGAAAGATTTCAGTGGATCGAAAGAGTTAGGAAGAGCTAGAAGAGAAGGTTGTGTTATACTCCCCGTAACCCTTATTTCTCAAAGAAAAATTGTAGAATCTTTTCGGGGATTCAGAAAAGAGGAAAGTTTATTTCTGTCTGTATTGTATACAGTACTATTCTTTCTTATGCAACATCTTTCGATTTCCCATTATATCAGTAACCTGTGACAAAAGAGGATTATATTTAATTTGGGACCTTAAAATTAATTATCTGCAAACTCCCTGTATATTATAAGGGACTGATTTTATTTTCTCATTTTCTTTTTTTTTTTTTTAATAGTTTTTATTGATGCTTTTTTGCATTTCATACATTTTTTCCAATTCAGTTCAGGCTTATTTCCCTTCCCGCCCCCCACCCCCACCCCATCCCAGATCATGCATTCTGCCATAACTGTCCTGCATCTTTCTCTCAGTTTTTTTTTTTTTTTTTTAGCTATAAGTGATAATCCATGAGTCACAAGCATCCTTCATGAAAACCTATCTGCAGGCTGTTGTGCCAAACACCTACAGCCCACCATCCAGTGGGGGGTGACAGTGTTTGTTCAATCAAGTTGATCAAATGAGTGTCCAGACTACATTGCTGTAGTTTCACCATTCACCCCAATCGCAGCCCTTACATTCTACCACGCCCCCTCTTCCGCAGGTTGTTCCCTAGACTTAGAAAAGGGGCACAGGTGGATGAGAGGTAAAACAGTCCACTCTCTCTGGAGCTGTTGACTTGGACTCTGGTCAATTCTGGCTGTTTCCTTTCATGGGCTGACAGTTTGTCCAGGAATAACCTTTCGATCCTGGCCTGGCGCGTTATGGCGTCTCCCTATTTTCTCATTTTCAAGAAACATATAAAACCACTTAAAAGATGTGGTAAATTTGCACTTTGCAAACAAAAGCAAATTGCTGATTACAGATGTGAATATCTCCATGCATAGCAATTTGCAACTTACTAAGTGTTCTATGAAGGTCTGTGTAATTTTCCTCTATGGACCTTTAGCAAGATCCTAAGAGGGAACTTTTCTCAGGGTTCTTTGGCCATAAAAATTTCTTACATGGTTCGAAGCTCTAAATCTTTTCATTTCCAGAAATTAAGCTGCAAAAGATCAAGAAGGCATTTGGAAGAGAAGTGTAAATAAATGCTGATCGGAGAGATGCCTGTTGCTTAGCAAAATATGCAAATCCTGCATGGATATTTATCTCGTAGTTATTGGGAATCTGTTCCTACATTTTTTTTACTAAATAGTGATGCTCAGCTTCCGCTTGTTCTGTAATCATCCTGACAGGAGAAGAGGTGATCTAAAGAGAGACACCACCCCTCCCATTCCATGTCAGACCTCAAGGAAGGAGACCTCTTCAGGGACCCCATGGTAAGGAGGAGCAGAAGCCTGGTGCCAGCCAGGTGAGTTTGTCTACCAGAAAGTGATTTCATACATTTCTGGCAACTTCATGGACTACCTTACAGGAGATCCCAGACCATGATGGATCCATGCTGGGCCGGACCACACTGACCAGGACTGATTGGCTCTGAACACCTTCTAACTCCTGTGCAAACCTAAGCCTACTGTCGGAAACTGCAGGTGGACTTGAGAGCCACTGTAACTTCATCTCTTCCTTTCTGTAACATTTCTATCTTGATCAGACCTTTCTCTGCTTGCCCTGAATTGTCTAATTGGGGTCCAGTGCTGGTGACTATCTTGGTTGTCAGGGCTACTGGGGTGCAGACTGGCCCTGACAGTTCTGATGACCTTCTAAGACATAGGAGCCATGCAAGAAAGCAGATTTCATTGTCAGCAACAGTGAAGCAATGGTTGGTGGGTTGTCAGGTGATGCTTTTCCAATGTCTTTCCAACCTTCTTTTTTCTTTTTTATTCTTTTTTAATTTTCATTTTTTATTGATGCTTTGTGTATTTCATACATCATTTTCCAATTCAGTTTAGGCATATTTCCCTTTCCCTTCCCCCCCACCCCACCCCACCCCATCCCAGGTCATGCATTCTTTTTACAAGCCTCCTTCAAGTCCCTGGCAGTCTCTGTCATCTGAGCTCCTGCTCAGTCAGGAGTACGTTTGTTTGCTCACAGGCAACAACAACTTCTTCTCTCACTTCTCTAAAGGAGCATGGCTCCCTAAGATGCTTCTAATGCCCTGGGAGCTGTGCAAGCTTTTATGGGGATGCTGTACAAGAAAGCTTGTTAAGAAGCAGAGACCTTGGAGTGTCTGACATCACATCAGCATAGGTGGAGAGCAACCAGGTCCAGGAGTGGCAACATGTTCCTCATTACATTTTGGAAGAGGGGGTGAGAGATTTCCAGCTTTGCAAGTGAGGTAAAGGTCCCTCCCCCTGCAGGGCCAATGCAGCTTCTTCAGACACTAATGGCTGGAATAACTAGACAAGGTTATTCCACACATCCCCATACAGGGAAGGCGGAGGTCTTCACATGAGTGTCCCATGGACTTTTTAAATTGCTTCTCAAATGCCAGCCACCAAGTAACCCAGGCAGGATTTAAAACTGGATTCTCAGTTGCCAAGGTAATTGGCATTCTACCATCAATTCATCTGCCCCAAATAAACTTCGCACTTCAACAAGGGAGAGTATTATTAGGTGGATCTGCAAAATTTGCAGGGAGATGGATTTCTTTTGAAGTGTTGAACTTTCTGGAACATCTTAATCCAATTTAGAGAAAAGGTCATGATAACGTTGCCTCTCCTTTTTCTTTTTAATATATCTTCTCTGGGAGCATACATGTAGGCACACAATCCTTTAAGGACTCACTTAATAAACTACCGGTGAATGCTGAGGGGAACATGGCATCAATTGGAAACTGATGGCTGCATATACTGATGCTCCGTCCTGGGCCATTGCTGGGCATTTGGCACACTGGCTTATACTGTAGAAGGTCCTAGGGAGGCAGGGTCTCTTGGCTTCCCTATTCTTTTTAAAATATTTTCATTGAATTTTTGTGAATTTCATGTAATAGATCTTAATGAAATTTAGATACTCTCCCCAATCTGTGCTCCATGCATTATCTCATAAATGTTAAGTCCCATACAAAAAAAAAAGATGGAGAACACTTGAAGAAGACACCTGACATTGACATGTGGCCTCAACACACACATACACACACACACACACACACACACACACACACTCATACATACCCAAACACATAGAGACACATACATACACACACATACACACAAAGTGGTACATACATATGCACACACACACACACACACATGGTCACTCACAAATGTGCACACACAGGTTCATGGATACACATGCATGCACACACATGTTCACATACACACTCATACATGCATGCATACAGATGTTCTGACACACATGTGCACATGTACACACATGTAAACACACTCTCAAACACGTGCACACACAGCAGAAAGACAGTTCAGGAATCGCTGTCAAGTCTACCTCCTTGCTCTCTACAGATTGCAGCTTGCTGAGTTTGCTTCAGGAAGTAGCAGGTGTTTGCTCACAAAGGCTGCAGTGCTGGGGAACCCAGAAGGGATTACAGGAGGGAAAACTCTTGAAAACTCTGGAAGTCAGAGTTCAAATCCAAGCCCACACAAGACAGAACAGACCTGGGCAACAGAAAAGTATCTGGAAAAGCAGTGGGATGAGAGCCCCAAGCTGAAGATCTGATTAAGATGTAGAATCCAAATTCCAGAGTAAACGATTAATGAATAGGCTTTGAGGAAATTACATATGATTGAAGAAGAATTTTCACAGTTACTGCTGTGTAGCCTGTGCTCATGACCCTCAGGCAAGCTTCTTGACCTCTGCACCCAAAGCTGTGCAGATGCAGGTGAAGGAACAGCGTTTCCACCTAATCAAGTTGCTCTGTAACTCAGCCTTCAGTACACAATAGCTGCTCTGATTGACCTCCACGTGACAAGTCTTCCAGCACCTTCCCCCCTGGAAGCTTTCTGTAGTTGGCTGTTTGTATTTCAGCTTTAGCTAACTACATCGATGCTAATAATGTGTCTTATAGATGCTGTACTGTCTAATAGAAAAAACCTTTATTTTCCTCCCCATGGCTACAGCAGCACCCAATGGTGTGTGGACATGGACATTTAATTAACAACAAAAAAACTTTATAACAAATGGATTAGATAAGAAACAAGAGACCAGCTGAATGAAGAAAGGACAAGCCATTTAATTGGGCTGCTCAGTTACCTAAGGGTAAGGGATGAACCCAAGCTTAACTTACCAAAGGCCAAGGAGGAAGCAGATGAGAATGGTCCCTTTGTCCTTAACAACAGAGACTTTTCTCAGTGCACATGAAAGAAGACTCAGTTATTGCAAACCAAAAGTGAAAATAATAATGCAAATTCTACTTGACTAGGAAAGCAACAGCAAATTCCACCTCAATCAGTATTTTGAATAAAATCAGGAAAAAATTAAAATATTTTCCCAGTGTATAGATGCTGCTCTTAATTTGGTTATCAACAATACAGGGGCTTATTCATTATTTACACTAAAATATATTTATCTTAAGAAGTAACAGGCTGGGGCTGGAGAGATGGCCTAGCAGTTAAGAGCGCCGACCGCTCTTACAGAGGATCCGGGTTCGGTCCCCAGCACCCACATGGCGGCCAAGAACCGTCTGAAACTCCAATTCCAGGGGAACTCCAGTTCCAGGGGAATCTGACACCCTCTTCTGACCTCCGCGGCATTGCACGACATGGGTGCACAAACTTGCATGCAGACAGTACATTCATACACATACAGAAATAAATAAAATAAAATTAAAATTAAAAAAAAAGAAGTAACAGGCTTTTTAAATTTACTTTAAGAATTATTCTTAAATTATATATCTGGATGTGGATATGCAGTTTGTTGTAAAGGTGTCCTTATAGATGAGAGGTGATGGGTCCACAGGTGGCTTTGTACCCTGTAATGAGGGTGCTGGTAGCTTTGTACCCTGTGATGTGGGTGCTGGAACCTGAGCTCAGTTCCTCTGGAAGCACAGAATGTGCAGTGAATGACTGAACATCTCTCCAGCCCCTAAGAAGTAAATTAACTAATAAATAATTTCTCTGTTAGTATAGGCTGGTATTAAAGATCCTTTAATAATTTATGTCGGAATATCTTCCATGAATTTTGACATTAACCTTCATCCTGTTATGTCTGATTCTCTGTTATTTATCAAATGAGTTTTGTTTAATTATAAGGAAGGTAAACTTCTTTAAATACCCCAAAGAGAAAATAGTCACTTTTCATTTGTTTTATTGAAATATCCAATATTTTCTTCCTGGCTTCCAAATTTTAAAATGGTTTACTTGAATTTTATCATTGACACTCTTTTTAAAATATGAGCATTATGAAGCATGGCATATGAAAATGTTTAAAGGAAAATGTTGAATTCATTTATGATCAAACATTATGTATACCCAACAACTTGACTCGCAGGTTCAAGTTTTCAATAAATGCCTCATTCTCCACTTGAAACTCTAGTATAGTTTGTGCACATAACCTCACTAACGTGTGGCTGCAGACTTGCAGGGCCTTATGTCTCTGCCTTCTGTAATCCACATGTCAACCCCAGGGGTTTATGGTGCAAACTTGTTCATAACATCTGATTTAGTTCATTTATGATTTGCACTGGATTTGTAGAAAACACTTATGAACTAGCACATTCAACTCAATCTTAATTTTATATGATGAACTAGAAGACTTACAAATGCACCCTGCTAAGGTCAACTAATATATACTGAGCTCAACTATTTCTTAACTATGGCTCTCGGGAGGCTCTCAGCCTACTGCTGGGGGCACAGTGATGAACAAGCATTCATACAGTTAAAATATGGGCCTCTTCACCCAGTCTACTTTTAATAGCTTATTATTTGAACATTTATATGGATCTATGACCAAGACCCCACACAGCTAATGCCTTGCTCACAGCTACACAGCAGGGACCTCTTAGAGGAGCTGACCTTAACTTCATGACACTGTCAACCTAAAATTGAAGTTCAGAAAAAGCAAAACTAATTTGTCTAATGCCTTCACCTATGTATTTTTATGTGTTTATAGCAAAACAAAGTTCCTGGACATGGAGAGATTGCTCATAGGGGTTAAGAGCGCTTGCAGAGGAACAAGGTTTGATTCACAGACCCCACATGGCAGCAAACAGCAGTCTGTTCCAGCATGCTCTTCTGACCTCCGAAGGCACTGCATGACAGGAATGCTCTCACACATGTGCTGCCAATACACACGTTGACATAAGATAAAACAAGTAAATAAAATATTTAAAGAAATAAAGTGCCTTAAATTGTTTAAAATGTTCAGAAATAGATTTTCTTTTATAATTACCAGAAAAGTTATATGTAAATTATATTTTCCTTTTCATCAAAACTTCAGAGGGAGAAAATTCCTTAGAGTTGTCCATTATGTAATTTATTGTTCCAAGAACTTTTGATGAGGTACAAGTCATTATTTGTACCCATCAAAAAGAAAGAACCAATGCATGGCATGCAGTGTTGGTGTGTCCAAGACTCTCGGTTCAACCCCTGGCACAAACAACCAGCCAAAGAAGAGAAAGCAGAGAATTGAGAAACAAGAAAACCCTCAAGAAATATTGGCAGATGATAACTGCTGGCGGAGGAAAGCCAGTCTTACTTAAATGTGTAATGGTGCTAGACAGGCTGACCGGGCTCCAGGGGACGAACTTACAGCACGGGACATCTGGGTGCACAAACTTGACTTGATCGGTCATAACATATCTGACAGAATATATGCAACCCTGCGGGAAAACCATGGGGGAGTGTAAATATGATCAAGATGAAGCTTATGTAATTCACAAAATGTCAATAATGTATGAATTAAAATCAAATTAAAAATAATTTTGACAATATAATAAAAAAGAAACAGAATAAATTAAATTCTGACCTAGGATTATGCTTTGTGGCCTATGGCTCCAATTTTTGAGAGGCTGTAACTCAGGGGACTGGCCCTGTCTTATATGGGTAGACATCTTTGTGGATTCCAGTCCTGAATCATTTATATATCTTATTATGGTAACATGAGCTTGGTTTGCTCTGGAGTGGACTGTGCTTTGAAAGCTTATTGAATAACATGTCATTTTTAAGAATTATGGTATTTTAAAACTGAATTTATCTCACTTTATCAAGTTTGTGAGATCTAATGACCTGCCACGCCTTTTGCACCCCACTCTTGTCTTTCTATTTCTCTTCATCTTCTGTCTCTTGCGCAGTGATGTGCTCTAACAGACACTCCTTGCAGCTCATGTCTACCATCCAGTATGGTCACTGGTGTTAAGTTTCCACTCTGAAAACACAAACACTGTAGAATGTCTTACACCACAAGAGGGTTCACAAAGCTACTCACAATAGCTCCTGTGATGGCAGGGGCCCTCTTAAATTCATATTTGCCTTTCTTTGTGCAATGCTAGGTTAAATTTGACCTAAAAGGAGGAGGGTATGAATATTTGAAAACATCTGAATCCCCACAAATCTTTGTCATATTGGCACAGTGTGATCAGATTCACAAGCAGAGTATGTATTACTGTACTTTGATAGGCATCCTTAGCATCAACACTAAAGGTAACACGGCAGCAAGCAAAGGACTGTAGAACACCAGGATGACAAAGAACTGGCTGAACACTTATTAACAAGAGGCTTACAACCTTCTGTTTAACATGAATCAAAGAAAATTGCATGAGCTGATGTTGGAGCCATCAGAAGAAGCCATCTCCATCCCAGGGTGTCCTGTTAAAGTGCAGGGCTGGGAGGAGGAAGCAGCAACCCTCAGTCCTGCTGTGAAGTACTGTGTGAGGTGCAGTACCAACTGCAGAGACTGTGCTCACCAGAAATCAGCAACCAGGATAGTGAGTGATGGGAATGTGCCCTGCCTCCGGATGCAGCAGAAGTATCAGAGGAATGTGCCCTGCCTCCGGATGCAGCAGAAGTATCAGAGGAATGTGCCCTGCCTCCGGATGCATGCAGAAGTATCAGAGGAAGCATTTTACTCATTTTTATCAGGGCCTAAGAAAGGAGATCCAGTACTAAAGATGGGCAGGGTTGGGGGGGCAGGGCGGGAATGACAGAGTAATGGTAATGACCTCTCCCAGCAAGAAGACCTGCTTCCCAGAAACTCGAAGGCAGCTCTCTTGCACATTCAACTGAATATAAGAGCTCTAAACCAACAAGTTCACCAGCCATGATGTGGACTGTTGTGCCAACCCATTCCACTAATCCTCATGAGGAAAATTATTCATAAGCCATGTTTATTTAATTCATATAAACAGAACACTTATTTCTCAAGGAAAATGCTGATGTGTTTCTAAAAGTGTTTCTAGAAAATGCCTGCTTCATCATTGTCATGCTCATCACTGTATTGATGCTGCCTCCTGAGCAAAGATCAAAGTTTTAAACTTTTTTTTTTTTTTTTGGTCTTTTTGAGACAGGGTCTCCCTGTAGCTCCGGCTGTCCTGGAACTCACTCTGTAGACCAGGCTGGCCTCAAACTCACAGAAATCCACGTGCCTCTGCCTCCCAAGTACTAGGATCAAAGGTGTGCGCCACCACGCCCGGCATTTATTTATTTATGTATGTGTATCAATGTAATGTCTGCATCAATTTTAAAATGGAATGTCCTTTGGTTTAGAGGATCAACGTTGTCTTATTAAAGATGCAATTGTGAAAATGACAAGTGAAGAAAGCAAACAAATGCCTGACCCATTTAATCTCTGACAAATACAAAGTCCTATGAATTGCAGATCATTTGCCAGTAGAACATTTTATGTAGCAAATTTCAGTCACGTTCTCTCCCTTAATAGTCCCCTATTTCCTAAAAGGAAACAAGTCTATCAGAACTGACCAAGTAAATCTGGAATAAAATACTAATGTAAGTGGCAGCACACCCTGCCTTCAGTTTAACATGGGAGAAAGGCACCATGCAGCAGCCATCTGTGTCCCACGCGTGCAGCCCTGCCTGCAGCTGCTGTCTCCAAGACTTGCTCACCTTTTTATTACATTAATAACTTGGCAATGACTGAGTTTCAAGGTAGCATATGAAAACCACAAAACTTGAAGATAGGTTCTGTCTATAAATAAATGTCAAAAAATTAGTCAAACTTGCCATCACGCCAATTATATCCTCACAGAAATGAAACACTTCAAAAATGTCTGGAAAAATTTGGGGGAAGACTCTAATTTCAGAAAAAGAAAATGTTCTGGGCATTATAGCACCATGCTTAACACAGACGAGATTTTTTAAAGTCAACAGGAAAGGTTGGGACTCAGATTTCCTCACGGAACCTAAAAAATGGAATCTTCCCAACAAGAACGTGTGCAGGAGGGTATGCGCTGGGACCCAAGCTCCCCCACCCCACGGTGCTTCCCAGCAGATCTCCTTCATGGCTAAGGACAACAGTGAGCTGGGTTGCTGACTGGGTTGTTTCCCTGAACAGACACCTCATCAGAAATGTATGCCTAGTTAATTGCTGTGCTGATTTACAGGTCTAGTAAGGATTTTCTTTTGCATGTCCAGCTAATATTATTTGAAGCTTTCATGGGATCTACTGACTCCTTCATGTATTAATAAAGTTTCCCTGCATTCTAAATTTTCTGCACATCTGGGAACCTCAGCTGGCCACCTAGGCCACTCAAGTTTCTTTGCATCACAGACTAAGGGGAGGTTTCACTCTTCCGTTGCTGGAGAGAAAACTGAGTCTCCCTAACACAGACAGGAGCTGCTCACAGATCGTCATGTCCTACACTTTGCATTTGTGTTTCGACACAATATTTTACCCCAGAAATACATAGAATTACTGTCAATGTAAAATACTTTGTGAGGAAGGAATTATATTTTTGCATACATTTTCTTTGAGGAGACTGTATATTATATGCATGGTCTGGCTATTCCAACTAGAATACACAATCATTTTAATGCCAATAATATATTTAGCTGATGGTTCAAAAATCTCTTGGATAATAGCATGTCTAACAACATTACTATCCTCAGTTTTGAAAAGGAAAAGTCTTTTGACTTTGTCAGATATTACAGCATATAATGTTTTGCTCAGATCACAGTTTTTAAATATTCATTATGCAAATTAGTAAAAGGTCAGATTCCTGTTCACTGAAATCTTAGAGAAACTTCCATTGATTCAATTCTGAAGACTTAAAAACTAAAACCCACCATTAAAAGTATTTTTTATAATTAACTATTCTCAAAACTCATGTTGAGCTGAGTATAGTAACCATAATTGTAAATGCTCAGCCTGTATAAAAGCCCAAACTGAAATCTGAGCCCTGTTCTTCTGTGACTTCAAACCAGATCCATTTTAAAGTACACTGATTACAAGCATTAATGTTTCACAGTAAAGTATTCAATTAAGTCATAATAGAGTTTATACACAAATAGAACCTATTTGGAAAAGAAAATTATGGGAAAGAATTAAAAGTTTTATAAGGAAACTTAAAATTATGCTTTCAAATTAGTATGTATCTAAATAGATATATTCTAATTAATAGAGCTTTAATAACAAATATGCAAAGTCATATATTTATATTTGGTCGTCTTCCCTCATGCACGGCTTAGTTTGTTATTTTAAATTTTTTATTGAATTTTTGTGAATTTCATACAAGATATCTTGACACTCTCCTTAATCTGCAGCCCCCACTATAGGACCGCCACCAGATTTGATGTATTCTGTCATCTATACTAAGGCCTATCATGCCCGGTGTGTGTCCCTAGTGCCCCTCAGTATGAGTCCGTCTGCTGGAGCCTAGCTATTCCTAAGGCTCAGAGAACATAGAGATCAGAGGGCAGAGAGAATAAGAATGCCTCTGTCAGCTCTCAACAGTGAGGCTTCCTCATGCAGCAGAGGGCGAACAACCTGGATAGCCACAACTGGCCAAGGTGCAGAGAACGGGAGCTCATAGAGTGCTTGTCCCTCCGAGGACACCTATGTCGAAACTCTGCCACCCAAGGCTCAGGGGCCATTGTGGAAGAGGGGGAGGAAAGGTGTTGAATTTTGGTCATCTTGATAAAACCGAGATACCTACAAAGAGGAAACCTGATCTGATGAATCGTCCCCATCATATCGGTCTGTGGGCAGGCCCATTGGGGAATTTTCTTGATTGCTGTTGGATTTACTGATAGACTGTGATGTGAAAGTTTAAGACAAAATAAACCCTTTCCTACTAAACTGGCTCTGGACAGTGTTTTATCAGAGTAACGGGAAGGAAACTAGAATACCTGGGTTCATTGTCCTGTTTTGATTAACAAAAGGCAGAAATGTTATGCAAATTTTTAAAAAGGTAAACAGAATTTGGACTTGAATCATGAATACACATAAAGTACTTGAAGTGTATTTACAGTATTGGGAGACATCTATCATGGACATTTTTAAAAATTTTTTGTTTATTTCTGTGTATCAATGTACTGTCTGCATGCAGGTCTGTGCACCCGTGTCATGCGATGCTGCAGAGGTCAGAAGAGGGTCTCAGATTCCCCAGAAGCTGGAGTGCTCCTGGAATTGGAGTTTCAGAAGACTCTCAGCCGCCATGTGGGTGCTGGGGATCGAACCCAGGTCCTCTGTAAGAGCGATCGGCGCTCTTAACCACTAGGCCATCTCTCCAGCCCCTATCATGGACATTTTAACATTGGCTATTTTCCTTTGCATTTGTGTCTTGATTTTGATCTGGCCTTGACCTTCCATCCCCTTCTGAGTGCTAATTTGTTTTAATGAAGTCCTGGATAGAGTCCACCATTGCCTCAGAACCTTCTCAACTCTAGTTGTTTGCAGATCCGCTGGCTTTCTGTGAGGGTTGTACTCTCTTGTCATTTCGATTGTTTTGAGATGTGCAGGAGATTAGTAAGGCTCACATTTGGTCAGGCCTCTGCAGTTATTTCCATAGGGGCCTTACTAAGTAGAGAAGACTTGCTTTGTGTGTGGACATGCTATCCCACAGGCTGGGCCCGGGGAGATGAAAAAGTAAAGGAAAACGCCAGAGAGCACAGTCTTCCTGGCTGCCAGGGTGCAAGCTGACCCACCATGCCTTCTGCACTGAAATTTCCAAGACTGTGTGACTCGAGATAACTCTTCCCTTGAGTTGTTCTGCTTAGATATGTAGCTGAAGTGACAGAAGTCTAACGTGCTTAGGAAATGCAGTAAGCACTTATTTGGTGTTCTAAATACACAGAAGGCAAGGAAGGAGGGAAGGAAGGAAAGAAGAAGGAAGGAAGGAAGGAAGGAAGGAAGGAAGGAAGGAAGGAAGGAAGGAATGAAGGAAGGAAGGAAGGAAGGGGGAGAGGAAAAAAGGGAGAGAAGGATAGGCACACAGCCATGCTTTCGTACAAATTTTGAGAGACTTAATATAAGGAAATGCATGAGTGAACTCTTACCCTATGCAGAGTGAGCTTCTGAAAACTAGGAGGAGTGAAGAGAATTTAAAAGGGGGGCATTGAGAGAGTTTGCAGCTTTCTACCTGACACAGCTCAGGCATGTCTTTGGAGCCAGGAGAATATCCCTGCAGTCCCATGTCCCAAGCTACACAGTGCTGACAGAATGCCTGAGCCACTCACATGGTACGCCAGGTTAAATCCATGAAAAGCAATCTTGCAAAACAAAACTAGACTACTAAAACTAAACAATTTTTAATTGCAAGACTTTTGGTTCTATAAGCTTCTTCAGTGACTCAAACTGCCTTCCCAGGCTTGATGGGTTCCACACCTCTCCATCGAAGCTCTTTCCAGGGTTCCACCCTCCAATTCCCTTCTCCATGAAACCTTCCAAAAGCATGGCTGGTGCATCCAGAAGCCACTCTTCGTGAAACAGAATCATGACTGCCACAGCTGTTCCTGGGAACTGGAGGCATCTCAGAAAGAACTCCCTAAGAATAGTGGCAGCTGGCACATGGGCAGGGGCGTGAGGCCTCTATGATTAAGTGATAAGCTCTTTCATTTTCCCTCAAGCCTCATTTCTAGGCAAATACAGCATTTTCTCCCTAAGAATAGACCAGACTTGCCCAGCACAATGTCAGTTCTTTCAAGAATGACTGATTGGTGTCTGCTTCATCCGAGAGGACAGTCTTTCAAAGACTTCATTTTCTCATCAAAGATGGTAAAGGGCATGGCCAAGTGACAGTGAAGTCATCAGATCCATTCTGGTGCCCGAGCACTCTGGCCATCACAGACTTCCCAACAAGGACTGTGGAAAAGCACACAAAGTCCTCCCTGCATGCTGTTCCTTAAGCTCTGTGCTGCCGCCCCACCACCCGGTTCCCTGACGGGTAAACTTACCCATCCTCAGGGAGGCTTTCATAGCTAGAAACTTCTCCAGGCCATGAAGGTGAGCCTCAAAGACATTGCAAATTAAGGTTTGAATATGGGTTCTTTCTCAGAAAGAAAAAAAGGAAACAAACTTGACTTCAGACACTAAATGTAAAATTGACCTAAATTAAAGGAACGGGGAGAGTTCTGGTCTATGAAGTCTGATCATTGGACTGCAGATCCTAATGTGATGGAGGGAAAAAGGAGTCACAACTTTTCAAGCAGAGACCTGGTCACAAGTTGGCACCAAGAAGCTGCAGAGGGTACCCTCCCTGCTGGAGGAGACCCTACACTGCCCAGGCATGGGCTGCTGCTGTGGCCTTGTGCAAATCCAGCTCTGACAGTGACAGGCTTCTGACTCCTGTTCCAAATAATTCAGAGAGCTTCATTCCAGATATTTGCAAGTGTGTCCTATGTATGTGCTCATATGTGCACATGTGGATATCTGTGTGTATGCATGTAGAAGCTGGAGGTTACATTTGTCCTCAAGCAGCCTCTGAATTTTCAAGACGGGCTTATTTGCTGAATGGTGAGCTCACTGATTCTGAAATGCTGGGTGATCGGTGAACATGGACATGCCTGACTTGACTTTCCTAGAGCTGGGCATAAGACATGAACCACCACACCAGCCTTTCCACATGAGTGTCAGTATCTGAACTCAGCTCCCTTTGCTTGCAAGGTAAACACTATACCAACTGAGCCACCGCCCCTGCTCCAGGCAGTATTTTCATAATGGAGGCAAGAAGCAAAGCCTATTGACTTCCCTCATGGATGATTTCTATGCTAGCAAATGAACAGAGTTTGTACTTTGTTCGTAAGTAGTGCTTAACAAACTGAAGGCAAACCCATTTTCCTTTTTTTTTTTTTTTTTTAGTTTCATCATTTTTTTTTTTTTTTTTTTTTTTAACATTTTTTTATTGATGCTTTGTGCATTTCATACATCATTTTCCAATTCAGTTCAGGTATATCTCCCCTTCCCTTCCCCCCCACCCCCACCCCAACCGAGATCATGCATTCTGCCATGACTGTCCTGCATATCTCTCTCAGTTTTTTTTCCATTTTTTAGCTATAAGTGATAATCCACGAGTACAAACATCCTTCATGTAAAACCAATTTGCAGGCTGTTGTGCCCAAACCCCCACAGCCCCACCTTCCAGCGGGGAGTGAGGGTATGTTCAATCAGGTTAATCAAATGAGGGTCCAGACTACATTGCTATAGTTTCACCCTTCACCCCAATCGCAGCCCTTATATTCTACCACACCCCCTCTTCCGCAGATTATTCCCTGGGCTTAGAAAAGGGGCACAGGGGGATGAGAAGCAGAACAGTCCACTCTCTCTGGAGCTGTTGTCTTGGATTCTGGTCAATTCTGTCCGTTTCCTTTCATGGGCTGACAGTCTATCCAGGAATAACCTTTCGATCCTACTAATGAAGCACAAGCAATTAGATATATAGGTACTTAAGCAGCATTAATAGTTATGGTAGGTTACTTTGGTATAGACACATATGTTTAGATGAAATGTTGATCCATGAACTACATTTTTCCCTGTTAAATATGACAGGGTCTTACTGTGGCTTATGATATCTCCTAACCTGTAGAGGATGTAAGCTTGTGGCATCAGCCATGGGTCATTCCTCCAAGGAGAGAGCCAATAGCCAATTAGATTTGGGATATACAGGCATATGGCTGCCTCTGCTGCACAGTATTTCCAGGCAGGTGAGGTGTAGCTGGTGATGACGGTGGAGTCTTGCTTGACTCAAGGAGACCCGTATTTGCTTTATTGGTTTAGTGGCCCTTGGTAACACTCTCTGGTATTCCAGAGGCCATCTGTACACTTGCATGTGTGGTCTCAATGCATCTTTCCCATGCTAACGTCAGGTCTTCAGCAGCAGGGCCTTATCGCCTCTCTTCTTTCAGGTATCCCAGTTTAGAGGCAAGGAGCCTTTACCTTTTGTGGGGCCTTAGATCCCCTGGCCAACATCCCCCTGGTGGAATAATCCATTACTGATGTCAGAGCTCCTGTATTGATATATTTTGCTTAAGCGCATAGTTTAAGGACTTTAGTATTATATTTGCTTCTGAACTGAGAGTAATCCTTTTCACAGTTCTATGTCTATTAGTCAATTAAAGAAGGCAGTTTTAAGGCTGCGATTGGGGTGAATGGTGAAACTACAGCAATGTAGTCTGGACACTCATTTGATCAACTTGATTGAACAAACAACCTGTCACCCCCCACTGGATGGTGGGGCTGTAGGTGTTTGGGCACAACAGCCTGCAGATAGGTTTTGCATGAAGGATGCTTGTACTCATGGATTATCACTTATAGCTAAAAATGAAGAAAAAAAAAACTGAGAGAAAGATGCAGGACAGTTATGGCAGAATGTATGATCTGGGATGGGGGGGGGGAGGGAAATAAGCCTGAACTGAATTGGAAAAAATGTATGAAATGCACAAAGCATCAATAAAAACTAATTTAAAAAATAAAAAAAAGAAGGCAGTTTTACCAGTTTTATAAGAGATTACCTCTATAATAGTTGTCTCCAATTTACAGTTGGAGAGCGACCTCATCATCATCATATTTCTCCTTGTTCTGGGGGGGAGGCAAGAAAGTCTCTCATATCAAAACCTTTGCAGCACCTAGAAGGTAAGTTTCATTAGGACTCATTATAAATAGTTGTTACATGTAGGGGCCACAGAGGGGTTCGATGTTTATGGCAATCTGAGGCTTTTCTTCCTTTCGATGTTCAGACGGGTCAACCTTTCAGTTGGCACTTTCTGGTACATCCTACTCAATGCTAAGCTGTGGGAATAGCACAGCCGTTAAAAAAAGGCTGAGGCTAAGAACCGCAAAAAAGCAAACCCGTTTTCCAATCACAGTAGGGCATGCTGTATTCATTCATTCTGGGAACTTTGATAGTAGTGGGTGTTTGCTAGTTAATGTTCTAGGATAAAGTTCCTCTGGGGTAGATGGAAACCCCATATGACAGATAGGGAATGCAGAATAGTGTGTTAAATAGTGGTATGTGTATTGGAGAAAAATTAAACAGGGTGAATGGAGAGTCTGTCACCCATTGTGGGAGAATATCTTACAACACCAAACAGATCACTCTCCATTTATAGAAGCCTTAATGTGCAATCCCGTTGTGGCGACTAGATTACTTACCACCTGCCAAATAATGTGAGCACTGTTTTATGAAGTCTTTTTATTCAGAGTTGGCAGAAATACTGTCCTTCTGCACAACCTGCAGCTATTTATTCTGTGTATGTTGTGACACATGGTAGCACCCACCTACCATTGCCCAGATCAGCAGATGAATGAGTCACAGAGTTCTATGCCCTGGGAACCTGGAACACTGCTTCAAGCCTAGACACAGACTTACTTAATAAATTGAATAGAAACCAAGCCAGAGCATCATTTTTAAAGGTCTCCACTCACTGAAAGCTCAGGCTTAGTCTCTCCTAACATGCACCATGGTGTTAGTGGCTGCTCTGGGCAGAGGAGCATCAATGACATGTGAGCAATCTCTCAGCCCACTTACCATATGCTCTGCCTGCACCTCACCATGCGACCCGTTGGCTCCACTGACTGCCCGTTGGTTCTGCTGATGCATTGTGTTTACAGAGTCAAGTTATCCATCTCCCAAACTCCATGAATATGTAAGAATAGAAACAGCACATTCAGTGGTGCCCTTGTTCCTGGTGAAATATTATGGGAAAGAGCTCTCCCTCCATAGCATGATGCCATGGTCCCAGTAGCACTACAGGCTGGGAGGAGCCCCCCCCATCCCTCTTCCTCTACTGAGTCAGCTTTGTACACACACAAAGAACTCACATAATTTTCTCTTTGATGAACACAAGAAGAAAAAAGACAATTCAAATAATCAAAAACATTAGAAAGCAGTCTAGGAAACCATTATGGCTCTTTCTTTAAAAGAATGTAAAGTTGCTCAGATTATCTGGAGATGGATGCATGTAGAAATTGGTTTTCTTAGAGTGGCTAAGGGTTCCTTTGCAGTGTTATGGAATTTGACAAGTCAGGAGGATTCCCTCACTACTATAATATTATTTATTCATGGACAGTAAACAAAATTCCGGAGGACTCTTTAATTGCCTGTCATTTTCTACTTTGGGCAGAATTTTTCTAATGATCCTGATGATGGATTCTCTGCATTATTAGGTTTAGGAATTAGAGGATCCAGGGCAGGAACCATAGCTCCACATTAAATGATGACCTAAAATGCTTATGGATTTAAAAAGTATAAACATTTAAGCTTGCCTACCACATATATCAGAGATATCCCAATAAATGTCCACAGCAGAGTGCATTTTGTGGGGGGTAAAACTGAAGGCTAATGATGGAGGACATGGCTTCCAGCATCTCAGCATTCCCTTTGTAAACAGGTCCAGACAGTGGCGTCACCTTGGGAAGTTATTCCAGAAATAGGGTCCTGCTGGCTTCCCTGCCCCAACTGCCCACTCACAGGGATTCAGCTTCTGCAACTCCCTGTAGCTCTTCTCTGGAGAGGTAAGCTATTGACATTAATTAGCATGTCCTGCTGCTAAAGGCACTAGTTCTAACTCTTAAATGCTGTGTGCACCACGTTCACCCACAGGACCCCTGTTCTTCTTCCTAAGCTTCAAGCTACATTTAATATTCTCAGGAACCATGAATTGTAACAGACAGAAAGAGTGTTCCCTGTTAGAGAGTAGAATCATCTTAACACATCATTTTTTTTTTAATGTGGGGCATGGGATTATATACCTTTTTACTTTGCAGAGAATTTGTTGGAACTTTGTACAAATTTTACTATAGAATAATTCCAGCCATTAAGTACTCAGTAACATAACTAAACAGCACTTGGTAGAGGAAAGGTTTATAGATAAAAAAAAAAAAGGTGTTAGAATGTGTGCGTTTGGATATGGAAATATGGAAACCAAAGATTCATGTGTACCAAGTCTGGGTACAGCCTACTGGCCAGTGACGATGTCCTAATATTCTCTAAAAATCTTCAAATGCATCAGTACCCAGAGTTTCAATATAATAATTTTAATATAATTTTCAATTCATTAATTTACTAAGTTAACAATTTCAAATTAATATTTTAATTTGAGCAATTAAATCCTGAACACTAATTATACTCTACCTGTTTTAAGTCTACGATGGCCAAGGCTGCATGTAATATTCTTTTACCCATAAAATCTTTTGTGACTTGGATGAGATATGAGTGTGGATGTTAGGTTGCACACGACTGACATAAAGTCCCCATGTCTTTTCATTTGTGACATGTCAGGCATCAGTGTTAAAATGTTCAGACAGGTTTTCCTGGGCTTTCTGTGTGCTCTTGTCTGTGGAATGGGACTGAACTCAGAGCCTCATGCCTACTAAGCCTCACCGAATTGAAAAGTCTTTTACTTTTTCATTTCTTTGTAACCCATTGCATCCAATTTCTGCTGATCTCCATCCAGTGAAGGTAAAGGTGTGGGCCCTGGAGGACGAACTTATTCATTCTGATTTCAGTGCAGTTTTAAGGACCAAGCAGCTCCTAAGGTCCCTGACATCATGCAAGCCTGGGATTAAATGTTTGCTCTGCCCCTGGCCAGGGACCCTGTCTGTGCCTGCAGTGTCCTTGACTCCCGAAGTCTATTCATTCTCATGCACAGATGGTTTCCTGAGCTGCCCACCACACAGACCTCAACGCTGGCTGTGGGGAAGTGCAGGGAAAAGCACAGTGAGGGGACCCATCTGCACAGACACACATGCTGTGTAGACGTGCATAGGCATGTGTGTGCATCCTCTGGACTCATGTATACAGAGCATGTGTGTACACACTCACATACTTGGTGTAGCTTTTATTTTAGATTCTGTGACAGAGAGACACATGATGAATTTTCTTCTTTCTAAACATAAAACCTTGGTTTCTCTCATTTTGTTCAATTTGTTCAGGTGAGACTTGTGTCTTCTGAGTCCTTGCTTCCGTTTTTCTTTACCCTAAAGGATCCTCTCATTTCTTAAAGTCTACTGTCATGTACTACCCCAAATTTGCTATGGCTGTATAATTCCATTCAGGATGCTTTGGAACAATCCCTTTTCTCCTTACTTATGAATTTTTCTGAATGACTTTCTTTTTATTCTCTTCAAAAGGAGCAAAAACAAACACTGTTATTTCCCTACAGTCTCAGATACTGTCTGCATGTGACTGATGGTTTCATAAAATTTTATGGACTCTCTTAGGTAATGGGGAGACTTCTACAGTGGCCTTGGGCATAAGGCTAAAACTCAAAAGCCTCCCTGCAGCTCGGAGTTAAGCCTGTGCCTAGACTCACACAGTAAAAGGAAGAGAAATTAAAGTGCACAGGTGAGAATTCCGCCTGGCTGGCACAGGAGGGCAAGGGGGCAGCTCATTGACATATTTTCTGTCAAATAGGTAAATTTGAAATAGGAATGTTATCTCTGAGAATGAGTTCTGCCTCTGGGATGGGAAGAATTTGCTCTCGGGGATTCCTCCTGGGAAGATTTTGTGACTCAATGGCAGAGAAGGGCCAAGGGAGCACGGAAGTGAGTCAGGGGAGCACAGGAGTCAGCGGCTGAGGTACCCTGGGTCAAGGCCGCAAGGATGGGATGTCAGGAAGATCCGCGTTGTCTCCTTAGACCCTTCAATCAGTCCCAGCCTGGCCTTGACCTGACCTCTAATGATCTTCTCGCCTACCCCCATGAATGCCGATTAGGCATGCACCGCCCCCTGCTGGTTTAGGCAGTGTTAAGAGCCAGGATGTAATTGGAGCTGGGCTATCACCATAAGACTTGTGACTCAGAGAAACTCTTCCTTCCAGCTCCCAACACAGCACCACCAGCTAGAATCAAGCATCCGAGGAGTGAGCTGCGAGGCATTTAAGCCAAAACAACCCTCAACTCTTCAAATCCACATTTCTTGCCAGGAAGACCCGCCATGCCAAGCAGCTTTCTTACATGACCACTAGTCACAAATCTTTCATCCCGAGGCACCGAGCTGTCCATGTTTTCCAAGCACCTCAGCTTGGCGTCCTATGCAGATGCCCCCTCCTGTTCCCATGTCTTGGTGGCTGTCTGCTCCATCTAGCCACAATCACCAAGGTGCAGTTTGTCAATAAAGAACAACTGCTTTCTGATTGGACTTCCCCTCCCTTCCCATCCTGCATCTTCACTGACTGCACAGTACTCCATTTGTCCTGTCCTTGTTTTGAATTATAGTAATTTAATTATATCCCTTTTCTTCTGAGCTCAATCACGACTGTGTGGCTTGCCTCTTCCTCCATCTCTGCATGCAGGGACACTTCACATGTCCATCACTTTGCAAAGCGGAGAGCAGATTCAGGCACATGCAGAGTAAAAACAGTCTGTCCAGTGGAAAAAGGGCTTTGAAAGTCTGTACTTTGACATAAGAGAGAAAACTCAGATATGTATTGCTAACCATGCTGGCGATGTGAAGTAGGAACAGCATGCCATACTGAAGATTGCCTTTTCCATTAGTACCAACAGAGCTGCATCTATTGACAAGCCGCCCTGCAGCTCAGGCTGTCCCTCCCGCCCTGAGGCCCTGAAAGGTGGGGTCTAGCACTTCTATTTCATGGAGAAGGAAAGATGGCTCAACAAGAATTACTGCATAAAACAGAACATGACTGCGTTTTGTACTTCAAGCCTTGTGTTCTTTCTACAAAGCCACCCCAGCCAGGCCAGGGACTCACTGACTTTCCCTGTCACATTCTGTAGTCACAGAAGCACAAGCTGCCATGTCAAGGCGCAGGGTAAACAGACAACCAAGTAGCACACAGAATTATGTAACAGAAAACCACTGGGCAAACATTACATTCCCTGTAACTCTCTCCTGTTGTTCACATGGTATGAACAACATTTTATGAGCCCATTGGCAGAGCTGATACCCTCCCCCTTGATTTCCCAACCCTCGCTCCCAGGCTTAGCACTCCGCTCCCCCCTCCCCTCCACCCCCGCTTCATATTTCAGCTGGAGAATCCCCTCAGGCCTGCTTTCTCCTGGAGAACATGATTCTGTGAACCTCACATATTTGATTCATAAGTTGGTTACTTTGTTTCATTCTTTAGCCTTACCAGAATATCATATTGTTTATTGTAGTTTTCTCTTTATTATTTAACAATTATCTTTTGCTTTTCATTCAAATGGTTCCTTCTATTGCTTCACATACGAGCTCTGTTTTCTTAATAGATGGAATGTTTATTTTCTCATGGATTACTGAACAAATGTAAGAGATGTACATCCTTAAACTACAACCAAATCCAGCACTCGGTCTACAAGGGCATTATTTCTTCAAAATCTACAGAGACCCTCCCGTACAGCATAGACTCAAGGTTATGCATTTTGGACATACAATTACATACTGTGTACTTCCAGTCTCCTCTCGAAATGTCTGGGATGTTACCTAGTTTTGTGTGCTCAGTAACACCTGCCATGAGACTGGACCTTTCTTGAGCCAGAGTCTGCCCACCTGGAAGAACCCACGTCTGATCTCCCTGCCATGCAAGGTCCCCGTGCAGTGAACTCCACATAATCATAGTTGTTTAAGTGAGTACTGTGTTGTCACAGATGCAATCATTGCTCAGAATAGATGCTTGGCCTGACGTCCCCAGCTGGGTGAGCTCAATGGCTTTCAGCCTTTCTGAAAAAATACATCATTTTGTTAGTAAAAGCCATGGGAAGCTTTGGGGATTTCGCATACAAATACTCCTGAGTGTGTCATCCCTCCCTCTCACAAGTGTTTTTGTGGATCTCAGGTGAGGAATTTTCATCAGAACTTCCGAGAGGTACGACTACTGTCCAACGAGAAGAGATACTTATTTGGGGTTAGGAAATTTGGCTCTTCTCTGCTTTGGCCAGTAGAGAGGAGCCTGGTCACAGGTCATTGACTGTCAGGAAGCAGAAGGAGACTCATGCTGGCTTCAACATGCTTTCTCCTTTTAATCCAGGCTAAGACTCCATCTCACGAGGTGGTACTGCCTACATGAAGGAGGTGGGTTCCAGCTTCAATTAATCTATCCTGGACATGCCAAGACATCTGTCTCCTAGGTGACTCTATATCTTTTCCAGTTCACACACAAGCCAAGCCATCACTGGGAGTGAACTGAGGATGTGACTCTGGGTGTTTGAATGGCTCCTGAGATCCCAGTCCTATGACTTAGATGCCAAAAGGCCCCTGACCCAGGAAAGAAGCTGTATAAGAACTAAGGCCCTTTGACATCTCAATAAGTAACAGTCTTTTAAATATCTTTTAGCCATACATTATAAATAATCAATAATGATATTCTTACTTCTGGAAAAAGAAACTATGCATGTGAAAAAAATTTAAAAGAAAAAAATGGTAGGAGCTGTATCAAATCTCACTTCAAGGAAAGTATTTTGGTAAAGTAAGTTGTAGAAATAAATTCAACCTTGCTAAATTAGGAAGCGATGCTCATAGAATCGATGTACTATTATGTCAACCTTACACTTCTGGAAAACATACAGGAAAAAAAAGAGATGGTGTGCTGGGGAGCTTTAGTGTCAACTTGACACACCTGGATTGAGGGAGCCTCAGTTGGGGAATTGCCTCCATTGTACTGGCCTGTGGCCATGTCTGTGGTGCATATTCTTGATTGTTGAGTGATGTGGCAGGGGCCAGCCAACTGTATGTGGTGCCAACCCTGGGCATTTGGCTGTGTATTGTATAAGAAAGCAGATTGAGCATGGGCCAGGGGAGCAAGCCAGTGAGCAGTCAGCATTCCTCCATGGGCTGAGATTCAGCTACTGCCTCCTGGTTCCTGTCCAGAGTTCCTATGTTGGGCTCCCTCAGAGATGTGAGCTAAATGAACCCTTTCCTCCCGAAGTTGGTCTTGGTCATAGTGTTTTGTCACAGAAATTGAAGACAAACTAGAACAGATGGTAAGATGTCATGGCCGACATGCTGAGGAATTGCAGATGGTAAGATGTCATGGCCAACGTGCTGAGGAATTCCAGATGGTAAGATGTCATGGCCAACATGCTGAGGAATTCCAGATGGTAAGATGTTATGGCCAACATGCTGAGGAATTCCAGATGGTAAGATGACATGGCCAACATGCTGAGGAATTCCAGATGGTAAGATGTCATGGCCAACATGCTGAGGAATTCCAGATGGTAAGATGTCATGGCCAATATGCTGAGGAATTCCAGATGGTAAGATGTCATGGCCAACGTGCTGAGGAATTCCAGATGATAAGATGTCATGGCCAACGTGCTGAGGAATTCCAGATGGTAAGATGTCATGGCCAACGTGCTGAGGAATTCCAGATGGTAAGATGTCATGGCCGACGTGCTGAGGAATTCCAGATGGTAAGATATCATGGTCGACATGTTGAGGAATTCCAGATGGTAAGATGTCATGGTCGACATGCTGAGGAATTCCAGATGGTAAGATGTCATGGCCCACATGCTGAGGAATTCCACATGGTAAGATGTCATGGCCCACATGCTGAGGAATTCCACATGGTAAGATGTCATGGCCAACGTGCTGAGGAATTCCAGATGGTAAGATGTCATGGCCGACATGCTGAGGAATTCCAGATGGTAAGACGTCATGGCTGACATGCTGAGGAATTCTCAGTCTTAGACCTCCCTGTGCTGTTTCCCTAGTGTATGTATTGGTGATTAAATGCTTACAGAGCACCTTACATCCAGTGCAATTCCTAGAAGCTTGTGTTTGTTAATGGAAATATAGGTGCATTTCACCTATGACTGCGGGGAAGTGACTTACAGAGTTAGAGGAAATGGAAAAATAATCACAAAGAAAGTGAAATCCAAGAGAACTTGGGTTTCCCAGCTCAATCCAAAGGCTGCCAGAGATCTGGGGCCTTGGGGCACCTGTGTGGGGCTCTTCTGCACAGAGACACTTGGCAGTGCAAAACACACACACATGATTTTGAAGTATTAGTGCAAAAATAATGCATCAATATCAATTATTTTTATGAAGATGATCTGCTGGAATAGTAAGCCTTTGGATATATGGCACCAAAATAGAAGACTGAAGTGATTGTACCTTTGTGTATATAGGAAGCAGTTTAAGCCCAGTTTGAACATTAATTGGATACTGCTGTGTTATTTTGAAATTTTGAAATTTCTCCTGTTACTATGTCTGACATCACTGATAGTCTTCTAAAATTTCCAAATCAAACCAATACAATTCAGAATCATATAAAACTGTTCTTATTAAAAGAATTATATATTTTTGCTGACTTACAAATGATTCAATAATTTATTCTATAATGACAAAATAGACAGATTGAATCTCCACCATTGAGCATGAATGCGATTTGTTTCACATTTTTGTACAAATACTATGAATAAATTCATTGATGATGACACTGCAAAGCAACCTAGAAAACGTGAAAAGATCCTCTGCAGAGAAGCAAGCCAAACTAACACAAAACTCAATTATAACTTTAAAATAATATAGCAGGATCTCAGACATTTGAGGAAGAGCAAGGAATTCTAAAATGCATAAATTCTCAAATTGCATAAGGGCTGGTGATCAAAAACAACCTCAGTCATACAACAATGTATCCAAGCAAGGAATGAGATCTATAGTTAAAGCAAATCTAAAGTACAAAGCAAACTTTTTATGCATATGAGAGATCTATAGAACTATTCTCTCTATTTCAGATCCTATCAAAATAAGAAAGTTGTTTTCTGGCATTTTTACTTTAATTGCAGTCAAAAAAAGCTAATGACTGATTTTACATATACAACATAATTTAATAAAATCCTTCTATTCAAATTCTATGATATCAGATGTATTTTCATGTTTTATCAAACATTTACTGATCTTGAATCTCTTCATTATTCAACTTGTCATGATTTAAATTACAGCTATCTTAATTTACATATATAACCATATACATCTCTTAAGAAAGGGAGAATTCGGGCTGGAGAGATGGCCTAGCGGTTAAGAGCACCGACTGCTCTTGCAGAGGACCCGGGTTGGATCCCCAGCATCCACATGGCGGCCGAGAACCGTCTGAAACTCCAATTCCAGGAGAACTCCAGTTCCAGGGGAATCCGACACCCTCTTCTGACCTCCGCGGCACAAACTTGCATGCAGACAGTACACTCATACACATACATAAATAAATAAAATTTAAAAAAAAAAGAAAGGAAGAATTCAAAATGTGATTGACCTACATTTCAAACATGAAGAACAAATCAGAGCCCTGGAACTGAGTGCCAGTTGCCTCATTTGCAGAGCACACGCCTCCCCCATTGTACGTGCTCAGGTTCTCAGTCAATAAAGTCATTATGTGAGGCACAGATGCATCCCCTACACTGTGCACGGTACTTCCTCCATCTGCATTCAGCCTTCCTGGAGCCCAAGTCACTTCTGGGCTCTTTGATAGAAAACTAAAAGCATATCTAAATTACAAATTTTACTAAGGTGCAGAAAAGACCATTCTTTGACATGTATAGGGGTTGATGGCATTTATTAGACTTTGCCTCTACAAACCTTTGTCTTACCAACATAGTAGACAGGGTGGTGCTTTAAAAAGTCTAGACTGGTTTATTGGGAGGTGTGTGGGAAAGCATCCAATGAGTGAGGCATGAGCAATGGTTATTTGAAAGTCCTTAGAGGAAAAGGAATAATGGAAAGCTCAGGATTAATTTTCCAAGGAGGGAATGAGGGAAAATGATGAGACTTATTCAGCAGCACTGAAGGATTTGGGGCAATGCCGCAGTCAAACCTCCTTGTCTTGGTGTGCAGTCTTCTGGACTGTGGAAGAATGGTCTTAATAGGCCTCCATGTGCTTTGTGGACATAAAATGATTGCACTTCCGCTCCAGGCCATCTGAGCCCTTATCACACCAAGATTTCCTTTTCTGTCTAGAGTCCTTCCAGGCAGTTAATTCAGTCTGCGCTGAGAGTAAGGTGTAGGTCACTCACACAGAAGGGCAGATTATTTAAAATTGTTAGATGATCATAGCTCTCTGTCACCCCATGATTTATTGATGGCTTTCCATAATACGTTGATCATGTTCCACAGGATGAGGTATTGAAGAAAGAGATAATATATCCTCTTGCCAGCTGTTTATATTCTGAATAACTTAATTCTCTGCATCTGGCACCCTGCTCTTCCCTAGCTATATTTAAAGGATTCAATGGTCCTTGAAATATGAATAATGATTTCTGTTTCAAGAAAATCCTCACTTACAACATTATTAATTAAATGAAACTACGTAATATACCTTAGGAGTACCTTCAGGAGCCTGTGCATTCAGAACTGGTGGTTTGTTAATACATGCTAACTTAGCTGAGAGACTAGCATTAATTTTATTAGATGATTATTGCCTAATTTCAACTTAAATATTTTCTTAAAGGAAAACAAATAAAACTAAATAAAGCCCAAGATGGAGCTGTCACTGAATAACCCTAAGCACTTTAAAAATATTAAGTTTGAACAAATGCTAATATCGCTCATGCTACTCGTGACACGTCAGAATATCAGACACCCACAGAAAATCAATGTCTACTTTTTAATTTAAATTTTGTATGAAACAGCTGCTAGCTGAGTTATGCCTCTGAGCATGTTCTTCCCGCCCCCATCTCCACATGAGTAATAAACTTATATGAGATTTCACATTATTCTTGCTGCTTCTGTGAGGCATCTGCTGCTAACATCACATGCGTGTTGATGTCTGTTTCAGCGGCAGATAATGGAAGTCAGCAAATCAGTGATGTTGGTCATAGAATAGGGAAATCACTTCTTTATAATGGGGTATATGAGATTATTCCCTCAAAAATATACATTAAAGTTTACAAGTTCAGAAATCTTAGAAACTAATCCTCTAGCACAAAGAGCACACTTTAGATTAATAATTTCCTGATAAATGGTTCTTTCTCAATTTTATCAAACTTAGATCAAACAACTTGAAGATAATCTTATGCTATTGTCTGTATTCTTAAAAGTATTTAGTAGAAAGACAATGACCTATCTAGGATATAGAATTTCTTTAAATTAAATGTTCTTCCCAAAGTGGAATCCAGCTAATTAATGGTCTGAAAATATCACTATAAACCACTAGATTCTAAGACACTGGAAACAATTGTTTTCTGTGCTTGATTCAGATAAGTGTGGAGTCATTAGTTTATTTTAATCTTCAAGTGAGTTAAGTGTGTGAATTGTATGCAAGTGGTCATCAATCTTTCTCTGAATCTTTAGTTTTCCTTCTTAATCACCCCAGTCCATGAACAGACTGCAGCTTTGAGAAAGTATTGTGACATTTGTGAGCTGAGGTACTGGGAGGGCTTTGGATGGAATGAGTCCTTGGGTGGTGTCTTAGTACACTTTTAATACTGGAACTATTTCACACTTCTTGAAAAACCTTTTGCTTGAAAAACTGCCAATCATGATTGAATATTACTAGAGCAATTTTGAAGCTGTCTTGGTACAGGAAGTTACCTGTGGGAATTTCCCCACTAAAATCTTAAACATTGCTTCATGGCAAAGATACCATGATAAGGATTGTTATAAAATTGCACTCAACAGATCCCGCCTCTGACAGTGGTGAGACCCATTCCCCAAACTATATTTCAGAATGCCCGGAGATCACTTCTTCCAACAAAGCAATTGATAGCCAATTGAGGGCAGAAGGAGAAGGGTGAACTCTGGAGTGCCTGCTGCTTCCTGTCCCCTGCAGAAAATAATAGGGACAGTTTACCTGCAGTGTGACTGGATGAGAAATTGTTTTTTGTGTGCAACTAGGAAACTCATCTCAGGGTTCTATATGTGCATGGCATTCACAGTGTCAACACTGATTTGAGTTAATAAGGTTACCGAGTACACTGAACATGCAGTTTGTTTTCTGTGTTTCCCTGCCTGTAGTCCCCATGATCTGCTTTGTGGAAACATTCTGAACACTGCTTCTCCAGGCCAAGGCTGAGCTTCCAAGCAGACACTCCCAGGCTATAGCCAGCACCCCTAGTGTGCTTTCTGACTTCATATAATAGTGCCTTTGCTGCTGATGAGCATTTGAAGAAAATTCAGTCACTACACTCCGTTCTTTAACATGACACTACCATACTTGGAATTTCTTGTAAATCTTTCTCATTGGCCATATTTCTTCAGGGATCAGAGATAGTATCTACCAGGAGGGAATGGACCACAGAGGGACTTGTGAGTCTGAACGGGCCTCGTCCTGTCCTACCCATTCACATGAGCCTTCCTGTTTTTTTGTTGTTTTTTTTTCAATTTGAAAATTTTATTTTATTTATACTTTTTGGAGCCCCATGGTTCAAAATATTTTTTATTGATGCTTTGTGTATTTCATACATCATTTTCCAATTCGGTTCAGGCATATATCCCCTTCCCTTCCCCCCACTCCACCCCTACCCATCCCAGATCATGTAATCTGCTGTAACTTTTCTGCATCTTTCTGGGGTTTTTTGTTTTGTTTTGTTTTCATTTTTTTTAACAATAAGTGATAATTTGTGAGTACAAGCATCCTTCATGTAAAACCAATTTGCGAGCAGTTGTGCCCAAACCCACACAGCTCATGGGTCCCACCATCCAGCAGGGGGGGCTTGTATGTTCAATCAAGTTGATCAAATGAGTGTCCAGGCTATATTGCTGTAGTTTGACCATTCACCCCAATCGCAACCCTTACATTCTAGCCTTCCTGGTTTTAAAGAGACCTGGCGTGAAGCCGCTGATGTTCTTGTGAAGCTCACAGTTGTCTACGTCACTTGCCACGGTTCACGTGGTATAGATGCCATTCGGTTATCACTGTTGCACCTGTGGCAGCTACAGCAGCTGAGTAACGGAGTGAGAACTTTCCCAGCTGTCCTGTCTGCCTTCAGATCCCTCTCCTTCCTGACCTCATTTCCTACAGATGAAAACTGATTTCCCTCGGTTAGATCACACTTCATGACACTCCATCTATCTCTCAAAACTTGGACTTCCATCACAAATCCCCTTCTTTGCAAACTAGCACCAGCTTACATTTTTCAACATGTCTATGACCAGACATGACCTTTCCCCCAATGGAACTAATGCCTTCCTTTACCCCACTGGGTAGCACTCAGCCCTCTAGTCAGCATTTCTCCTCTGCTTAAAATGAGCTTCTTCTCCCTCTGCTTTTCATTTCCTAGTCTGCCCAGCTGAAAGAACTGTGCAAACCCTGTCCTAAAATTGCTCAGGAGTGTGTGCAACTTCACAGTCTGGATTTTATTAGCTAATGATCTTTTCAGCCATCTGAATTTTATTTCACTTGGTAACTTATTGCTTCCAATGTGATTTATGGCTATAATCTCCTCTTCTCACAAAGCAGATGCACTTCTCAGAATGGGGACACCTTGTCCTACTGTCACAGCCCAGATTTCAGTGGAATGGTGCTCAAGAAAACACTCCAGTTTTTTGGGGAAAGTCAAATCTTGGGGTTTTCTGAAAGCTCATTTTCCCTTACATATTAAAAAATGTCTTATCCAATTTTCAGAAGAAAAGTGCATCCTCTATATATTCTGACTATCAGAATTACTGCTTTCAATGGGTAGCAAACAGTGTTAAAATAATAAATGGTTATAACCTGTGAGTGCATTTGTAAGTGAGATTACAGTTAAAGTTTTGAATACAATTGAAGGACCACACCATCAGATTGTGAGATAAGAGATTGTGTTGCTACTATTTTGAAATAATTCACTGTATATGGTTCAACTAATGGAGTTTACCTGAGTTCAAAAAGTGCATGCATGCTGGATGGCTACATTGTCCAGTTATTATACTGGAGAAGAAATGGACAGGAAAGAGAATTTGAAGGACTTACTAGTCAGTTAACTGGTACACAATGAAATGAATTTCATCAGTGCTCAGGGACAAATAGGACATAAGTCAGACTGGAAGTTACTAGAAAGCACACATTCCAGCATCTGTGCGGTGGTATAGGAAGAAAAGGTAAATCAGACTTTGCTTGATAGGGTAGAATTCAGGGTAAGAAGTTCAAGTTAGATTTTTGATGCTAAGGATTTCCAGGATCTGCACAGACTGTAGGGTTGATGGAAAGACAATTGCATGTGAGGTTTGCTAAACATCCTGTTCACTTGGGAGTTTCAAAGACAGATGCTCATTTTTGGTCAAACCCTTCCCAGAAGACTTACAATTCTCACTGGTATAAAATTGTGTTTTCCATTTGGACACAACGGTCTTTAATGAATCAAGATTAGTGAATCCAATTCTAGACGTAGCTTGTGCTCTATTTTAAAGCACCCTGTACATTTGAATTAGTATGAAACTTTAGCATATTTTTCAGTCTTTTCTTCAATATTTTGAAGTATTTAAAATTTATCTTAGAAAGGCATTTCCTAAAGGTGACTAATGTTTCACAACCAAATATAGTTTTGTTAAAGTGCAGAGCGATGGGTGCTGCTGATCCTTCAGGCCAGATGTGTTTTCCAGGAACACCCTCTGGGTGCCTAATAAGGAGCATGTGCTTGGTGTGCCTGGGATGAATTCTCCAAGTAACAGATTCTCTTAAGAATGGCTTAACTGTTGTCAACACTGTTCATTCTCAAGGTCTGTGTGTGCATGGCAGAAGTCTGGAGCAAGTCTCAAAATGAAGGGAAATGAGCAGAATATTAGAGAGCCTTCCAAACCCAGGAGACAGATCTCTGCAAAGAATATGAAAGGGTTTTATAAGGGAGAGAGGGGACAACCAAAAACTAGCCAAACACACAATGCAATATATTGCAATCCCCTGTGAGGGAAGTGCAGAAATCGATGCCCTCCCACCTGCGACAGGTCCCCTCACCCAGCAAGCCACTCACTGTGTGCATGTCCAAGGAATAGTAAGGAAACCCATTAACCCATCATAACCCAGACATGCCACAAAGAGAGCATGGCTCCTGAGCACTAGTGGACTCTGGTTTCAGACACAGACCAGATCTTCCCTCACTTCTCAGCTGTCACCCCCCCCCGACTCTTGGAGAAAATAAAGTCAAATTGCACAATAAAGTCCTAATGAAGATACAAGGGTCAGAAGTATACAACTTGAATATGCCTTATCTGAAATTCTTGGAAGCATTTTTGCTTCAGAGTTCTGACTTATTTATTTTGATTTGGAAATATTTGCATGCATAGATAGGTAAGGATATTTGTACACCTGTCATCTGTTGTCTATATACCTAATGAGATGTCCTATGGTTGGAACTCAAATTTAAACCCGAGGCTCATTTATGTGACCTACATACTACATAGACAATTGGATGTAACTTTATCCCATGATGCCACCTGATTTCATCTATGTTTTGAAATGAATTTTTGGTATGTGGGAACATGTCAGCAATGAAAAGTTCTGAATATTGGAATCTTGCTCGATATAATTTTAGGATTAGGAATATTGTGTGGATTAATTTAATGATTAAATTAGTTTAATGTGAGTATTCAGTAGTCTTATCTCGATATCTGGTTTAGTTCTCCTTCATTGCTTTGATAAAATACTTGAGAAGAATATGAAAAAACAGATTTACCTTGGCCCATTGCTTCAGAAGTCTCATCCGGTCCCATGACTCCATTTTTTTTTTCTGGGGCTCCAGATGGTGGGGAAGAACACAGACACAGGCCGGGAGTATGTGCTGGATGAATTATCTCAGTTCATAGGAGACTGAAAGCAACTTAGGGCCAGAAAAACCCTTCAAAGCCATAACCTTGGAGACTTTATGCCCTTTACTAGGTGGTAGCTCTTCGTTGCTCACTCAGCAAGGAACTCAACAATGGGTTAACCCATTACTAAGATTGGTACCATCACGATCCTGAAAGCTCAGTTAGCATGATCTACAGGTGTCTAGACAGTGCTATCCTCTGGGGACTAAGCCTTAAACACAAGAGTCTTGAGGGGACATTTCTAGACTGAAACTTCAGATTCTTTCCTATTCCTTGAGAATTAGTCCATTAATATAACACATTAAAAGGTATTTTGAGAGGAAGGTGTGCTGAGGAAGAACCTGCTGCATATGTGTAATGATTTGTTTAATTCCTAGGAAAAGGTACTCTGAGTACAAAAATGGTAACTTTCAGAAAGCTGTATTCAGATGTTACTTTGAAATGAAAATCCTCCTGCCTATTTTTAACAGAAAAATTGAATTTTAACAAAGTGATAGCAGTGGCTGGGCAATGATTCAGAAATACTAACTGAATGAGCACTGGAAAAACCAAGTTGGCTCAGGGCTTTTCAGCCTACAAGTCCCCAAGTCCAAGGGCTGGACTGTAACTGAGAGTACATCAACTGATGGTTTTGATGGTTTCCTTGTTTTGCAGAGAGGAAACAGGGTCTCCCTGAAGCCCCAGCTGGCATAGAACCTGGTATTCAGACCAGGCTGACCTCAACCTCACAGAAAGATCCCTGCCTCTGCCTCTTGGGTGATGGGATTAAAGGCATGCATCACCACTACACCCAGATAGATGATTTGAATTGTAGATTTTAATTTAGAATTTGATACCCTTACTCTATTCTATCTTCTCAGTAGCCCCAAATCACCATGAAAGTTCAGGGAAGAATGCTCTGTGGGTTGATGGAGCCTGAACCCCAGTGGGTACCCCAGGCCAGGCAGGACAGAACTGCTCAGGAGCACGCCCACTCAGGTGTGATAGGTCCTCCAACAGCTGCCAGCATTCTGACATAAGCAGGCAAACCTAGAATGATGAAGAGTTCAGATTCATGGTCTCCCTGTTCAGAGCCATATGGAGGGCCTGTTGGATGATGGCTCCCTGTGAGACACTGGGAACAGGGGCTCCTGTGTGGCCTGTCGTCTCATCTGATGAGTACCGAATGCCCAGGAGCTTGGAGGCAGTCACTCTTTTGTGACCCTTGTGAGGAAAATGTTTTGGCTTCAGGTGTGCAGGGTTGGTCTTTGTTCCTTGCACTTGCTCTCCTCAGTGGAATGGTAGGTGATCCACTCACGCTCCTCAGAGCCTGTTGGGCAGGTCTGTATGACTTGGAGCAGTTGCCTCCCAGGGGCAGTGGAGCCTCATACTCCCAACTACAGTGTGTCCTCACAGGATGGAGTAGAACAGAGGCAGGTCTCCTTCACAGAGGCCACATGGGAAAGCTCCTGTCCTAGTGCTCCCTGGCTCTATCTAGCTCTGCTCTTTACTTCCCTTTTCTTTTCCTCCCTCTCTCTACTTCCTTACACCCTTCCTTCCTTCCTTCACTCTTTCCTTCCTTCCTTCCTTCCTTCTTTCCTTTCTTCCTTTGTTCCTTCTTTTGTTCTTCCCTTCCTTCCATCTTTCCTCCATTTGTTCTTTCCTTTCTTCTTCCTTCTCTTCCTTCCTCCTTTCCTTTCTCCCTTCTTTCCTTCCTTCCTTCTTTCCTTCCTTCCTTCTTTCCTTCCTTTCTTCCTCCCTCCCTTCTTCCTTCCTATCTATTTATCTATCAATCTATCTATTTATCTATTTTCTATTTACCTACCTATTTATGTATCATCTATCTATATCTATCATCTATGTATCTATATCTATGCATCTCTCTCATCTCTTTATCTCTTTATAATCTATCATGTATCTAATCTCTATATCTATGAATGTATCTATTTATAACTACCTATCTATCTCTGTATCTATCATCTATATACTATCTATCATATCTATCTATCTATCTATCTATCTATCTATCTATCATCTATCAATCATCTACCATCTATCATCCGACTAGCTATCTACCTTCCTTCCCACCACATTTTCCTTATCCATTCATCTCAAACATTCAAACATCAGGAGATGGGAAGTATGATTAGTCTGTGTCCTGACCATGGTGAATAAATACTGCAGTACACAAGGAACTGCAGAAATCTATGATGCTCTATTTTCAACTCATCTCAGTCCAGAAGTGAAACTTCCATCATATGGTGGAGCTATTTTTAGCTTTATAGGTTTGTTTTTGTTTCTGGAAAAGCTCATAATGCTTTCCACAGTGGCTGTATTAATTTAGATTCTTGCCAATAGGAGAGATGTATCTCTTTATGGATTCCTTTCTCTCTTTACAGTAAAAACTATGACAGTGGCTGGTGTGAATTGTGCAGCCTATAAACTCTCTAATGCTGCCTTTCCAGTGTGTTGGAAATTCTCCTCAGATTGAGGTCGGTAAACTCCATGACTGGGGAAGGGCCTGAGGCCAGAAGTAGCAGCTATTCGCCTAAAGTGGGCAGCTTTCCAGAGACCCAGCAGATAGGAGTGAGCCAACTGCCACTCAATCCTGGGTTCTCAGACCATCATCTCCTTAAAGGCTTGAACAGCTGTCACCAGACTATGGCTATACTGGGGAACCAAAAGGTAGAATGAGGATGTTGACAGTTCTTAAAAGCATGCAATGCTATTTGAAGCAGAAGCTCACTAGAGTAGCTCAATCCTAATGACGCCCAGCTTTGCACATTAGTGATTCCTTTAGAAGTTATTAACTTGCTACCAGGCACTCCCATTTGAAAGATTGAATAATTAAATGACAACAAATACATGAATTCCCAGTTAATGCTTTGCATGTTATCCACTCAGATGAAAACTGAGAAAATAAAACCCCACTCTATCCCCCAGGCCATTGGCTAACTGAGGGTCACATGTGTATGAGACTGAGGAAAGGTCTGACTTTCATGCTAATAATGTTCTAGATGGTTGGTTTTATTTCATTAAACAATGAACACCATTTCCCTGTGGTTTGGTTTGTGAATCCAGGCTTCTTCTGTGAGCATAATGGGGAGTTGGGGACATTGTCCTGGAACTAGATGTCTAATGTTGCTCTAACTATTCCCAAGAACACAGTAACTTAAAACATCTCTTTTCTCTGAAGTTAGAACTCCCATAAGGGTCTCAATGGGCCAAGATCAATGTTCTGGCAGGTGGGTTTCTTACTAGAGGCTCAGTGTGGAGTCAGTATTCTAGCCCCATTCAGGTCAATGACAGAGTGCAGAGCCTTGTGGCTGCAGGGCTGAGGCTTCTTGGCTCATGGCTCCTGACTTCTATCTTCACAGCCAGGAAGGATCTTGGACTTAGAGACACACATCTCAGTTCAGACTCATCTCTCTGCATCTTCCATCTTTGCTCCTCCATACCACTTGGAGAAAGCTCTCTGCCTCTACACGCCAGCAATTAGATGTCTCTAGTCTGATCTTCCTGGAAATCCTTCCAGTGTGAAGGTTTGCAGGCTTTAGTGCATCTTGGAATCCTCATTGTATACCAGGATTAGGAAAGGAATTATCATTTGGGAAATCTGACAATTTTACCTGTAACCATTTTCTTCCCTGGGAGCTGAGCTAAGATTCTAACAACAGCAGCAAACAAACAAAAAATGTTTTGCACTAAAAAATAACATGTAACTCTATAAAACAGGCTCTTAATTCTGTTAAGTTCATAGCAGTTCAGAGCAAGGACGGGTCAGAGGTACCAAAACCTTCGGGGATCTCTGAATAGAGTTGCAGGCACCTGAGTATTCAGAGTAACTATTCTGGACACATGTAGTCATTTCACATGGAAGTTTGGGCTTCAAATTATATCCCACATGATGCAGAGACAGGTACTCAAGTGGTTAAAGTCCACGGAGTCTTTATAATTGTGAAGAGCCTTAGAAGACACAGTAAGAACCCTTGACATGTCTTCAGTGAAATAGAAGAGATGTTAGCCAGCTCCTCAATGGGAGGATTAAGAGGATGATCCTTTTGTGCTTTTCTATTTCATTTAAGGTACTGAGCCTCATGGAGCATAGCTCAACATAACAAAGGCAATATACCACAAGCCCACAGCCAACATCATACTCAATGGTGAAATGATGAAAGCATCTGCCTTAAAACGGATAGCAAGTCGATGACGTTCACTCTCTTCATTCCTGCTCAGTGTATTACTTGAAGTCTTAACTAGAGCAGTAGACAAATCAAGAAGATAAGGAGAATAAAAATAGGAAAGGAAGAAAGCAAAGAATCATTATTTCCAGATGATATGAATCTATGCAAAAAGGACCCTAAGAATCCACCAGAAAACTTGTATAGATGATACATACATTCATCAAAGTAGCAGGATAGAAAATTAAGTAGCCTTTCTATATACTATCAACAAATACACCAAGAGAGAAAGCCAAGAAACCATGCCAACCATCATAGCCTCAAAATCTGTAAAATATCTTGGAATAAATCTAAAAAAGGATCAGAAGGACTTTTACAATAAAAAAAAAAACCTTTAAGACATTGAAGAAAGAAATTGAAGAAAATATCAGAAGATGGAAAAACCTCCCATGCTAATGGAACAGTAGGCTAAATATTGGGAAATGCATATCCTGCCAAAGCAATCTACAAATTCAATGCAATACCCATTAAAATTCTAACACAATTCTTCACATATATTGAAAAAAATAATTTTGAATTTTATATAAAAAAGCCCCAAGACTCCAGGAGAGCCAATATGATCATGAACGACAAAAAGAACTGCTGGACGAATTACCATCCTTGATCTCAAATTATGCTACAGAGCTGTAGCAATAAAAGCAGAGAGACATATTGATCAGTTGAATAGAATTGGGGATTGTATTAGTTGCTTTTCTGTTGCTGTGATAAAACAACCATGACCAAGGAAACTTATAAAAGGAAGAGTTTATTTGAGCTTACGATTGACAGTTCCAGGGAATCAGAGTCCATTGTGGTGGGAGGCATGGTGGCCGGAGCTGGAGCTGGAGCTGGAGCAGAAAGCCGAGGTTCACATCTCGCAATAAGTACCGTCAAGAAAGAGATTGGAGACCAGGAGGCTTGTTAAACTCACTAAGCCTGCCCCCAATGACGTACTTCCTCCAGCACGGCCACACCTTCTAAGACCTCCAAGAACAGTGCCACCAACTGGAGACAAAATGTCTGAATAGTTAAAGCCTATGGGGGACACTCATTCAAACCACCACAGGGATCCAGATTTTTTTTTTTTTTTTTGTCTTTTCGAGACAGGGTCTCCCTGTAGCCCCAGCTTTCCTGGAACTCACTCTGTAGACCAGGCTGGCCTTGAACTCACAAAGATCCACCTGCCTCTGCCTCCCAAGTGCTAGAATTAAAGGCGTGCACAACCGCGCCCAGTTATAGGGATCCAGATTTAAATCTACATGCAGCCATCGTATTTTTGAAAAAAGAGCCAAAGATATAGACTGGGGAAAAGAGCATATTCAACAAGTGGTTCTGGACTAACTGGATGGCAGCTTGTAGAAGAATGAAGTAGAGCTGGCCTCTCACCATGCACACAAATCAACTCCAGATGGATCAAGGACATCAACATAATAAGTCCATAAGTCCGATAGCCTGAATCAGATACAGGTGGAAGTGTGTAGTACATTGGAACTTAAGAGCATAAGAAGTAACTTTAGAACAGGACTCCTATAGTCCAAGCAATTGACAAATGGGACCACAAGAAACAGAAAAGCATCTGTACACCAAAGGACCCAGCCATTTCACTGAAGAGGGGAAGAAGGCTCATATCTAGAATATATAAAGAATTCTAAAACCTTAACAAAAAAAAAAAATAACCAACCCAATTTAAAAGAGGGCTAAGGAGCTGAATAGGGAGTTCTCTAAAGATGAAACACATATAAATGAGCAATACTTTTAAAAATAGTCAGCATTTTGAGTCATCAGAGAAATTTAGATTAAAACCAATTTGAGATTTCGTATTATCCTATTCAGTGGCAAAAATATTTTAAAAATGACAATGCTGGCAAGGATGTGCAGGAAAGGAAACTCTTTCCACTGCTGGTGAGAATATAAACTAGCACATCCAGTATAGAAATCAGTGTGGTGATTTCTCAAAAATTTCAAAATTGATCTACCGTCAAAAATGATTCATCCATAATGCTCTTTGGCATATATCCAAAGACTCTATATTCTGTAACAGAAACATCTGTTCATCCATGTTCATTGCCACCCTTTTCATAATATCCAGAAGTTAGAAACAACCTAGATTCCTCAACTGATTAATGAATAAAAAAATGTACAATACATATACACAATGGAGTATTATTCTGCTCTTAAGAAGGAAATCCCCATGTACATGGATGGAACTGGAAACAAGCATCTTGAGTGAGGTATCAGAATCTCAAAAAGACAAGTGTCATGTGTTCTTGTTCATAGCTAGATGCTAGCTTTGAAATCTTAGATGCGCATGCTTCAATGTGAAAACGCTAAGAGATGAAGAAAGTAGTAAATGGCATGGCAGGGTGGGAGAATGACTCCCGGGAAGGGTGGTAGGACACAGAAATGGGGAGGGGAAAGAGTACTGTTAGGCCAGAAGGGTTAAATAGGGTGAGGAATGACAGTGCCTAGGGGGTATAGGGAGGGGTAGTAACACTGAAGGCCTTAGAAAGAGCCACAGGGAAACCTGCATCTGCAGAAGCTTCTTAAAGTCCATGCATAATAAAATGTAATTAAAAGGCCCTTTCACATATTGGGAGACATTGACCTTTCTAGACATTATAGGTTAATGAAAACAGACCCTTGAATGGATTCCCTCTTCTGGTGATGCTGACCAGAGTTCCCATAGATTATCAAACCATATTGGCCCCTGTTTTGTGACCCTTTTGCTGAAGACACTACATACATGAGCTATGAACAAATAAGAGGAATCAAGTTGGTATTGACCTCAGAGCTTCACCTCTACTGGCTGGATTCCACAGTACTGGCAGTTGTTATTCAGGTTAATGGAAAGAAAGAAATCACCAACTGCATGAATCCCATGAAATACAGTAACAAATGGCCTGGGTTACTGTTAGGGTTAGTCAACCGCTCATTAATCGGATTTAAGGTCTTCTTTCTAGGATGGAGCCCATACTTAATCAGGGGCCCCCTATGGGAAGAGGCTGCCACAGGAAGGACAAGTCTCCTAGAGAGGTCCCCAGTAAATATGAATATTTACTTTACTCTCAATTCATTTGTAAACCAGGCAAGGCATACATCTGGAAAATATAATAAACAAACCAAAAGAAACAAGAAAAAGGCAAAGTAAAATTCTAGCATAATAGATCTTAATTATTTTTATTAATGCTGAATGACCTATAATAATTTCAAAACTAAAAATAGTAACATTTTAATGCTTAACATATGTATATAAACTTTTGTCTCAGTCCTGGGGGAATAATTTTCTATTTTAGCTGCAATTATTTGGGAAGGATTCATATAATTTATGCCATTTATGTAACAAAATAAGACATGCTTCCCTAAGCTGAGTTATATTCCCCAGCCTTTACTATTTTTATTTTATGTGTAGCAGTGTTTTGTCTGCATGTGTTTAAGTATATGCATGCTGTGCAATGCTCCTGGCAGTCAGATGAGGGAATTAGATTTCCTAGAACTTGAGTCAGGGATGGTTGTTAGGTGCTGGAAATTGAACCCATGTCCTCTGCAAAAGCAGGCTGTGATCTTAACCACTGAATCACCTCTCCAACACCAGTGTTACCTTCCTTATTCAACAGAAAATCCACCTATAAGAACAACTGCGCCCCCATAAGAATTATGCTACAGTTCTTGTCCAGAAGGGAAATGCAAGACACTGCAATGTTCTTCCATTTTCTCCTCATAGCAGCTCAGTGAAATCAACAGTTCAGAAATGGTTAGACTCAGCTGTAGCTTGGGACCTTCAATTAAAACTGCTTTGTAATCCATTTCTCCCCTGAGCTTGAGAACAAGGCTTGAGAACAGACGGCACATTTCAGGTGCCTTTGCCCACAAAGCACATGAAAGCATGGATGAAGCAAGGACCCAGTCAACTTTCCCGGTTGTTGCAAACTCTGATTACAAAGCCCAGAAGTCACATTATTTTAGTAAAATAAAAAGTAACTAAAAACATTAGACAAGGCCAGCCTTGTCTAATGTTTTTAGCTAACAGGGAGATCCTGTTTCAAAATACTCGCGCACACACACACACACACACACACACACACACACGACACTCACATACATACACATAGCTATCATTGTTGGATATAATTTTGTTTTTATTAATTTAGTCTCTTTTTTAATAATTTTTTAAATTTTTTTATTTTATTTTATTTATGTGTATGAATGTACTGCTTCCATGTAGGTCTGTGCACCCGTGTCGTGCAATGTCACGGAGGTCAGAAGAGGGTGTCGGATTCCCCTGGAACTGGAGTTCTCCTGGAATTGGAGTTACAGTCAGTTCTCAGCCACCATGTGGGTGCTGGGGATCAAACCCGGATCCTCTGCAAGAGCGGTCGGCGCTCTTAACCACTAGGCCATCTCTCCAGCCCCTGATTTAGTCTTAAAATGGGTGCTGATCATAGAAGTCAGGGCCTCAGGCTTGGACACCCATCCCCTAGTCCCTTATCAAAGTTTAATATTAGGTTTATTTTTTGAAGTATACTGATTTTCTAATTATTTAAAGCCTTTATTCCATGCATTCTCTGTATAGACAGGATTTCTAAACTTGTAGAACTCCAAGTCTTAAGTATATTGAAGGTTCTAGGGAAATGGGGCTCAGGATATTCCATTTTTATTTCTTTGGTTAGTTCCATGCCATAGCCAGGATGAATAGAAGGGTTTCAGGTACAATTTAACTTCTTGTGAAACCATTTCTCAGGCTGAACAGGGAGAGAGTTTTAGCAGTTACATGAATCTTTGAATAAAGGACATTGAGAAAAACTATTACAATGCTTTGACTGGGCTGGAGAGATAGCTCAGTGGTTATGAGCACTGGCTACTCTTGGAGAAGACTAAGTTCAAGTTCCAGCACTCACATGATGGTTAACAATGATCCATAACTCTAGTTCTAGGGGATCTGACTCCCTCTTCTGACCTCTGTGGACTTTGCAGGACATGGGTGCACCTACCTACATGCAGACCATACACACTCAAACGTATAATGTAAAAATAATAAAATCAAAAGATAAATTAAAGAAAATGCTTTAACATTGCAACTTTTCTTAATAAATATGTCCATAATAAAATGAAATGCAAAGATAGTGTCAATAAAACCACAAAAGAGCCCAGAGATAAATGTCTTCCATGAAATTATGGGTATGGAGGACTGAGTTTGCGATGTGGGCTCCACCTTAGTGGGTTCTGGTCTGGACTACCTCAATTTTCTTTGTTGGTCATGTACATGTGATTTGGGGAGCAGTAACCCAGAGCTAAGTAAGGTAACACATCTGTACTATTCAGTCATAAATGACCCAAATTTCAAAGGGGATTTGATATGTGGCTGCTCTTGCATTTCCTCATGAAATATGTCATTTCTTCAGAAGGCACCCTCAGACACATTGCTAGAAGATAGAGTAGATGGTGTTTAAAATAGGTGGGCCAGGAGGAATTCTAGAAATGACGGACCAAAACCCAGCATCCCAGTGGGATGTTTGTCCTTGGAGTCTGAGAACTTGCTTCAAAAATGGCTAATGCTTTTTGGTCTCAGAAAATCAGCAGTGAAACAAGAGCCCAGTGGGCTGTTTTGGTAGTTCTTGATCTGCAGATGCCTCTGGTCCTGGGAGGCTTGGGCAGCCAGGCATAAAGGGAACTTTGAGCCCCAAAGTGTCCTGTTGTTTCCTTGCTCAATGATCCTGACTGGAGAGGTTATTTCAACATTCACATGAGTTCTTTCTCATCTATACCAAGGATGTAAATGTTCCACTATGAGTCTCACTCCCTGGATTGGGCTCCTGTGCAGTCACTGTGCTGGTTTATGGAGGCTTTCTAATCACCCTTGTCACCCCCATTGTGCACAGTTCCATTCCTTGTCCAATGCGAACACAAACCAATGGCGAAGCTGACTTCTGCTGTGGCTACGTTAGCCCTCCCGCCTTGAACACCTTGAGGAATTCCCCACTCTGGCCTCCTTCCTGATGCTCTTCACTGCCCTTTAACCCACTTTCTCTTTTCTTTTGCATTTGAATAGAGGCAATATTGAAATAAGTGGAATTTGAAGCTGCATTTCTGAGCAAGTCTTAGAAATTGAGGAGTGATAACTCGCTCAGTAGAATCAGGTAAGAGAGTAGGAAGTCTTATCCTGCCCACATTTGGAATGATCTGGTGGGAACTATAAATTAATCACAGAGGTGAAGACAGGGGCCAAGTATTACCATGAGATAACATGTTTGATATTTGTTTATATATGATAGACGAATGTAAAACAACTTTAAAGCATTTTACTAATTTTTTTCTACTAGAATTGTTTCTTGAAAGATATCACTCAATAAAGAATGAATAAAAAGAGTTCACACTGCTTTCCATAGGGGTTGCATGAGTTTGCATTCTCACCAGCAGTGGATGAGTGCTCCCCTTTCCCCACAACCTCTCCAGCATCTTTTATCCTTTGTTTTCTGGATCATAGCTAGCCTAACCAGAGTAAGATGAAATCTTAAGATGGTTTTAATTTGCATTTCCTTAATTATTAGCAATGATGAACACTTTTTTAAAATATTTTTTAAGGGATTCTACAATACAATGACACAGTTGTTTGCAGATAACATTGATGTTACTCAGTATGTCATACAATTAAGTAAATGGTGCATTTTGCAAGTATCTATGTCCAAATTTTGAACAACCCAAGGTTCCCATAGTCCAGTTGGAGAAGCTTGTATGCACAGGCATGTTGATCAATCAGGTGTCCAGACTATATTCCTGTAGTCTCGTGATTCACCCCTATCTCTCCACAGCCCTTACAATCTACCATGCCTCCTCTTCCGCAGTTTGTTCCCTGGGCTTTGGGAAAGGGGCACAAGTGGGTGAGAAGAAAACAGTCTAATTTCTTTGGAGTTGTCATTTTGGACTCCAGTCTGTTCAGTTTGTTTCCCTTCACGGATTGACAGCTTTCCCAGTGATACCCTTTTCAGTCATACTAACAAAGCTCAAGCTATTGGATGTACAGGCATTTAAGCAGTACCACTTATTGTGTCAAGCTAAGCTGTGAGCATAGACACAGATGCTTGGATGGTATGCTAATCCGCAAACTGTGGTTTCTCTATAAAGGGTGATAAGTTCTTATTGTGGCTTATAACATTGCCTAACCACTAGAGGACATAAGCTTGTGGCATCCACTGTGAGTTATTCCTCCAAGGAGAGAGCTAACAGCCAAATAGTTTTGGGATATAATATACGCACTTGGCTGCCACTGTAATGATGAACACTTTTTAAAATGTTTCTCATCCATCTTTACTTCCTCACTTGTGAAGTCTCTGTTCAGCTCTTTACTCCATCTTCTGAGTGAGTCATTTGTTTTCTTCCTCCTTTGTTTTTTGAGTAGTTTATATACTCTGAATGTTAATTCTCTATCAGATGTATCACAAGTGAAGGTTTCCTCCCATGCTCTGAGTTTTCTCTTCACTTCTTTGATTGTTTCTTTTGATGTACAGAAGTTCTTGAGTTTAATAAGGTCCCATTTGTCAATTAATGACCTTAATTTTTGTGCAGCTGCTGTCTGATTTAGAAAGGCTTTTCCTACACCTATGTCTTGTGGTTACCACCAATATTTTCTTCTGTCATTTTCAGAATATCAGGTTTCACATTGAGGTCTTTGATCCATTTGGAGTTGATTTTGTTCATGGAGAGAAGTAGGGGTTTAGTTTTATTCTTCTCCAAGTAGTGATCCAGTTACGCCAACACCATTTGCTGAACTTGCTATCTTTTCTCCATTTAGTCTTCTTGGCTCCTTTGTAGAATATGAGGTGGATGAAACTGGATGTACTCAGATTCAAATCCTGTTTTGTTCCATTGTTCTACAGGTCTGTTTTGGGGCCAACACCAGTCTGTTTTATGACTATAGCCCTGTAATATAGTTTGAAGTCTGGTATGTTAATCCTGCCCTGTATTTCTTCTTGTGCTCAGGGTTGCTTTGGCGACCTGGGGTCTTTTTTTTTCCGTATGAACTTTAGGATTTTTTTTTCTAGGTCTGTAAAGAGGCTTGTGGGGATTTTCATTGGGATTGCATCAAATCTCTGTATATTGCTTTGGGCAGGACTGTCAATTTTACTATATTGATTCTTCCAATCCATGAGCATAGGAGGTTCTTCCATCTTCTAGTATCTTCCTTAATCTCTTTCTTGAGGGATTTAAATTTTTCATTGTAGAGATTTTTAGTGTGTTTGTTCAGGTTTGTTCCTAGATAATTTATTTTTTGGAGGCTATTGTGAGTGAGAAAGTCTACTTGTATTCCTTCTTCAATTGCTTGTTATTAGCATAAAGAAAGGCTCCTAATTTTTCTAAGTTAATTTTGTATCCTGCCACTTTACTGAACCTGTTTATGGTTTCTAGTTTTCTGGTAGAGTTTTTAGCATCCCTTAGGTAAACTATCATGTTATCTGCAAAAGGGGATAGTTGGACTTCCTCTTTTCCAATTAGTACTCCTCTAATCTCCTTATCTTGTCTTATTGCTCTTGTGAGTATTTCAAGAATCTTGTTGAAAAGGAGTGGAGATTGGGTGCTAGCATCCACAGATGAGGGGTAATTCATCATTTGTCTTTCTGGGACATATTTATTGTTGGGAGTGATGCATATTGGAAAGAACGACAACAACAGAAAAGACTGCATCAAAGAAGTGACTGAAAGGGTGAATCTGGAGGGCAACACGGGTCCAGATTCGATTTGTAACATAATCTTGTACAAAAAAAAATGTAAAACAATAAATTTTTAAAAAGCTATGAGCAAAAGTAAAAAAAAAAAAAAAAAAAAGAAAAAAAAAAAAAGAAAAGGAGTGGAGATGGGGGCAGGCTTGCCAGGTTCCCGACTTTAAGGGAAACTTTTCTAGTTTTTCCCCATTTAAGATAATGCAGGCTGTAGGTTTGTTGTATATGCCTTTAATTGTGTTGAGGAATGTTCCCTCCAGCCTAATTCCCTCCAGAACTTTAAACATCAAGGCATGCTGAATTTTGTCAAAGGCCTTTTCCACATCGATGGACATGACCATGTGGTTTTTGTCTACCACTTGACCCAGTCATACTACTCCTAGGTATATACGCATAAGACTCATCCTATCACAGAGATACATACACATCTATGTTTACTGCAGGTCTGTTCACAATAGTGAAGAGCTGGAAGCAACCCAAGTGGCCCTAAACCAATGAGTGGGTAGAGAAAATGTGGTACATCTACACAATGGAATTCTATGCAGCAGTAAAGAAAGATGACATCATGAACCTTGCAGGTAAATGGATGGAACTAGAAGACATTATGCTAAGTGAACAAAAGAGGAATGGTATCCCTCATTTGTGGATGCTAGCCCAAATCCCTTTGTGAAAGGCAAGCTGAACAATGTTAATGTTATATTTCCTCTTATATGAAGGCAACTGTGCTGTTATAATGTGAATCCCTTAACAGGTTCAAGAACTAACTTACCATTCATTTTCAGACTTTGTAAGTGTGGTATATAAATGGAAGGTATGTATTCATATTTTAGAGTAATATAAAATTAAAGGGAAAATGTGAACTTCTAAACATATTTTGGAATTTTGGAATTAACATGCAGTTTATTTTCAGAAGTCATAATTTTGGTATGTATGTGACATATATAGGCATATTTTATATTTTGGAACAGTACAGATGGGAGGGAACAACAAGGACAAAAGGACTGGGTCAAAGTTTACTGAAAGTTAACTTCTGCCCAAACAATAAACCTCTGTGGAGAAAAACTTTGAAGCACGGGTCTAGATTTGATTTGTAATTTTGTACAAAATGCACAGAGCTTCAATAAAAATTGGCTTCGAATAAAAAAAAAAGACTGAGAAAAAAATGCAAGATATCTATGGCAGAATGCATGAACTGGGATGGGGTGAGGGATATGGAAAAGGGAGTGTGTCTAAATTGGACTGAGAAATGATGTATGAAATACACAAAACAGCAATAAAATTATTTTATTTTAAAAAGAATGGATGCACAATATAAATATGAAAATAGTCAGTGACTTAACCGGCCACAGTAGACGAAGGTCCAGGAGAGGACTTAAAGTGTAATGAAGTTCAGCAAAAAGAGTAAAATAATATTTGCAAGTGTGAACTATCCCTGAATATCTTGTAGGAATCTCCTCATTATTTTTAGGCACAGAGTTGAGTTGAATTTTAATTCTCCTATCTGATTTTGAGATTACTTAGAGGATGTAACATTGTGAAATATGAAATATCCAATCAGGTCAGGTGCCAAATCTTGGAAGGCATCAAGGTGACAGGCAGGAAGGAAGAGAGAGAAGCTCACTACAACAGTATAAAAAAGTGGTTTTCAGGGCTATCAAGATGGCTCTGAGGTTAAGAGCTCTGACTGCTCTTGTAGAGGACCTGATTCGATTCCCAACACCCACATGGCTGCTAACAACCTTCCATAATGTAACTCCAGTTCCATAGGATCTGACACACTCTTCTGAGCTTCATGGGCACTGCACAACATGGGCGCACCTACCTACATTCAAACAATACAGTTGTACACATAAAATAAAAATAATATTTTTTTTTAAATAACAGTAATTTTCAAGGTGAGTATTGACACTTTCTGGAACTGTAAGAATTAAAACAGGAACAACGAGTTGTAAATAAGGGTATGGTATGCATATGTGCATGTGTGTGTGTGACTGTGTGTGAGAGAGAGGGAGAGACAGAGACAGAGACAGAGAGAAACACACAGATTACTGTCTTAGAAGAAAAATAAATGATTGGATGGAAAGTTGGAATTATTAATCTGTTCTTGGTCACTTGAGGATCTCTCCGAAACTCCTGACAGAAGAGATATTAGAAAGGCATGAATTCACGAGCAAGGAAGAAGTTTGATGTGTATTCTAAGCCCACTAGTCAAAGTTTAATGACACTTCCTTTTTCCTCTCATTATCTTTGGACTTAGGAAAATGGCTGAACCAGGGCAGGGAGTAGCATGGTTAGGACTGAGTGGAATTTTCAGAAGTACGCTGAACTTTATTTGGGTAGGACAGCATCTTTTCTTGCTCACACAGCACAGCACAACACAGAGTGGAGAAAAGATGTTCAGAGAAGACAGGCTGTCCCAGGTGTTCCCAGCCACACCTAGATTGGAAATGCAGACAGCAAGCAGACCACAGAGCTGCTCTAACAGGTGCGGAGGAAGGGCAGTGTCCCCAGGACACCTTTGGAAAACAGTGCTTACTCTGCTGCAGGGTGAGAGATGAGATGGTCTTTCAGGAGTATTTCTTCCTCAGATCACAGAGGAGGTAACTGGCCCAAATGGTTGAGACATCAAAGAAAGATCAGAAAACTGAGGGAAAATGACTCAAGAAATCAGGTCCAATATTCATTATCAACTTGATAATGAATCACAGGGAGGCTGTGTCCTATAAGGGATTTCCAAGATTAGGTTAACCGGGGCCAAAGAACCACCTTGCATGGGGGAGTTTCCATCCCAAGGGAAGGGGTTCCAGAATGAACACAAAGGAGAAGGTGGGCTGAACACCAGCTTTCACCTCTCTGCATACTGAACAGTGGATTCATGGGACCAGCGGCCCCCAGCAGCTGTCCCCTTGCCTTCCCCACCATGCTGACTGTACCATCAAATGTGGAACCAAATTAAATACATTTTGCTATTTGCCAGATAGTCTGTTGGATTAACAAGAAAAGTAGCTAATGCATGAGGAGTGACCACACCACATTAGGAAAGAGAGCAACCACAGTAGCACTGCTGTGAGCAGTTCCAGGAATCACTCAATACAGAGCAAGTCAAAGTTTATGTCAAAACTCACTTTTAAAATAACTAGCTGTGGAGAGATGGCTGAGCTGTTCAAAGTTCATACTGCTCTTGCAGAAGACCTGGGTTCAGGCCCCTACATCCACCTTGGACAGCTCACAACAGCCTGTATCTCCACGTCTGGAGGGTGGGTACCAATTTGATACCTCTGGTCTTTGCAGCCACTATATCACACACACACACACAACACACACACACACACACACACACACACACACACACACTTATACACACGTACACATGCACACATCCCACATACACATAATTTAAGAACAAATACCTAGCAGGGAATGATCAAGATAAAGATAGTATTGATTTTTGAATGTCTACACGGCACTCTGCTTCAAGCACCGTATTTGCCTCTCACTAGGCTTCCTAGTGAAACATTCCAGCACTTTAGTCCCATCAGAACTCTGGGCTCTAGGAACATACTGCATCAGACTTGTGATTGGAATCCCTCCTGGTTCACTCCAAGGTATCCCAGCAAAGATTCCACCTGCCTGGCTATGTTTGCTACCTGATAAAGGTCAGGAGAAGAAACCCCAGGTAGAGTGAATAACAGAATATTGTTTGCATTCTCACTTTAATTTCATTACAAAATTACACTCAGTCATACATATTTTGGAAACAGTCCCGAAAATACAAATAAGATTATCTTGGAGTCAGACACTTCAGATTTTACTTCTTTTTACCAGTTTCTAACTTTGTAGTGTCTGCAAATCACCTTACTATTTTGAGCCTATCTTCTTTAAAATGAAGTAGTAACACTTCCGTTACAATGTTACTGTGAAGACTAAAGGCACAGGTGTGTTTATACAAAATATCTTTCAAGCTAAAAATTACTGTTACAATAAATTTATCTTAGCTGGGAGATGTAGATCAGTGCTGAGGTCCTGGATTGTCTTGCAGGAAGTCCTGAGTTTTGATAGATGAGTGAATCAGTTTAGTTTGTCCTCCTAACTCATGGAGTGTGCTGCTTGGCGAACCTCGCCAGTGGTATGTGATTAGCCACAGCCTAATCTTCCTGAAAACACTCTAGTCTAAGCCCTCACAGAGCAACTTCCAGACAGTGTTCACAGTGAGCCCCACATGGAGATGGGTAAATGGAAAGCACTGATACAGGCTTCCTACCTACCTTGTGGTTGTTTTAGCAAAGAGAAATAAACCTCACTGGAAAACAGCATTCTCCCAGGAGCAGTCAGCAAGGCAAGGAAAGAAACAATTAAGTCTAATTGACTCAGCAGGAAGAGGAATCCAGGAAACTGGGTCTAGTAAGTGGGGAGCATGCCTTGGGTAGATGAGATGTCTACTTTTGGCTTAGGAAGATGAGGACGGAGGGATCAGAGAGCTCTTCCCATGTGGATTTTCCATTAAGTCTCAGCTATTGGAGGAGAATAGGGAACTCAAAGTAAGGTAGTCACCCAAGAATGTATATCCTTGAAACATAATTTTTTGTTCTCTTTTTTTTCTTCAAGACAGGGTCTCCCTGAGGCCCCAGCTGTCCTAGAACTCGCTCTGTAGACCAGGCTGGCCTTGAACTCACAAAGATCCGCCTGACTCTGCCTCCCAAGTGCTAGGATTAAAGGCATGTGCCACCACGCCTGGCCGAAATATAATTTTTTAATCATAACATGGACCTCCTTTTTAATTAGCTAACCCAAAACGTGACAAGAGAAAATACTCCAAATTTGAATGTTTTCAAGGAATTGCTTTAAAAATACTGGCCAAACATGTTTCAAAAATACAAGATACACATAAAAATAGTCAAAATCAACAGATCTTGTGTCTTTGAGACTTTCAGTTGAGTGTCTCTGGGAAAGGCCAGAGAGCCTGTCTCCCTCTTTACACACCAAGTGGCACCTCGGCTTCCCACATCCCAGCCACTGCTTCAAGGCAAAACTCTGTTCACTATCAGATGTAAGAAGGTGTAATGAAAACAACAAAGGAAAGCTTTAGGAATCATGAAGGGATCATCTCTCAGGAACTGATTCTGTTTTAAAGCACACGTTTCCTGTCGCTGCAGCAGGCTTATAAGCTCTTTAGGGCAAGACGCTTGTTAAAGCGCTTCTAAAATGCAGCCAGGGAGTGGGTGACAAAGTGGTACATGTTTCCACTCCAGGAGGAAAATTAGCATACATGACACCAAATTCTTACAAAGCTCTCTTCCAGGTAAGAATGTAAATGCAAAACTCAAACCATTAAGATACGTTGATTAACATTATGTTAACAATAGGTGAGTGCAGTATATACATATAAAATAAAATTTATGAATAAAGAATAACTTTGCACTAAATAGAAATACATACCTTGCTATTAAATTACCACCACATTATAAAATTACCATGGGATTCTAACTTCCCATTATTAGTGAGCACTCTGGATCAGGGATCAATACACTGATGCTCATCACCTCTTTTACAGATAAAAAGCCCCATTATAGCAATGGTTTCTTCTTTCTTTTGCTTATAACTCTTGGTTGACTTTTGTCCTGTCTTTCAAGAAGCTCACACTGGACACTCAGCAGTTGGGAATAGTTAATCTCTATCTGGGAGTTCTAATGTATTTTCTGTGGCATGAGGTATGTGGCAGACAGAAACATTTTATTTCATTGACATTTTCACCAAGAAAATTTTCACCTCATGAAAAAAAAATTACCCTCATGATTCATGATACCCTGACCCTGGCTTCTCACCCACTGGGACTGATCTCTACCTCAGCCAGATAAACATGGAGGCCTGGTTACCATTCAGAATTAAATGCTCAAATCAAGGTCTAAATAAATTAATTAGGCATTGGTGTGGTTTGGGCAAGGAAAGTCAACTAGAGACTCAGGTATTTGAAGACTTTATTGCCATGTGGGAACACTGTTTGGCAAGGTCATGGAACTTTTAGAAAGTTGAGCCTTGTGAAAGAAACATGCATTGAAGGCAGGCTTTAGAGTTTATAATCTCTCATTGTTTCCTATTTTCTCTGTCTGCTCCTGTGTGTGAAGGAAAACTTCCTAGGCTGGCTGACTTCTCCTCCTAAATGCCATGCCTTCTGTGCCACAGTGAACTCTGTCCCTCTGGAAGCAAAGGCAAAATAATTCCTTCCTTAAGTTGCTTTTGCCAGGTAATTGTATCAGAGCAGGAAAAGTCAGTCACTGGTACAGGCACTTTATAAGAAACGTTTGTAATAGCAGAAGAGATATAAGATATATGTAATTCTTCTAGAGACATAAGTAAAGTGTGACTTCATATGTGAATATGAATTATTTGTATTCACTATGGGGAAATAACATGGTTTTATAATTACTTATTTTTATATGGATGAAAAGTTTTTCCCACATGTATGTCAGTGCACAAAGTGCATGCAATGCTCATGAGGGCCAGAAGAGGGTGCTGTGAGATTCCCTGTACCTGGAATTACAAATGACTTTAGGCCACAATGAGAACTGAACACAGGTCCTCTGAAAAAGCACCCAGCACTCTTAACCTCTGAGCCATCTCTCTAGCCCTCTTTATGTTTTTAAATAACATGAAAATAATGTTTAAATGCATGTATACATGGGTATGAAATGGAATAGACATATACAACCAAGCTGATATATTCATAAATATATAAAATGGAATAACATATACATATGTACAATAATCAAACTGCTTATTAATATTCTACATACACAGAATCTACACCTGAGGTCACACATTCACATCAACTGCTTTTATTGTTCATAACCTTGAGGACTGTGCTTCAGAAGCTACTTAAGAGCACTGGCTCCTCTTGCAGAGGACACAGTTTGATGGTTTGAATCCCAGCACCGCATGGTGGCTAACAACTACCCATCACTCCAGTTCCAGGGGAGCTCTCTTCTGACCTCTGCAGGCATTGCACAACATGACATGGGTGCACTTACATATATGCAGGCAACATACACACACACACACACACACACACACACACACATATCACACACACTTGATTCTTTCCAGGGTTGTTAAGTATATATGTTATTTGGTCTTACAAATATTTTTTATGTTGAAGATCAACAGGGACCTGACTACCCTGGCCACATTCTGAAATTCCTCGTCCTTTTCACATACCAATCAGATTTGTTGTTGAATATGTCTATGAATTTTTAAGAATTTCATACCATATAACTCAATCCTTTTCACCCCCTTCTTCCAACTCCTCCCAGATCTACTCCACCTCTCTGACCACCCCCTAAGTTGTGTATTATTTTATAGTTTTTAAAGCCCATCAAGTTCAATTTCTGCTGCCCAAATGTTCTTGGGTGAGGCACTCCCGTAGTGTGTGTTAGACCTACAAGCATCAAACCTTTAAAGGAAGCTGGATCTCCCTCTGCCAGCAGCTTTCCGTGGCCAATGGCTCCCGAGCCAGGGCTCGGTCTTCATGCTCCCTCCCACCTGTATGCTGAGAGTTTTCTGGTTTGACTTTGCACAGGTCCTGAGCACACAGTCAAAACTGCTGTTACTTCATATGTGCAACTACCTCTATTTTGTCTGAAACTCTAGCTTCATTGTAGTCATCCAGCAAATCTGGTTCTGACAAACATTCTAACCAGCTCGAAGTTTGTTTTCACCAGCACTGACTGACTAGTCTTTTCAGAATTCTATCTCTAAAACAAACATTGTTCATCTGAAAGGGACTCATTGTAATGAATACTAAGGAAGCTCATTTATCTACTACTCAGTTCCATATGCACAGCCAGCCGTGAATCATTGTGGTGAAAGCCAAGGTATGTGGTACAAGGGTTGCGAATGTCCAGTGCTGACATCATGTTCAGTTCAAAGGCAGCTGACTGGGAGCCTGGCTGCATGTCTCCAGCATGCTTGGCCTCCTCTAGCACGCTGGGTTTGTGTTGTCAGAAATAGTCTCCACTGCAACACTTCACTGGAAATCCAGCCCCCAGTGCATATGGCCCAGGGAAAGTGTAAATACGAGATAAATCCTGTTAATTGCAGTTTTCCAGTGCCAGAGACCCAAGCAATGACAGCCTGGGGACTCCTCAGCATGCAAGCTTGGAGTCAGCATGTCAGCCGGCACAGTGCTCCTGGGGATAGATCTGCTTGCAGCAGTCCCTCCAGCTACTGCTTTGCCTGTCTCATGCCTTTATAAACAAAAGCATACTGTACTTCCTTCAAACTGTTACTGAAGCCATTGTTGCCTTTTGAGAAAACACATACTTTCCTTTCAGCCATAGGAGAGGCGTCAGTGATCAATGCTGCGTGCCTCTCTGTGACTTCACTGTGAGCATGCGTCATTATATTTTTAGAGTATTTACTAGCATGGTAGACACGCAGCTTAGGGGACCAAGATCCATCATCCTCCTTCCATTTTTTGCTGGGCACACAAAAGGAAATTATAGTTATCAAAATTTTAAAAAGCAACACGCCTTACCCCTGGTCTGGAAAGCTGTGAGCCCGCTTCAGTGTAGGTCGGCTTCCATCTCCTGCCCTGGAAATCAGCTTGGGGCCTTGGGGCCAGCATAATTATCTATAAATAATTATAACCTTAAGCAGTAGTGATTTAAACGTCGCTCCCATGATAGTGTAGAACTCAAAGCAGCTCATTCTGTTCCTAATCATTTTTTTTTTATATTTAAAGGTTGTTTAATTGGAAGAGGGAGAGAGATTTTGCCTTGATCAATCGTTGCCAGGACTTGGGTCTGTCCTTTAAACCACAGCTGGGAGAAGACGTCATGTGGGGCTCCCCTGCCGTTGTTTCTCCCCTAGAAGATGAGCTGCTCATGGAACAGGGCCTTCCTGCCGGATGAGGGATGGTTCTGGAGCCACCACTGACCTCCATTCTGTACTTTTCCCCTGCTGGGGACGCAGCCCACCTTAGGGCAGCTCCTTCACGGTCTGCATGCTGGTCTAGCCTGAACCTCTCTGGCAGCCATGTTTTGCCCAATGAGTGTGTATCACCCCAAAAGATCAGGTGAACCGAAAATGTGCTGTGGTGAGGCCTGGGGACCAACCGGGATGAGAATTCCTCCTAACACAGGAGAGATTCAGAAACACAAGAACAAACTGTCCCAGACCAGAACGGTGTTGGCTCACATTGAACTTCTGCATGTGGGATAAATAAGATGCCTTCTCTAGAATGATAGCTCTTTTCTCCATAATCTGAGAGTGTGCTTTGCTACAGTTATCTCCTGGTCAGCATGAGTCTAGAGGCCCAAATCTCAGATACGGATCATAATAAGATTTCCAGAAGTGAGAGCACCCGCGGGTGACAGAATGCAGGGCCTGGTGCTCTCTGATGTGGTGGCTCTGTACTTTGTGAGCCTACACTGTATCACGTCTTCATTTTTCCAACAGCACCATAGGAGGCTTGTGAGGAGCTGAAATGCTGTTCTGCAAGCAGAGGCCTAGACACACTATAAATGCATAGCTGATGACAACAATGAGCCTTTTGTATGTTTGTGTGTGTGTGTGTGTGTGTGTGTGTGTATGTGTGTGTGTAAGTTCTATGCAGGTGTAAATATGTGAGCATGATATGAAGGCCAGGGGTCAGCCTGGAGTATCATACCTTTTAAACCACCCATACTCTTCTAAGAGTATGGGTGGTTTAAAAGGTATGATCTTTATCTTCTTCTTTAAGACAAGGTCTCTTCTAGACCTGGTGCTTAACAAGTAGATTGGGCTAGCTGGCCAGCATGCCCCAGGGATCTGCCTGTGTCCACCTTCCTAGTGCTGGGCTGCAGGTACATTCTACAGCATTCAGCATGTGAGAGAACTGTCCTCCAGTTTGCATAGCCTACACTTTACCAACTGAGCATTCTTAATCATTCTTAATCAGCAGTAATTCTGTAGAGCCATTAATATTCCTAGACTCCCATAGGCCACCACAGCTCATGTCAACTCTTCAACAACACAGCATTATTTTTTTGTCCACAATGTAGATCTGAGATGTCAATAACAGAAGCAAACTTTAAAAAATATTTTATTTATTGGTTTTGTTCTATATGTACGAATATATAGTGTGCATTCCCGTAAGCACACAGATAAGGTTAAAGGAGGGCATTGGGATTCCCTGGATATGCTGTTGGCCTCCACATGGGTGCTGGGAATCGACCCAGGTCCTCTGCAAGACCAGGCAGTGCTCTTATCCTCTGAGCCATCTCTCCAGCTCCACCAGAATGAAGGTTAAAGTGTAAGAGATCACAATTCTGAACTTTTGAGCTGGGAACACTCACAACTTGTTTTTCTGTAACACTAAAGGGTTTCCCTGGAAGGACAGCTGTTTCCAGTGGGAATTTCTGCCTGGGACAGGTCTCCTGTGACTACTCCGACTTCCACAGGTGAAAGTTCATCTTTCTTTAGAAGGATCATTGAATGTATTATACTACACAAGAAAAGAGGAAGTTACAAATGGAATTAAGAAATATAGTAGCAAAGAATGTTTGGGTCTCTGAACGGGGACTAGAACAGTACTTTTCATGAAATTAGAACCAGTCATCAATATGAACAAACCAAATATCTTCATGTGGTGAGAGGTACCTGTGATTTCAATGTCCTAACCTTTGTCTTTTTTCTGGGAGCCACATGCTTTCTATTTACAATGACTGAGTCCCCTTCCACCTCTTTTATCACTGCTGGTGTTCGATGTCCATATAGTCTTTAATAAGAGAGAAGCAAAGAGTTTATCCCATTCAAAGGGACCTAGCAAGATAAAATTTAAAAATAATGTGTGCAAGTTAATGCATTTTTATAAAAGACAAGTGTGTACTCAGATCTTAACCACAATGCTCTCTTCACATAACAGAAAATATAATCCTCTGGGCAAAGCATGTGAGTTGGCAGAGAGAGTAAAAAGACAGGCTACCATTAAGGCTGAAATGATCAAGGTCGCTCTTCAGCCCTGAAGTGAATCCCTTAATGACAGCACTGGAAATTTATGTTTGTAAAAATGATGGCATTAGAGTCTCAAGTAGTAAAATATTTGACTCTGAAATGGAAATCCTCAAGTTCTAACAGATATTGAAAACACGAACATCAATTTCAGGCACGGAATTTCTGAGTGGATATTTACGTAACCCACAGGCATGGGAAGAGATCTCTGGGTCAGGAACCCCTTCCATCTCTCAGAAGAACGCTGTGAGCTCTATGGAAACGAGCAGCCTGTAATGTCCATCATGAAAATGACTCCAAGCCTGGCATAGTCATTCAGTTTATAGTTGCTGGGGTGAGTTCTAGGACAGATTATTCCCCTAGGAATATGCAGGGTCAGTCAGCAGAGATGGTAGCCCTCACTCTGCAGGTCTAGGGATGGTCTGATAGCTGCTGTTGATGGGTTACTGTAGCCACAAGCATTGAGGTAACAAACATAAGATACCCGCTGGGATCCAGCTCTTCTTCCTTCATCTCTGGAACCACATACAGAGCAGCAGGGAAGGGAGATGGACCAATCCCCTGATACAGAAATCACAGGGACATGATACTCTCTTTTCTACTGGAAGATAAGCTGAAGGACACTAGGCCTGGACCAACAACAAGCGTTTTACCAATACATGGGTTGGACTCATCAATAAATGGGGTAAACCAAAGAAAAGTAGAAAAAAAAAGAAAAAAAAAAAAAGAAAAAGCAGGAGACGTACAGAGATTCCAGGTACTATTCATCACAGTGCCAACAGCTCCAGCGTTTTCTAGAGCCAGAACCTTTAGTAACAAGAGATGCTAAAAGTGCTTTTTCTTCCTTCGGGTTGGATAAAATGCCCTAGGTTAATTTAGCAAACCCCATGGAGACACCCATCTACCTTCACATGTTATTTTTAGCTCATGTTATGGAATTTGGCACCTCCTTTTAAAAGGAGGTCTAACTTGATTTCCAGCTATTAACTTTCTTTGGTTTATGCAAGAGTGCCGGGAACAGGTGTTCTTTGTCCTGTGAGCGTCCACCGTTAGTTAGAACTGCAAGATCCACAATCAACGTGAGGACTCAGCTCAGAGTAAGTGTGTTGCTCGTCAGGCTCTGACTCTTTTCTTTCCTTCTCTCAACCTCTCTTTCTTACTCTCTGTCCTTCCATCCTGTCCTCCCTTCCTGTTTCTCTCTGTCCTGGAAGTAATTTTAAAATAGATGCAGTTCGGGCCTGGAGGGATGGCTCTTTAGTTAAGAGCATTGGCTGCTCTTGCAGAGGATACAGGTTCAGTTCCCAGCACTCACATGGTGGCTCACAATGATCCATGGCTCTAGTTCAAGATGATCCAATGCCCTCTTCTGGCATCTTCAGGCATTGCATGCAACTGGTGCACACATACGTGCTTGCATGAAAAACAGTCATATATGTGAACAATTAAACATTTTAAAAATAGATGTAATCTGATGTTATACACACACACACACACACACATTATTTTCAGTCTACATAGAGAGTTCCAGTCCAACTGGGGCTACAGGAAGAACTTGTCTCAAAAAGATGAAGATGAAGACAAAGACGAAGATGAAGACGAAGACGAAGACAAAGACGGAGAAGAAGAAGAAGAAGAAGAAGAAGAAGAAGAAGAAGAAGAAGAAGAAGAAGAAGAAGAAGAAAAAGCACAGTCCCCAATAGCTCTCAGATCCCTGAAATAGTTCACTAGAACATGCAATTGGCATTTTAGAAAAAGAAATTCAAGTCTTAATTCTAGAGACACTGTATTTTGCACATCTGCTCAATATTCTGCAGCCATGCGTCAAATCAGTCTGTCTCTGAGCTCATCAGCTGCTTTGAATGTTCTTGTTTTCTATTCCTGCCATGCCTTGGATATAATACTGCTGTACATGCCTATATGCCTGTGGAGACCTGTGCACCACACTCAACTGCTGTCAGCACCTCCGTGGCTGGAGTGCTAGAGCAGGGACTTTCACACTATTCTCTGAACTGTTTTGTAATAGCCTATAATTACCTGGGTGACTCAGCCCATAATCATTGGGTTCAGAGTGAAAGGAGCACCTGGAGGAGAACCGCCAAGAGAATGTGCTGAGGAACGCAGGTGTCTGTTTTGACATGGTGCTTGGGATGGGCACTGTGCAGGCCACTTGCAAGTGCAATGCTTGAGGCACCCAACATTACTGTGGGGTAGATGCTAACAGGAACCATAGACAAACCAAGCTGTCTTCTTGTTCTCTGCTCTATAGTATTTTTAAAAGAGGGAACTTCAACATATATATGTAAATTTCAAATGTAGACATTATTACAGAATTTTCCATTGGGGCACTTACTTGATAGGAAAACTGTGCTGGCTTTTGAAACTTTCTGTTTGAACCAGAAGAACATAACACAATAGGTAAGGCATGACCCAACTTCTTTAGTCTTGAGAGTCATCTAGGATTTAGTTATCACTAGTAGCCTAAAACTAAATAGCAGCACAATAGACACTGATAGAAATGAATTTTATTTCATGTTTACAAAGACTCTGGCATATGTATCTGGTTTAATCTGTGGAAATACACCATAATTTAGCACAGGATGATGCTGGCAAGGTGCTTTGTGTTGTATACAGTCAGGACATTGTTGCCATTTGACTATGATACACACGAACCTCACTTCAAAACACAGTAATACTTCCTCCTGTCCATCCCAGCCCTCCTTCCCTCCAGCCAGCCCTTTCTCTTTCCTGAAGTTTCCCAGGATCTCCTGGACTCCTAAGCAGGGCAGTGACTGCTGTGTCCAGTGGACATATTCCTATGACTCATTGATAAGGGTTTGACTAATTTGGGACATTGTTCAGGATGATGCTTTCCAAATGAACCACACTCTGAGAGTTCTGTTTTCTGTGCTCAGGAGGAGAAAACATGCATTGGAAAACAGGAGGCTGAGTGGGTCTGTTAGGAGGAAGGACAGCGCTGTTCAGAGCTTCTCGTGTGCATCTCTGAGCTCCTCCTCTGACCTGACCAGCGGCCTGCACTGCTGATTCGTGATGGTGTTGAAGATGCAGAGGCAGAACACTGTCAGCATATTGAGCAAGAAGGTCTGAACACTGTGTGTGTTTCTGTACACCTGCATGCATGTTGTGTGGTGTTTGTGTGCCCATGTGTGTGCCTTTGTATGTGTATAACTGTGTTCATATGGTGTAGTGTGTGTGTGTGTGTGTGTGTGTGTGTGTGTGTGTCCTCATGGAGCCTGGGGAGAATTATATAGAGCTGGCCTGAGGTACAGAAGGGAGTGTGACTGGGATTCAGGTGAGAGTCTGATGAGCTCCTTCTATGTATGTATTGTGTATGCTGTATATGTGTGGTGTATGTGTGGCATGTATGTAGACAATCTGCATATGGTAGGTGTGTAGTTTGTGTGTGTTAGCATGTGTAGGAGTGCATGTGGCTTTGCATGCATGTGCTGTGTATATGTCTGATATGTGTGGTGTTTATCTATCATTTTCCTCATACATTCATCCACTGATAGACATTCAGGTGCTTCCATGTCCTGGCTTCTGTGACATAATCAGGGGAATAAACATGTTTCCTTGATGTACCAGGTTCACATGTTGTAGACAAATGTCCACTGGTGGAATTGCTAGTCACATGGTAGTTCTGCAATTTTTCCTTTTAATTGATTCATTTTGCAAGTTTCATAAATATGTTTTGTTGACTCAGATTTGTGTCCCCAACTGCCCTTTGGTGTGGCTCCATCCATAGGAGCCTGGCTAACTTACCAAGAGTGTGGGCCTTACCACAGGCCGCCTCCCTGCTTGCCAGCAGTTGCCAGTCTCCACTAGCTCCTCAGGTAAAGTTGGAGTTTCTTACCCACCTTGCCACATCTCTGCTGAGATTTTGTCTGGCTTGAACTTAATGGTACTTTTGTATGCTGTCACCATCGCTGTGAGTTCATAGAGCAAACGACCCCTCTTACAATCTTCCTGCCTCCTTCTGCACAATGATCCCTGAGCTATAAATGCAGGCATTCAATATTGATGTCCAATTCAGGAACAATCAATCACTCTGCGGTCTTTCACTCTGCACATTGGCCAATTGTGGGTTTCTGTGTTAAGCTGCTAAATAAAGAAACTTGTCTGATGAGAGTTAGAAGTGTGTCCATCTATGAGTATTACAATGAGCCATGGGGAGACACTTCAATATGACATCTATTCATCAAACAGTAGTATTAGGCTTTCCTCTATGGCCTGGTATCAGTATTGGGTTTGGGCTCCATCTTATGAAGCAGTTTGTAAATGTAATTACAAAGTGACTGGTTACTCTGATAATATCTGTACCACTATCACACCAGAGATTGCAACTTGTGGGGATAGTTGGCGATGAAGCATGCAGAATTCACAACTGGGTAAGGCTGATGATATCTTTTCCCCTCCAGCAGGATACACAGAACCTTCCAACACTATGAGAGGTAGCCAGTGGAGGCAGAGCTTTGAAGTCAGTTCCAGTCTGATTTCTGCTTATTTGTTCTACAGATCATGCCTATGGTGTCTTCAGCAATAGGGTCTTACCATGAAGTTCTGGTGGGTAACCAACACCAAGGGTGATGGCCAGTATAGTCTGAGAGCTTTCAGGACCCCTAGTCATCAACTTCAAAGGAGAAAGTCCATCCCTAGCACTGGGCTTTGACTCCAGTAGCCTATGGAGTGTAGGAGGGGTGTATCTCCTGTTATAAGGGGACTCCTTCCAATCTCCTTTTCTAGTGTGTATGTAGAAATCTTCTAGTATGTATGTAGAAGGGCTTCTATGGTGGTAGATTTCCATAAGAATTTTTCTAAAGGCCTTCAGTGTTAGTTATCCCTCTCTGTACTCCCTCTACCACCCTCTTCTCCCATTTCCCACCCCAATTAACTATTGCTTTTCTATTATTCCAATTCCTTGTATTTGTGCATCCCCCCCACCCCCATGGACCTCTGTTGTGCTGCTGTGATGGCTGTACTGTCATGTCTGCTGACTCCATGAAAGCGCTCCATCCTCACAAGCAGTAGCTTTGTGCATGGACCTCTGTTGTGCTGCTGTGATGGCTGCACTGTCATGTCTACTGACTCCATGAAAGCGCTCCATCCTCATAAGCAGTAGTTTTGTGCATGGACCTCTGTTGTGCTGCTGTGATGGCTGCACTGTCATGTCTGCTGACTCCATGAAAGTGCTCCATCCTCAGTAGCTCCATCTTTTGTATTTTTGAGAATAACTATTTTAATATGGGGTGCTTATTTCTTCACCTTTGAGATGTGAGTTAATGTCTTCAAAGCTTGTGGCCCATTTTTAATCCATGGCTATCTTTCTGCAGGACCTGGAGCCTCCTTTAGAAAGCCACTCATCCAAGTAAACACTGCCTGTAAGCTACAGGAAAAAAAATACTTAAAAATTATTTTAAAATCCTGCTATATCTGAAGGAGAAAAGCTTCTGCCAAGATAATTTATAGAAAAATATCAGTTTTTTAACGAGTACTAGGAGAGACTTACATATATTAATATTCATGCAGCATCATGCTGATAACAACCTCATTAGCAGAAATTAAAACTAGAAGCTAGAAGTAAACTATTAAAAATTTTGGTTGCTTAAGATTATTTATAACCATTCTGCATTTCCCAAATATCTTAAATAATATAAAACAATGAAGCATAATCCCAAGCCAAAAAATAAAATCTCTGTCAGGTGCTGTGCTGCCCAACCTTGGCTTGTCTGCAGGGTATTCCCTCCCCACCCCAGCTCTGCCACATCAACTCCAGGTTCTGGAATTCCTGCTGTGTTTTCCACTGAGCAAGCACCAGAGATCAGGACGTAACTCCCAGCCTTGGCTATCTTTTCCTCCAATCCACCATTGGCAACACCCATGAATGTGGAGCCTTATTCCACTATACACAATACAAGTTAGCTTTGGAAAGACAGTTCCCCTTCCAAGCTGGGTCCCAGTCAGTACAACACGTGAAGGATGTAGCTAAATAAGGCAACTGGGGGATGGAAACTTACCCATGAGGGCACAAGATTTAACTGTCAAAGACATCGCCATAGGGCCCTGATGCAAATGGCAGGGGGAGCGAGCATCTGTGAAAGATCTTCAGCCTCTCTTACAGATCAAGAAATGTGTACTATAAATGTGTAATTGTCCAACGCTTACCAGATTATGGAAAACAACTGCAAACCATTGTAATACCCCAGCCCTCACACAGCTGTCAGGAAACAAAGCCTTCACTGCTTCAGAAGGAAGAAAAAAAGGGGCAATATTCTTGAAAGAATTTGACATTTTATACTAAATGTCATTACATTTTGACCTGGAAATCCTCTCTCTAAGCCTATATTCCAAGTCAAGAAAGAATGAGTGTGTGTGTGTGTGTGTGTGTGTGTGTGTGTGTGTGTGTGGAATTGGAGCTTACGAAAAGCACTGTTCTATCAAGCCAATGATCCCCCCCCCCATTGGTCAGCAGTACCACAGGAAACGATAGTCTCAGAAGAGGTGAAGTGCAAGGGCTGCTGAGGCTATTCTTCTCAGTACTTTAAGATTTATATACAAGACATTTATGGCAGAATTCATGAAGTTGGGTAGGGTGGGGGGCATGGAAAGGGGAATGAGTCTAAATTGGACTAAGAAATATTGTATGAAATGCACAAAACTTCAATAAAAATATTTTTAGAAGACTCAGACAAAAAAAAAAGATTTAATCTAGAGCTTAATTCATATAAAACATAGCCAAACTTGAAAAATATATTATTTGGTTAAATAAATAACTCACCAGCCTTCAAAAATTATATGTGTGTATTTTATTTTTTAAAACATGGTCTCTTTAAACATCTCTAGACTTTGACTTGAAAACCTTCTGCCTCAACCTCTTGAATGGGAGCATACAAGTGTGTGTCAAGTCCAGCAAATATACTCTACACACACACAGACAGACACACACACACATGCATCCACATATACACAGACACACACACACACACACATCCACATCCACACATCCACACACACACACACACATCCACATCCACACACACACACATCCACATACACACACATCCACATCCACACACACAGACACACACACACATCCACAGACACACACATACACACACATACACATCTGCATACACACACACACACATCCACATCCACACACACACACACTGGTTTTTCTCTCTTTTTTGTTTAACCATATAATATTGGCTGAAAAATTCAAATGATAGTAGCAATTATCTGTATGGATTGAACATTTTGGGAATTTTTTCATATAAAGTATATCCTTTTACTTTTTATTCGGTTATTTTAGTATAAAAAATATAGATACAATGCATCCAGTCTTCAAGTGCACGTGATTGGGTTAAGGAGTATTCTCTCCTCAAGCACTTATCTAGCTAGATGCTAAACATTAGCAGAAACCCAATAAGAGGGTGGATTCACGCAGCTGCAGCTCACACCAACCCCTTTGGACACTGTAGCCTCAGAATTTTCCAGATCAAACACAGAGGCCAGGAGACCAGAGCCTCCATATCACAGCAAGAGGCCTCTGGCCAGGCTCACACCTGAGAGGAAAGCAAGGTCTCTGCAGGTGGCCTGCACAGGGAGGGAGGCCCACTGGGCAGGGCCTGACCTGACCTGACGCTGATGAATTCTACCTCAAAAATCAGTTTAAAGACCCCAAATACCTCTGCTCTGTGAAACTTACAAAGCCACCTCTGCCTAGCTTGAATTCAATTCCTCTGAAGAAAGCACACTTCCTGTGGAGGAAAGCACCTGTGGAGGTACTGATCCCCCTGTGACAGAAAGAGAAGGAAAGGGATCCACCACCAACATTAAATCCAAGGCAGCGTGTGTCAGGGCTCACTTGATGTACTTCTTACCTAAATAAATGCATTGCTTCAGAGGGCCTGCGCCCTTTTCCAGGGTCTGTCCGTCTCTTTCCAGGAACCAATGCAGACATCACAAGGACAGATGCAATACCAGGCTGTGTTTTCAGGGCATCTTAATTTCAGAATAAAGTGTGAACCAGCACAGACTGATCTGGGCTGATTAAAAGGGCACTGCACACTCCCCCAGGGCCCCGTCACAGCCCTCCAGCCACACATAATGCATTTGAGCAAGTTTGATAGCTAAAAGCAAATCCTTAATGTAATTTTAAGAGAACAATTGCAGGGTAGGAGAATGCCCTTCCCGATAATCCACCCACTGCTGTATCTCAATAGTTTCAGTGAGTGACTGTCTACACCTTTCCTAGGGCAAGCCAACCAGGCAGGCTGCCTGAGCTAGTGAAAGAGCTCAGTCCTGCCTCATAAGTTCACTTGCTGTCCTAGTCCCCTACAGTAAATCATAATACTGAAAGTGGTCTGTTAGTACCTCACCCCTAGAGATTAAGACCCTGTCCATTTTACAACAGCAGGAGAAAGAAATGGAAGGCTCTCAATGTAGAAACATGATAAATTTTCTAGTAAACAAGACATGCTTTCACAAACATGAAGCTTCTACATGTTCTCATGGATGAACTATGGTACCCAGAGATGTACAATTTCTTATGTCAATTAAAAAATGTTAAAACAGTCCATTAGGAAGGAACTTTCTTGAGATGAAAAACAGAAAAGACAAAAACATTAAAAATCTTGGAATAATGGGACTGCTCTTTTGCAAAAACAAGAACGTTGCTCTCTGACTATGCAGGCTGGAGCAGGGCCAGGGGGAGCCTGCCTCCAAGACGGAGGACCTGAGTTCAATCCCTGGGACCCACCTGGAGAGAGGAGAGAAGTGACACCCACGAGTTGTCTTCTGCCCTCCACATCCATAGCACGTCACATGTATACCCCCATATATACACATACACACACACACATACACGATATAAATATGTAGTAAAATAAACAGACTAGCCATAATGATGCATGCCACTAATCCCAGCACTTGGGAGGCAGAGGCAGGAAGATCTCTGTGAGGTCATGGCCAGCCTGGTCTACATAGTGAGTTTCAGGCCAGCTAGGGCTACAGGGAGACCCTGCCTCAAAAAGACTAAATAATAATAGTTATTGTTATTATTATTATTACTATTAATATTATATTCTAACTTGTGTGGTGTCACATGCTTTTAATCCCAGGAATCCTCAGGCAGAGCAGGCGAAATGGAGCCCTGTATGTCAACATAGCAAGTTCCAGGCTGGACTGGGCTGCAAACTAAGACCCTTTCTCAGATAAGTTAAAAGGTTCCTCTGGCCTGACCCTGTGCAGGTGCGGCTAAGTGACAGGATTGGGTCACTCTGACAGCCTGTGGTGGCAGGAGCTGTCTGCCATGATGGAGCACCCTGTCTACAATGGAGCAGAAACCTTATTTTGTTTCCTGTGTGTGGGCTCATGGAGGACACTTGAATGTTTGCAAAGTGAAAGAATGCACCAAAGAACACTTTGTGTGTGTGTGTGTGAGTGTGTGTGTGTGTGTGTGTGTGTGTGTATGCGCACACGCGAGTGCCTGGTTGTGTGTGGTCAATTCTGGATCTGCTACAAGGAGCAGCCTGGGATAATTTATCTTGAGAAATGAAATTTTCTGTTAAGTTCCATCCCACTGTGGTGGACTTCAGATGAAAACAAGTATCAAAAACAACAATGGAAGCAAGGAAGGCTGGGAGAGATGGCTAGTGGTTAAGAGCACCGATTGCTCTTGCAGAGGGACACAGGTCGATCCCCAGCACCCATACTGCGGCTTGAGCCTTTCTTTAACTCCAGATTCTACAAGAGGTACACTGCACTCTTGCCTCCTGTCATTGCGCACGCAGCACAGGTGCATCAAACATACATTGCAGACAGTACATTTATGATACTCACAATGAATAATAAAAATTTTAAAAAACGAATAAGATTCATAACGAAATTTCTCATTAAAACAAACAACAACACAACAAATGGGACCACCAGGAGACAAAGCTTTGGAAGCAGGGCGGCTCCTGACTCCCCAGACACGGGGGTGTTTTCCCCTTGAAGCTCAGCAGGCCCAGTCTCCCCATGGCTGCCAGTCCTCAGCCGCCTGTGTCCACGGTCATTCTCTCAGCTGCTTCACAAGTCTTTCCCTGCTTCTCAACACCATGTGACTTGTCATTATTAAAAAAGGATCTTTTCTTATTTTGATTTTCTCTCTTGATAAGAATAGTTTCATGTTTGGAAAAGCCTTCGATTGTGACACTCAGTCCTTGCTCTTCAATATATAAAAATACAGTAATATCATTAGCAGGGTGATTTGAGTTACATGCATACTCTAAAAGAAAATATGTCCTTTTACATGGCTAAAAAGAAAATGACATTCTTGTATTTTCAAATTAGCATGAAAATTGTATCCAAACTCAAGTGATCGATAGGGATGTCTTATGGTACCAAGTCACATTTTCCAGGATTCTATGTCAGTTTAGAGTTGGAACTATAGTCACCAGAGGTCAGCGTTATTTTTCCTCAAAGCAAGTCGAAGATTCACCCTTTATAGAAAAGTGCTTTGCTAGCCATATTTGAATGATCACATGTACATGATGCTTTTATTCTTTGTGTAAAATGGAATTTCCTTAATATAAACTAAGCGTTAATATGTACATTAACCTGAGTCCACCTTCCAAATTAAGGATGTAGTCCAAATATATTAAGTTGGCAATAATTTATGCTTTTATAAAGAAAGCAAATGCAGGACATGTGATGCCCTGGTTATCAATGAGCATTGGCTGGGAAGCAGTGGAGTCCTTGCTAGAGAGAGACCTGACCCTCATTGGATAAGAACTTTCTTCTGGGGAAGTCTGGACTGATTCTCCTTGGGCCGTATTTAGAATATATCCTATACTTGACTTTTAAAAATATAACACAGTATCAAGAAAAACTTCTTGCCCTAGGTTACACATGACCAGTTAAATTGGAAATGCAAACTTATGCTGACATACAGTTACTCATTTTGTTTCTAATTTTTCTACTGGTGCTCATTTGAAATCTACTTTACAGAGGGGGAAAACAGATAGAAAGAGAGCAAGACTTAGGAAGGGGTAGAAGACAATAAGCAGGAATATAACCCCCAATGAACCTTCCTGCTTAAACCACAGTGCTGCACCTTGCTCTCTGATTTAGTTCCTATGCTCAGGTTTCCATCCTGAGACCCTGCATTGACTCTCTTGAGAATGAAATTTAATCTGCAAGGTGAAATGCCACCCTCGCCACCCCCTGCTGCCAGGCTTATGCTGTTTCTCAAATGCAACGTGAAGCAAATTAGGACAACCCACAATATCAAGGCTTAGGGAACATCCGCAGCAGCAGGAAAGAAATGAACAGGCTTCAGGGGCAAGGAGGGCTGTGTTCTGCACGGGACTTGGCTATTGCGATCCACAACTCTCTCCAGCTGCAGCTGCCTGTGCTAGAACAGACAACATCAACCCATCCAGAATGCTGCCTAGAACATCAGAGGAGCTGTGGGCAGTGCGTAACCACTGCGGGAGGGAATGCCATATTTTCTTTTTTGAGGCTATAACACCAGTGAGTGGGTGGTGTCCCATGTTGCCCAGGGGATGGTCGCATTCCCATGCACATACAGACAGAAGGAACTGGACTTAGGGATTATGTCAGCAATAAAAGAAGAAGATAGAAAGAAAAGAAGAAAGAAAGAAAGAAAGAAAGAAAGACAAGAAAGAAGAAAGAGGCAACCATGAATTGGAAGAGAGATTATCAGAACAGAGAGGAGCTGGAGGATAAGAGAGGAGTATAGATATAATCATATTCATTATCCTAAATTTTGAAGTTCTCGAAATAAATAATTACAGGGCTGGAGATGATGGTTTCAGTGGTTTAAGAGCACTGGTTAACTTTTGCAGAGAGCCCTGGGTTCAGGTTTCCCAGCACCCTGCATGGCTGCTAACACTTGTCCCTTAAATGGCAGTTCCAGGGGATCCTGCCCTCTGTGGCACACTACCAATATAGGTGGATGGCTTATGTACATGCAGGGTGGCAGCAATGCTCATTACTCATTATTTTAAATAACAAATAAATATAAAAATTAAAAATAACAAAATTAAATAACCCCTTTCTCAGCATTTCTTTTCCTGTCTGCAATATATATTTGTTTCCAGAAAGCCTGGTCTAGTTTCATGAAACCTAATCTGACAAATACAGAGACAGCTCATTCCTGAATACATGGAATGCACAGTCTTCCCCAGGTACACTGTTCTAAAGCATAAACCACTGAAAATGGTAGGATTAATGATTAGAAGAAGTGGGAACTCAAAATTGATACCTGCTTGATGGTAAACTTGCTGTTGTGATTCTGCCTCTTGAGGGAAAATAGAATGATGAAAAAAAGACTTTTAATAGGGGTAGCTCAATATGGAGATTGTTGAAGGGACACAATTATACTAAATGGTCATCCAACATTGGCACACGAACTCATTGTGTCAATCTGATTCTTATTGATGATAATTGCGATTTACTTTCTGACATTCTTTACTGATCTGGCAGTGGAGAGAATATCTTAGATCCTATAGAAAGTTTTAAAAATTAATCTGTGTAGTTTTAATAACGAACACATCAGCCATATTATAACATGTTCCTTTTTNTTCTTTTGACCTTCGTTTTCAATAGTCTCCAGACGAATGTTAAATTATGTGTGAGATTCTGTTCTAATTCCATAATAGCACAGACTTTTGCTTCAGTCTGGTTCTACAGATAGAACTTTAATTCCTCCTTGAAGAGGGAAATCAAGTCTGAGGCATCTGTTCCAGAGCAGCAGCAATGTGTCCACTCTCCTGGACATTTGCATGCAAAATCCTGGGCATGGAGGTTGCAAAAGTTTCCCTGACCTCCTGAGGTTTTTAACAATGATGGGAATTGCAGGTGACATTGTTTTATCCCCTGGTGAGATTCAGAAAACTCAATACAGGTATTGATATTATTTCTAGATACAACAAATGTAATCAAATTTTTGACTGTAAGATTGGTTCCCCTATATTAAATGGTGTGTGCAAATATAGTGTTTTGTGTGTAGTTATGATTTTATCATATATGTGGTTCTAATATGTGATGTGCATGTACATGGTAGTATATATATATATGGTTTTATGTAATAGTGTGTTCATGTTTGTGGTATATGGGTATATGTGTATGTAAGTGGTTGTATATTGAATGTTGTGAAATGTGTGCAGGTGTATATGTATGGACATATTGTGCTAAGGTATTAAATTTGCTGTAATGTATGTTTATGCATCAATTGTGGATGTTTGTGTATGTATGTGTGATCGTATATGTCTAATGTTGTGACATGTGTTTGTGTATATGCATGTATGTGTAGGTGTGTATGAGGGTAGTTTTACTCCCAAAGAATCATATGTAAGAATTTGGGGCCCTTGCCAACACATTCATCTGTTATGACTACACACAAAGGTCATCCTTCAGCTAATGGCTTAACTGTTTCCATTGGGAATGAGGCAGAAGAATTTTGCTCTCTGACTTGGCAGAATTGGTAGCAAGTCTGCATCGCCTCTGTGAGACGGGAGAGTCAAATTCTTTGAAAGAGGTTTTAGTTCACCTCCATTGATGAAAGCACACTGTCCTCTCATGGTCCTGAATAAGGGTTTCCATCTCTGACCCTGAGTAATTCATCTCTATCACTTGAAAATGCAGTGGTAGAATATTGGACTCAAACTAATTTAGAGCTCTGGAGAGGGAAAATCTTAGTCACAAGGGCCCTTTCATTTTAACATAAGACTCTCAGCCTGGAGAAGATGAAGGATGTGCTGAGATTCCAAGCCATTTGTGTCAGTGTTTCCTCTCCCATCAGGCAAGCTTTCTGAGTGGCCATGTCCCCACACAGAGGAAGTTATGAGATCTGGGTGTTTTAAACAGTAAAGCACTTGGCCAGAGGCTATGATGCCTGCTCTGTCCAATTTGGCTTTTTGGCCATGCCATTGCTTGCACACTCATTATGACAAGTGTCCAGGAATGTGCTAAGTTCTCTTACTGAAGAATTTCCCACCACAAAGGCTCTAAGGAGGCACCATGGCAATGACCTGGGAACACAGAAACAAGTTAGCTGATGATTTTCACAAGGGAGTCTCCAAAGACCAAGCCTATTAATACCTACGTTGGGACTGACACACTGTCTTCTATATAGTGACTGTTAACCACGGTTATCCACATGGTCATCAGCAGACTCTGTGTGGCTGGAAATGGGCTAATGCTCTGCTCACTGTGGGAGAGCCTGTTAAGGTGGATGGAAGAGCAGACACAGGGAAGAATGGAAAGCTTTGAGCAAGGCTGTCATCTCAGACGCATCACAGACTCAGTTTGCTTAGGACTCCACAGTTTTTAGCAATTGCCATGAAAATATATTACTAATGTTATCTAGAATGTCAAAAAAAGAGAAAACAGATGATGACTTTTGTGTTTAAGGTGAGTGCTTAGGAGCTGAGAGATGGATCAGTTAACGAGGCCTGGCTGCTGCGGCCGAGGACGCAGGTCCTGTGTTCCCAACACCCACGTGACCACTGGTAACAAATCATTCCGTAAGCCATTTCCAGGAAATCGTGATTGCCATCTTCTGAACCCCAAGGACACTGGAAATACAGTGCAACTTTACACACAGTAAAGTAACAACTATACACACAAAGATAGAACATAAATAGAAAATAAATAATATTAAAGAAAGACTAAGTCCATTTAGAGCTTATGAGGTAGTCGAGCCGGTGAGTGTGGAAGTTGTTTTTATAATAGGTCTAGTTTTCTCTTAATGTTGCATGTGTGTTGAAGACCAAGTAAAGTAGCCTACTCATGTATCATGTGCACCCTGCCTGCATCTGCTAGCTGTCCACCCTGCCTGCATCTGCTAGCTGTCCACCTGCTGTGTCTGCTAGCTGTCCCCCCTGCCTGTGTCTGCTAGCTGTCCACCCTGCCTGCATCTGCTAGCTGTCCACCCTGCCTGCATCTGCTAGCTGTCCACCCTGCACTGTGTCTGCTAGCTGTCCCCCCTGCCTGTGTCTGCTAGCTGTCCACTCTGCCTGTATCTGCTAGCTAACTGCCCCTGCTCTGTCTGTGTGTGTGAAGGGCATGCCATTCTTCAGGAAGACACTTCATTCTTTTTTTTTAATTTTTTTTTATTTATTTTATTTTCAGTTTTTTTTTATTGTATCAATGTCTGGTCTGCATGGCAGGTTTGTGCACCCGTTGTCGTGCAATGCCGCGGAGTCAGAAAGGGCCTCGGAATTCCCCTGGAACTAGGAGTTTCTTCCTGGGAATTGGAGTATTCAGACAAGCTCTCGCCGCATGGGGGTGCTGGGGAGCGAACCCGGGTCCTGTAAGAAGCGGCCGCGGGCGCTCATTAACGCTAGCCATCCTCCATCCCTTCATTCTTTTCACTATTTCCATTGTCACAGGCTCCCTTCTTAATCATGGAACAAGAACAGGAAAATCCCATATGCCTAAACTTTAAGATTAATGTTTGGATTTCAAGTTAAATTCATGCTCAAATGAGTGGATTTAGTAAAGTAGATCCTACATCCACTGAAGCAGGAAATGTGACCAATGTAAAATGGCAGATATTCTTTGTAGTTCTCAAGAATGGTATTAGTTGAGTATATTTGTTGCAAATACACAATTCATTTCTACCTTAAAAAGCATATTTATCTTCATTGTTTTTTCCTTTATTTCTTTATAATATGTTGTGATTATAGTCTGAGACTGTTTTCCCCAATACATGAGCCACTGTATGTACACCATTTCATACATGCAGTTTCACAATGATACCACATTCATAAACTAGTTAAAAACAATACACATTTCATACATGAGCACTGTATTTACACCATTTCATACCATGAGCACTGTTATTTACACCATTTCATACATGAACACTGTATTTACACCATTCCCTCCAATCTGTCTCCCCATGGCTCCTCCCACCTCCTCTCAAAATGATGACTGCTTCTACATTTATTATTCATAGAGAGAGAGAGAAGAGAACGGACAGGACAGACAGACAGACACACGCATCTAAATCCTATGGGTATATTTAGTTATGTGCATGTGTTTACTGATGGGACTAGAAAAGCTGTGAGGGAGCATGACCTGGAGAGAGCTAATTTTCCCCTCATTAGCATCCACTGACTGCCTGTAGCTCTCTCACTTAGGGTGGAAACCTGGAGTCCCCAGGCAAGTTTGCATGTTGGTGTGCATGACCACACATGGCTGGTGTGGTCATCTGTAAGTCCTGTTCAGTCAACCGTATTGTTGAGATTTCATGAGGAGCAGACACCACTGTCATGTCTTAGAAGATACTGCTGGCATCCCTGGCGCTCTGTATCTTTCAAATCTTTCCAATCTTCCTGACTCTGTGAACAGCAAGGTTGACTTCAGTTCAGTGAGGCAAAGGCAGGGATGCAGAGAAGTTGATGAAGGAAAGACATCAGCCCAGTGACTTGACTCTGCTGCAGTTTTCACTTCTTCTAGGCGTGGTAATGATAGGCCTCACTAACACAAACTAGAGATGGCCTGAACAAGCATGTCACATGGAAGGAAGTTGACCTCCTCAGAACCCAGCATGGTCTGGCCCAGGTTGCTGACCATTATGGGACAGTGTCTTGTCCCTCATCAAGCTGGCAATTGTTTTTGTGTGACTGCGTATCTCACCTAATGTCCAGAAGTCACTTTCTAGAAGCTTCAATAATGTTAGTTGTGGTCTATTATTATTATTCTGGCTTATTTTTAAAAATAAGAATGAAGTATTGATTGTCGCATCTGCCTCCGGCAAGTCCTATTCGAATGAGACTGCCGGCTGCCGACGTCATTCACTACCTCCTACTCGTTTGCGTCTTGCACTGTCCACATATTATCCTCAAAAGTCTTCAATAGGATTTTCTGATTCTTTCCGCCGTTAAATATTCAGCAAGTAAGAGAAAGAAGAGTGTGGCCTATGGCAACCAAGAAGACAGTGTGGGGAAATCAGGCCATAGCGCGAGTGTGCCGACAGCTGCAGAGCAGGCCTTGCGTTGTTCCACAGCACTGAGCCAGTGTAGAGTAGGCCCAGGTCATAGCACTGAGCCCAGTTGCAGAGACAGGCCCAGTGTCACAGCACTGAGCCCGTGTAGAGTAGGCCCAGGTCACAGCATCTGAGTCCAGTGCAGAGCAGCCCATGTCACAGCACTGAGCCCATGTAGAGCAGGCCCGTCACAGCACTGAGCCCAGTGTAGAGTGGCCCAGGGTCACAGCACTGACAGAGCCCAGTGCAGAGCAGGCCCAGGTCACAGCACTGAGCCAGTGTAGAGCAGGCCAGGTCACAGCGCTGAGCTCATGAACTATGAGCAGAGGTCACAGACGCTGAGCCAGTGTAGAAGCAGGCCCATGTCACAGCACTGAGCTCAGTGTAGAGCAGTCCCAGGTCACAGCGCTGAGCTCCAGTGTAGAGCAGGCCCAGGTCACAGCGCTGAGCTCAGTGTAGAGCAGGCCCATGTCACAGCGCTGAGCCCAGTGTAGAGCAGGCCCAGGTCACAGCGCTGAGCCCAGTGCAGAGCAGGCCCAGGTCACAGCGCTGAGCCCAGTGTAGAGCAGGCCCAGGTCACAGGGTAGAGCCCAGGTGCAGAGCGGCCCAGGTCACAGACTGAGCCAGTGCGAGCAGGCCCAGGGTCACAAGGCGGAGCCCAGTGCAGAGCAGGCCGGGTCACAGCGCTGAGCCCATGTACAGCCGTACACGAGCTCAGAGGTCCCAGGTCACAGCACTGAGCTCCAGTGAGAGCAGCCCAGGTCACAGCGCTGAGCTCAGTGTAGAGAGTGCCCAGGTCACAGCGGCTGAGCCCAGTGAGAGCAGGCCAGGTACCCATGCAGAGACGTCACAGCGCTGAGCCCAGTGCAGAGAAGGCCCGGGTCACAGGGCTGGGCCCAGTGCAGAGCAGGCCCGAGTCACAGCGCTGAGCCCAGTGCAGAGCAGGCCAGGGTACAGCGCTGAGCCCAGTGTAGAGCAGTCCCAGCTGAGCCCAGTGCAGAGCAGGCCCAGGTCACATCACTGATGCCCAGTGTAGAGCAGGCCCGGGCCACAGCGCTGAGCCCAGTGCAGAGAAGGCCCAGGGTCACAGGCTGAGCCCAGCGCAGAGCAGGCCCGGGTCACAGCGCTGATCCCAGTGTAGAGCAGGCCCGGGCCACAGCGCTGAGCCCAGTGACCACTGCATGCCAATTCCCACTGGTGTATAAATTTACAGTGGTCTGTGTGGTGCCTTCGTGCTATGTTCTGGAAGGAACATGCATACTAGTTTTACACATTAACCATAATGTGAAAGGGTGTGAGATTTGGCAAATTATCACTCTCATTGCAAGTTATTCTGTCTTCAATACTCTCTGGGTTGGAGATGCTTCCTGAAGCTTTGCACACTGTTACAATGGGACAACTTTTCCTTAGGCTTTGGTCTGTTACTGGAATTGCCATTAAATTTAATGCATGTGGGAAAAGAAAAGTCATGATTTGATCAAAGGATCAGGGCAGAGGGCGGGCACACAGGGCCACAGGACTCGGGCGCACATCTTAACCCACTAGACACCTTGGTTCCAGTGGCCAAGGGCTCAGTCACAGAAGTCATAAGAAAAGGTTTATCACAATAGATCACTCTCAGAATGAGAACACAGGTTGGAAAAGTGATTTTATTTATTCAAAAACTCCATTATACTCTTTTGCAACCTAAAAAGGAACATGTTATATATGGCTGTATGTGTGTTATTAAAGCACTACAACAGATTAAATTTTAAAAACTTTATAGGATCTAAGATATTCTCTCTCACGCCAGATCATAGAATGTCCAGAAATAAATCGCAATTATCATCATAAGAACAGATTGACCAATGATTCGTCGGTGCCAATGTTGGATGAACCATTTTAGTATAATTGGGGTCCCTTCAACAATCTCTCATATGGGAGCTAACCCCTATTAAAAGTGCTGTTTTTCAGTCAGTTCTATTTTCCTCAAGAGGCAGAATCACACCAGCAAGTTTACCATCAAGCAGGTATCAATTTTGAGTTCCCACTTCTTCTAATCATTAATCCTACCATTTTCAGTGGTTTATGCTTTAGAACAGTGTACCTGGGGAAGACTGTGCATTCCATGTATTCAGGAATGAGCTGTCTCTGTATTTGTCAGATTAGGTTTCATGAAACTAGACCAGGCTTTCTGGAAACAAATATATATTGCAGCAGGAAGAAGAAATGCGAGAGAAAGGGGATTTAATTTATTTTTGTTTAATATTTATTTAAAAAATGATCAAAAAATGTACCTTATTGAGCAGCCATTGACCGTCATGTACATAAAGTACAACACCACCTATATGGAGTAGGAATGTCCACAGATGGGCAGGATCCCCGTCGAACTGCCGATTTAAAGGACAAGTAGTTAGCGAAGCCGATGGCATGGGTGCTGGGAAACCGAACCCGGGTCCTCTGGAAAGGACACCAGTGCTCTTAAACCACTGAACCATCTTCCCTGTATTTTTTTATTTTATTTATTTCGAGAACTTCAAAATTTATGGGTACTGAATTGATTAGTATCTATACTCCTCATCTAATCCTCCGAGCCTCCTCTCCTGTTCTGATACATCTTTCCAATTTCATGGTTGCTCTTTTCTTCTTCTTTCTTGCTTTCTTCTCTTTTTCTTTCTTTCTTTTCTTTCTTCTTATTCTTTCTTCTTTTATTGCTTCTTATAACATCCCTAAGTCCAGTTCCTTCTGTCTGTATGTGCATGGGAATGCGACCATCCCCTGGCAACATGGGAACACCCACTCACTGGTGGTTATAGCCTCAAAAAGAAAAATGCTCTCCCTCCCGCAGTGGTTACGCACTGCCCACAGCTCCTCTGATGTTCTAGGCAGCATTCTGGATGGGTTGATGTTGTCTGTTCTAGCACAGGCAGCTGCAGCTGGAGAGAGTTGTGGATCGCAATAGCCAAGTCCCGTGCAGAACACAGCCCTCCTTGCCCCTGAAGCCTGTTCATTCTTTCCTGTGCTGCGGATGTTCCCTAAGCCTTGATATTGTGGGTTGTCCTAATTTGCTTCACGTTGCATTGAGAAAACAGCATAAGCACTGGCAAGCAGGGGGTGTGCGCGAGGGTGGCATTTCACCTTGCAGATTAAATTTCATTCTCAAGAGAGTCAATGCAGGGTCTCAGGATGGAAACCTGAGCATAGGAACTAAATCAGAGAGCAAGGTGCAGCACTGTGGTTTAAGCAGGAAGGTTCATTGGGGGTTATATTCCTGCTTATTGTCTTCTACCCCTTCCTAAGTCTTGCTCTCTTTCTATCTGTTTTCCCCCTCTGTAAAGTAGATGTCAAAATGGAGCACCAGTAGAAATTAGAAACAAAATTATTAACTTCATGGTCAGCATAAGTTTGCATTTCCAATTTAACTGGGTCATGTGTAGCCCATAGGGCAAGAGTTTTTTGATACTGTGTTATATTTTTTAAAAGAAGTATAGGAATCATTATTTCTAAATACGGCCAAGGAAATCAGTCCAGACTTCCCCAGAAGAAAGTTCTACCAATAGAGGAGTCAGGATCTCTCTCTAGCAAGGACTCCACGCTTCCCAGCCATGCTCATTGATAACCAGGCGCATCACATGTCTGCATTTGCTTTCTTTATAAAGCATAATTATTGCACATTAATATATTTGGACTACATCCTTAATTTGGAAGGTGGACTCAGGTTAATGTACATATTAACGCTTAGTTTATATTAAGGAAATTCCATTTTACACAAAGAATAAAAGCATCATGTACATGTGATCATTCAAATATGGCTAGCAAAGCACTTTTCTATAAAGGGTGAATCTATAACTCTGCGCTTTGAGGAAAAATAAGCTGACTCTGGTGACTATAGTTCCAACTCTAAACTGCAATAGAATCCTGGAAAATGTGACTTGGTACCAATAAGACATCCCTCATGATCACTTTGATTTGGGATACAGATTTTGATGCAATTTGAAAAAACAGAATTCTATTTCTTTTCTAGCCATGAATAAAGGACATATTTTCTTTTTAGAGTATGCTATGTAACTTCAAATCACCCTTCTATGAATATTACTGTGTTTTTACAATTGAAAAAGCAAGGACTGAGTTGTCACAATCGAAGGCTTTCACAAACATGGAACTATTCTTATCAGGACGGAGAAAAATCAAAATAAAAAGATCCTTTTTAATATGAGCAAGTCACATGGTGTTGAGAAGCAGGGAAAGACTTGTGAAGCAGCTGAGAGAATGACCGTGGACACAGGCGGCTGAGGACTGGCAGCCATGGGGAGACTGGGCCTGCTGAGCTTCAAGGGGAAAACACCCCCGTGTCTGGGAGTTCAGGAGCCCGCCTCTTCCAAAGCTTTGTTCTGGTTCCACTATGTTGTTGTTGTGTGTTGTTTTTAATTGAATTTCTGTTATAATCTATTCTCTTTTTTAAAATTTTTTATTATTCTGTGTATGTACGAACAACTGTACTGTCTGCAGGTAGGTTTGATGCACCATGTTGCTGTCCGCGCAATGACACGGACGGTCAAGAGGGCATACTCGTTGGAAATCTGGAAGTTGTTAAAGAAAGGTCTCAACCGCCAGTGGGTGCTGGGGATCGACCTGGGTCTCGTGCTACAATATGCATCGGATGTCTAACCAGAACATTGAAGTAAAGTGCCGCATACTGACCGCCACAATCTATATTCGTAGTAGACCTATGTGCTGCAATCCAGCCATATCGAGGACACTTGAATGTTTGCAAAGTGAAAGAATGCACCAAAGAACACTTTGTGTGTGTGTGAGTGTGTGTGTGTGTGTGTGTGTGTGTGTGTGTGTGTATGCGCACGCGCGAGTGCCTGGTTGTGTGTGGTCGATTCTGGATCTGCTACAAGGAGCAGCCTGGGATAATTTATCTTGAGAAATGAAATTTTCTGTTAAGTTCCATCCCACCGTGGTGGACTCCAGATGAAAACAAGTATCAAAAACAACAATGGAAGGCTGGAGAGATGGCCTAGTGGTTAAGAGCACCGATTGCTCTTGCAGAGGACCCAGGTTCGATCCCCAGCACCCACATGGCGGCTGAGAACCTTCTTTAACTCCAGTTCCAGGGGAATCCAATGCCCTCTTCTGACCTCCGTGTCATTGCACGACACAGGTGCACAAACCTACATGCAGACAGTACATTTATATACATACAAGAATAAATAAAAATTTTAAAAAAAGAGAATAAGATTCATAACAGAATTCTCTTAAAAACAACAACAACAACAACAATAGTGGAACCAGGACAAAGCTTTGGAAGCAGGGCGGCTCCTGACTCCCCAGACACGGGGGTGTTTTCCCCTTGAAGCTCAGCAGGCCCAGTCTCCCCATGGCCGCCTGTGTCCACGGTCATTCTCTCAGCTGCTTCACAAGTCTTTCCCTGCTTCTCAACACCATGTGACTTGCTCATATTAAAAAAGGATCTTTTCTTATTTTGATTTTCTCTCTTGAAAGAAAGTTTCATTTTGGAAAAGCCTTCGATTGTGACACTCAGCCTTGCTTCTCAATATATAAAAATCAGTAATATCATAGCAAGGGTGATTTGAGTTACATGCATACTCCTTAAAAAGAAAATATGTCCTTATGGCTAAAAAGAAAATGACATTCATGTATTTTCAAATTGCATAAATTTAATCCCAAATCAAGTGATCATAGGGATGTCTTATGTACCAAGTCACATTTCCAGGATTCTATCAGTTTAGAGTTGGAACTAAAGTCACCAGAGGTCAGTTCATTTTCCTCAAAGCCAAGTCAGATTCACCCTTTATAGAAAAGTGCTTTGCTAGCCATATTTGAATGATCACATGTACATGATGCTTTTATTCTTTGTGTAAAATGGAATTTCCTTAATATAAACTAAGCGTTAATATGTACATTAACCTGAGTCCACCTTCCAAATTAAGGATGTAGTCCAAATATATTAATGCAAAATTATGCTTTATAAAGAAAGCAAATGCAACATGTGATGCCCTGGTTACAATGAGCATAAGCTGGGAAGCAGGGAGTCCCTTGCTAGAGAGAGATCCTGACCCTCATTGGATAAGAACTTTCTCTGGGGAAGCTGGACTGATTCTCCATTGCCGTATTTAGAAAATAATGATCTATTACTTGACTTTTAAAAAATAAATCATCAGTATCAAGAAAACTCTCTGCCCTATGACACATGACCCAGTTAAATTGGAAATACAAACTTATGCTGACATGAAGTTAATAATTTTGTTTCTAATTTTTCTACTGGTGCTCATTTGAAATCTACTTTACAGAGGGGGAAAACAGATAGAAAGAGAGCAAGACTTAGGAAGGGGTAGAAGACAATAAGCAGGAATATAACCCCCAATGAACCTTCCTGCTTAAACCACAGTGCTGCACCTTGCTCTCTGATTTAGTTCCTATGCTCAGGTTTCCATCCTGAGACCCTGCATTGACTCTCTTGAGAATGAAATTTAATCTGCAAGGTGAAATGCCACCCTCCACCCCCTGCTGCCAGTGCTTATGCTGTTTCTCAATGCAACAGAGAGCAAATTAGGACAACCCACAATATCAAGGCTTAGGGAACATCCCAGCAGCAGGAAAGAATGGAACAGGCTTCAGGGGCAAGGAGGGCTGTGTTCTGCACGGGACTTGGCTATTGCGATCCACAACTCTCTCCAGCTGCAGTTGCCTGTGCTAGAACAGACAACATCAACCCATCCAGAATGCTGCCTAGAACATCAGAGGAGCTGTGGGCAGTGCGTAACCACTGCGGGAGGGAGAATCATTTTTCTTTTTTGAGGCTATAACCACCAGTGAGTGGGTTTCCCATGTTCCAGGGGATGGTCGCATTCCCATGCACATACAGACAGAAGGAACTGGACTTAGGGATTTATCAAAAAAAGAAGAAAGAAGAAAGAATAAAGAAGAAAGAAAGAAAGAAAGAAAGAAAGAAAGAAAGAAAGAAAGAAAGAGCAACGATGAAATTGGAAGAAGATGTATCAGAACAGGAGAGGAGCTGGAGGGATAGAGAGGAGTATAGATATAATCATATTTCATTACCTAAATTTTGAAGTTCTCAAAATAAATAATTACAGGGCTGGAGAGATGGTTCAGTGGTTAAGAGCACTGGTAGCTTTTGCAGAGGCCCTGGGTTCAGTTCCCAGCACCCTGCATGGCTGCTAACCATTGTCCTTAACTGCAGTTCCAGGGGATCCTGCCCTCTGTGGACACTACACAATATAGGTGGACTTATGTACATGCAGGCAAAATGCTCATACACATAAAATAACAATAAATAATAAAAATTAAAATAACAAAATTAAATAACCCTTTCTCAGCATTTCTTTTCCTGTCTGCAATATATATTTGTTTCCAGAAAGCCTGGTCTAGTTTCATGAAACCTAATCTGACAAATACAGAGACAGCTCATTCCTGAATACATGGAATGCACAGTCTTCCCCAGGTACACTGTTCTAAAGCATAAACCACTGAAAATGGTAGGATTAATGATTAGAAGAAGTGGGAACTCAAAATTGATACCTGCTTGATGGTAAACTTGCTGGTGTGATTCTGCCTCTTGAGGAAAATAGAACTGACTGAAAAAAAGACTTTTAATAGGGGTAGCTCAATATGGAGATTGTTGAAGGGACACAATTATACTAAATGGTCATCCAACATTGGCACACGAACTCATTGTGTCAATCTGATTCTTATTGATGATAATTGGTTTACTTTCTGGACATTCTTTACTGATCTGCAGTGGAGAGAATATCTTAGATCCCTATAGAAAAGTTTTAAAAATTAATCTGTGTAGTTGTTAATACACACATACAGCCATATTTATAACATGTTCCTTTTTGTTGCAAAAGAGTATAATGGGTTTTGAATAAATAAAATCACTTTTCCAACCTGTGTTCTCATTCTGAGAGTGATCTATTGTGATAAACCTTTTCTTATGACGTCTGTGACTGAGCCCTTGGCCACTGGAACCAAGGTGTCTAGTGGGTTAAGATGTGCGCCCGAGTCCTGTGGCCCTGTGTGCCCGCCCTCTGCCCTGATCCTTTGATCAAATCATTGACTTTTCTTTCCCACATGCATTAAATTTAATGGCAATTCAGTAACAGAGCCAAAGCCTAGGAAAAGTTGTCCATGTAACAGTGTGCAAAGCTTCAGAAGCATCTCCAACCCAGAGAGTATTGAAGACAGAATAACTTGCAATGAGATGATAATTTGTCCAAATCTCACACCCTTTCACATTATGGTTAATGTGTAAAACTAGTATGCATGTTCCTTCCAGAACATAGCACGAAGGCACCACACAGACCACTGTAAATTTATACACCAGTGGGAATTGGCATGCAGTGGTCACTGGGCTCAGCGCTGTGGCCCGGGCCTGCTCTACACTGGGATCAGCGCTGTGACCCGGGCCTGCTCTGCGCTGGGCTCAGCGCTGTGACCTGGGCCTGCTCTGCACTGGGCTCAGCGCTGTGGCCCGGGCCTGCTCTGCACTGGGCTCAGTGATGTGACCGGGCCTGCTCTGCACTGGGCTCAGCTGGGACTGCTCTACACTGGGCTCAGCGTTGTGACCCCGGCCTGCTCTGCACTGGGCTCAGCGCTGTGACTCGGGCCTGCTCTGCACTGGGCCCAGCCCTGTGACCCGGGCCTTCTCTGCACTGGGCTCAGCGCTGTGACCTGGGCCTTCTCTGCACTGGGTACAGCTGGGCCTGCTCTGCACTGGGCTCAGCCCTGTGACCTGGGCCTGCTCTACACTGGGCACAGCTGGGACTGCTCTACACTGGGCTCAGCGCTGTTACCTGGGCCTGCTCTGCACTGGGCTCAGCGCTGTGACCTGGGCCTGCTCTGCACTGGGCTCAGCCCTGTGACCTGGGCCTGCTCTGCACTGGGCTCAGCGCTGTGACCTGGGCCTGCTCTGCACTGGGCTCAGCCCTGTGACCTGGGCCTGCTCTACACTGGGCTCAGCGCTGTGACCTGGGCCTGCTCTGCACTGGGCTCAGCGCTGTGACCTGGGCCTGCTCTACACTGGGCTCAGCGCTGTGACCTGGGCCTGCTCTACACTGGGCTCAGCGCTGTGACCTGGGCCTGCTCTACACTGGGCTCAGTGCTGTGACCTGGGCCTGCTCTGCACTGGGCTCAGTGCTGTGACCTGGGCCTGCTCTACACTGGGCTCAGTGCTGTGACCTGGGCCTGCTCTACACTGGGCTCAGTGCTGTGACCTGGGCCTGCTCTGCACTGGGCTCAGTGCTGTGACCTGGGCCTACTCTACACTGGGCTCAGTGCTGTGACCTGGGCCTGCTCTACACTGGGCTCAGTGCTGTGACCTGGGCCTGCTCTGCACTGGGCTCAGTGCTATGACCTGGGCCTACTCTACACTGGGCTCAGTGCTGTGACCTGGGCCTGCTCTGTACTGGGCTCAGCGCTATGGCCTGAGATTTCCCCACACTGTCTTCTTGGTTGCCAGGCACTCTTCTTTCTCTTACTTGCTGAATATTTAACAAAAGAATCCTTTGAGACTTTTGAGTCTAAATGCAAGGAGATAGTAGAGTGTGTACGCCAACCATCATCAATGGACTTATCATCTCTTATTTTAAAATAAGCAGAATATAAATAATAGACCACCTAACATTATTGAAGCTTCTAGAAAGTGACTTCTGGACATTAGGTGAGATACGCAGTCACACAAAAACAATTGCCAGCTTGATGAGGGACAAGACACTGTCCCATAATGGTCAGCAACCTGGGCCAGACCATGCTGGGTTCTGAGGAGGTCAACTTCCTTCCCATGTGACATGCTGTTCAGCCATGCTCTAGTTGTGTTAGTGAGGCCTAGTCATTAACCACAGCCTGAGAAGAAGTGAAAACCTTGCAGCAGAGTCAAGTCACTGGCTGATGTCCTTCCTTCATGCCTTCTCTGCATCCCTGCCTTTGCTCACACTGAACTGAAGTCAACCTTGCTGTTTCACAGAGTCATGAGGAAAGATTGAAAGAGTCAGAGGCCCAGGATGCCAGCCAGTATCTTCTAGACATGACATGGTGTCTGCTCCCATGAAATCTCAACAATACGGTTGACTGAACAGGACTTACAGATGACCACACCAGCCATGTGTGGTCATGCACACCAACATGCAAACTTGCCTGGGGACTCCCAGGTTCCACCTCTAAGTGAAGAGCTACAGGCAGTCAGTGGATGCTAATGAGGGGAAAATTAGCTCTCTCCAGGTCATGCTCCCTCACAGCTTTTCTAGTCCCATCAGTAAACACATGCACATACTAAATATACCCATAGGATTTAGAGTGTGTGTCTGTCTGTCTGTCTGTCTGTCCGTCTCTCTCTCTCTCTCTCTATGAATAATAAATGTAGAAGCAGTCATCATTTTGAGAGGAGGTGGGAGGAGCCATGGGGAGACAGATTGGAGGGAATGGTGTAAATACAGTGTTCATGTATGAAATGGTGTAAATACAGTGCTCATGTATGAAATGGTGTAAATACAGTGCTCATGTATGAAATGGTGTAAATACAGTGCTCATGTATGAAATGGTGTAAATACAGTGCTCATGTATGAAAGTCTCAAACAAACATATTATAAAAGAAAATAAAGGAAAACATGAAGATAAATATTCTTTTTAAGGTAGAAAATGAATTGTGTATTTGCATACAAATATATCAACTAATACCATTCTTGAGAACTACAAAGAATATCTGCCATTTTACATTGGTCACATTTCCTGCTTCAGTGGATGTAGGATCTACTTTACTAAATCCACTCATTTGAGCATGAATTTAACTTGAAATCCAAACATTTAATCTTAAGTTTAGGCATATGGGATTTTCCTGTTCTTGTTCCATGAATTAGAAGGGAGCCTGTGAAATGGAAATATGATAAAGAATGAAGGGCTGGAGAGATGGCCTAGCGTTAAGAGCGCCCCGCGCCGCTCTTACAGGACCCGGTTCGATCCCCAGCACCCCACATGGCGGGCCGAGAGCTTCTGAAACTCCAATTCCAGGAGAAACTCCAGTTCCAGGGGAATCCGAGACCCTCTTCTGACCTCCGCGGCATTGCACGACACGGGTGCACAAACCTGCATGCAGACAGTACATTGATACACATACTGATAAATAAATAAAAAAAAAAATTAAAAAAAAAAAGAATGAAGTGTCTTCCTGAAGAATGGCATGCCCTTCACACACACAGACAGAGCAGGGGCAGTTAGCTAGCAGATACAGGCAGAGTGGACAGCTAGCAGACACAGGCAGGGGGGACAGCTAGCAGACACAGGCAGGGTGGACAGCTAGCAGATACAGGCAGAGTGGACAGCTAGCAGATGCAGGCAGGGTGGACAGCTAGCAGACACAGGCAGGGTGGACAGCTAGCAGATACAGGCAGAGTGGACAGCTAGCAGATGCAGGCAGGGTGGACAGCTAGCAGATGCAGGCAGGGTGCACATGATACATGAGTAGGCTACTTTACTTGGTCTTCAACACACATGCAACATTAAGAGAAAACTAGACCTATTATAAAAACAACTTCCACACTCACCTCGACTACCTCATAAGCTCTAAATGGACTTAGTCTTTCTTTAATATTTTATTTATTATTTCTATTTTGTGTGTATGAGTGTGTTGCCTGTGTGTAAGTGCACCTGTATTGTCCAGTGTCCATGGGGTTCAGAAGATGGCATCAGATTTCCTGGAACTGGCTTACGGATGATTGTTACCGTGCACGTGGGTGTTGGGAACCAGACCCTGGTCCTCTGCAGCAGCAGCCAGGCCTCTTAACTGATCCATCTCTCCAGCCTCCTAAATGCACTCACCTTAAACACAAAAGTCATCATCTGTTTTCTTTTTTTTGACATTCTAATAACATTAGTAATATATTTTCATGGCAATTGCTAAAAACTGTGGAGTCCTAAGCAAACTGAGTCTGTGATGCGTCTGAGATGACAGCCTTGCTCAAAGCTTTCCATTCTTCCCTGTGTCTGCTCTTCCATCCACCTTAACAGGCTCTCCCACAGTAAGCAGAGCATTAGCCCATTTCCAGCCACACAGAGTCTGCTGATGACCATGTGGATAACCGTGGTTAACAGTCACTATATAGAAGACAGTGTGTCAGTCCCAACGTAGGTATTAATAGGCTTGGTCTTTGGAGACTCCCTTGTGAAAATCATCAGCTAACTTGTTTCTGTGTTCCCAGGTCATTGCCATGGTGCCTCCTTAGAGCCTTTGTGGTGGGAAATTCTTCAGTAAGAGAACTTAGCACATTCCTGGACACTTGTCATAATGAGTGTGCAAGCAATGGCATGGCCAAAAAGCCAAATTGGACAGAGCAGGCATCATAGCCTCTGGCCAAGTGCTTTACTGTTTAAAACACCCAGATCTCATAACTTCCTCTGTGTGGGACATGGCCACTCAGAAAGATGCCTGATGGGAGGAAACACTGACACAAATGTGCTTGGAATCTCAGCACATCCTTCATCTTCTCCAGGCTGAGAGTCTTATGTTAAAATGAAAGGGCCCTTGTGACTAAGATTTTCCCTCTCCAGAGCTCTAAATTAGTTTGAGTCCAATATTCTACCACTGCATTTTCAAGTGATAGAGATGAATTACTCAGGGTCAGAGATGGAAACCCTTATTCAGGACCATGAGAGGACAGTGTGCTTTCATCAATGGAGGTGAACTAAAACCTCTTTCAAAGAATTTGACTCTCCCGTCTCACAGAGGCGATGCAGACTTGCTACCAATTCTGCCAAGTCAGAGAGCAAAATTCTTCTGCCTCATTCCCAATGGAAACAGTTAAGCCATTAGCTGAAGGATGACCTTTGTGTGTAGTCATAACAGATGAATGTGTTGGCAAGGGCCCAATTCTTACATATGATTCTTTGGGAGTAAAACTACCCTCATACACACCTACACATACATGCATATACCAACAAGCACATGCACACATATACATATACATATACATACACACATACACAAACATACACAATTGCATGCATAAACATATACATATTACAGCAAATTTATACTTATGCACACATATGCCATACATATACACACCTGCACACATTCACACACATTCATATACAACCACTTACATACACATATACATATTACCACAAACATGAACACATATACATAAAAACCATATATATATATACATACATGTACATGCACATACATATAGAACCACATATATGCATAAAAATTCATAAACATACACACAAATACACATATTTGCACACACACATTTAATATAGGGGAACCAATCTTACAGTCAAAAATTTGATTACATTTGTTGTATCTAGAAATAATATCAATACCTGTATTGAGTTTTCTGAATCTCACCAGGGGATAAAACAATGTCACCTGCAATTCCCATCATTGTTAAAAACCTCAGGAGGTCAGGGAAACTTTTGCAACCTCCATGCCCAGGATTTTGCATGCAAATGTCCAGGAGAGTGGACACATTGCTGCTGCTCTGGAACAGATGCCTCAGACTTGATTTCCCTCTTCAAGGAGGAATTAAAGTTCTATCTGTAGAACCAGACTGAAGCAAAAGTCTGTGCTATTATGGAATTAGAACAGAATCTCACACATAATTTAACATTCGTCTGGAGACTATATGAAACGAAGGTCAAAAGAAACAGTGGGCTTTTTTCCATTTATCACATGGAAAATATTTGCCACTTCAATATATAATCAATGAAAATCTAAAGATTTGACATTTGTTTTCCTGTGCTAAATCTGCAAACCTAAGGTCTGTTTTCCCCTCTATTGCATTTTGGCACACGGGGACCCATTCAGCAGTGACCTACACCCACTGGTTTCCATAATAGGGAATGCCCTTTGAATGCAAGTTCATGTTTAAACTGCCACTTAACACGTGGTATTAGTAACTGTTAGCATGATACACACACATATATGCACATATATACAATGATTTGATCTGCGTATACAATGTATAGAGATCAAATCAGAATAGCTAGAATTTCCATCTCCTTAAACATTTTTATACTTTTATTGATGAATTGTATATTTATTTTTTTAATTGTATTTATTTTTTATGTGTATGAATGTACTGTCTGCATGTAGGTTTGTGCACCCATGTCATGCAATGCTGCAGAGGTCAGAATAGGGCAAAGGATTCCCCTGGAACTGGAGTTAAGGACAGGGTTTCAGTCGCCATGTGGGTGCTGGGGATCGAACCTGGGTCCTCTGCAAGAGCAGTCGGCGCTCTTAACTGCTAGGCCATCTCTCCAGCCCATGAATTGTATACTTCATTCATTATCTTTTAGTCCAATTTAGACACATTCCCCTCTCCCTGCCCCCACCCACCCCTCTACATGGAGTCAAGGAACCTCTTCAGATCATTGAGTTGCTTGGACCTGCAGGACGATAGTTTGTAGACTCAGTCTCCACTCACATAACACAAGCCAGTCACCTCCCTACTTTTCATTTCCTTCTCTGAAAATGCAGTAACATCTCATAGTTATTGGAAATATCAGTTAAATTAATATTTATAGAGTTCTTAGAATTGATATTAACACTCAGGATAAAGGTCACATTCAAGGTCAGTCATAATTAACAGCCTTTTAAACATAAATGTATGCCTACGGGTTTGACCTGTATCATTTTGCATGATTTAGAAATATTTTAATAAAAATTCAAGTAATTGGCAACACACATACATATATGTGTCATGTAATAACTGGAAGTGAAATTCAGATTTATAATTTATATGAAATGTATCTGCTGACAGAATTCAAATAGCCTTACCATAACCAAGTTAAAACATTTACTTTTTTCTTTTTTTAATGAACAATTTGCAACTTGGGATTTTCTATCTGGCATTTTCCCCATAGCCATTAATAATTTATTAATATTTTCTTTCTTTTTTTTTTTTTTTTTGGTCTTTTTGAGACAGGGTCTCCCTGTAGCCCCAGGTGTCCTGGAACTTGCTGTGCAGACCAGGCTGGCCTTGAACTCACAGAGATCCACCTGCCTCTTCCTCCTGAGTGCTAGAGTTAAAGGCGTGCACCACCATGCTAGGCTAAATTTGTTAATAATTTCAATGTGAAGAAACTAGACAAATTAGGCTTTCAATTACTTCACATCCTAGCACTGTTGGACACATGCTCAACTTGATTGACAACTATACTTAGTGGAATTTCGATCTATTATCCATTCTTTCTACTTGGGATTTGAAGAAAATAACATGGATAATTTTGTATCACGTAAATAATTAAATAGCATCTTTACAGTGTTCTATTAAGTTAATGAGAATCAGTCAGCCAGAAGTTTTAATTTTCTCGTAAAATGCATCTACTTAAAAAAAAAAAAAAAAAAAAAAAAAAAAAAAAAAAAAAAAAAGGAGGCCGGGACGAAGTGCCCTCAATATCTGCAGAGCAATCACAAACTGTTTGAGGAAATGAACAGGAGAACTTTATGAACTAACTGACAGAGATTAAGTAATTTAGATGGAAATAGTAAGACCCTGTATCCTGAGTCAGGTAGGATCAAACTCCTACCTCCGCAACAAGAAGAAATTAGAGCGTGGTAGAACAGGACTTATGTGAAGGTCAAGGGAGGAGCTGCCTTGTGACTTCCTCCCCGCCCCTCCTCACCCTGACTGCTGCAGTCTAGGGCCATCAAAAGCATGACCAAGAAAGAAGTACTCTTGTGGTGTCCTCAGCCAGCATCTCACTAATCCCTTCCCTTCTTGGATCTCAGAAGTTCCAAAGCACAAGTTTGAATAGGAGAACTGGACACCATGCAATGTCTCTGAATTTGAAATTATTTGGCTTCAATAGGAAATGTGAAAATTAAGACTAATTGGGAATGTTGAGCTCATCAGAGGAACTCCTTTCACACTAACTGTAACAGTGCTGGAGAGATGGCTCAGTGGTTAAGAGCACTGGCTTCATTTCCAGAGGATTGGGTTCTGTTTCCAGCACCCATATGGAGGCTAACAACCAGCTGAAACTCCAGTTGCAGGGGATGGAACACCCTCTTCTTGCCTCCATGGGCACCACACACACAGGGACACTTACATAGAGGCAGGCAATACACTCATACACATAAAATAAAAATAAATGAATAATATTAATAAAATAAACTGCCATCAATATTGGCTCATTGCATTTATAATTATTAGCACTATATTTTCTTAAATTACATATGTCGAGTTATGTAAAATTAATAGCAATTGACTATTTTTTCCTACAGAGGAATATATTTTTCAAAAATGAAATCATGTTAACTTATGGAATATAGACAATATCTTGATGACTAGTGGCTGAATTTCTTGTACATATTATCTTAGAAGAAAAGGAATGAATATGATTTTATCACCTAGAGTTAATTAAAACATCATATATTGCATGCTACCCATATTTAATTCAAAATAAATATATTTCTTAACTGGAAGAAGTCCCCTTGGCTCACTGAGCCATAAAAGCAGGAGAAAGATTTGTGATGCTTCATTTCTATGCATCCTTCAAATCTTCAACTCCACCCAACAGCAGATTATTTTAAGAATATGGTTTATGATAACATGTTGTACAGAGGTGATTTTGGTCTCCAAGATTCTGTGAATTTAGTACAACAGTTGGCCCAATTCAGAGAAGCATTCCCTAACTAATCGGTTGCTTCTTTTGATGGGATTTTCAGGGGCTTTAGAATAAGCCATGCAACAGACTGATGCTGTTTATTAATAACAATGGGGCAAAAGCACTGACTTCTTCCTATGACAGCAGGGCCAAGACAAGATGTGCCCTGTCATTTGTAAAACTCAAACATTCCTACACAGCTGGACAGATGTCTCTAGCACTGAGAGAGAACATCCATTGCTTCAGTTTCTGAAGCTCACTGGCAGCTCTGAGGGAAATGCTGAGGAGCACAAACAGCTGTCCCTCTGTTGCCATTCTGGAAAAGAGATCCGACCTTATCCTAAGCCATCATTGCACAGAGAGCAGCCTCAAGCTTGAGAAAGAGCTCTGCTCCCCATTTTCAATCATGGCCATTTCTACCCAGATTTCCATTCTCTTTAAATCTGAGTCAGAGTTGCAGAGGACATTTCCACAGGCATTACAAAAATACATCCTCGTTTCTTGTGGCCCACTTCTGTCTATTCCACGTGTAAGATATAAAATGGCAGATGCTACTTAAAGCATCTTTCTTCATAAAGCATCTGAAAGAAAAGGACAGTTTGTTGTCTTGGGTAATTTTTGTATGTGCATGGATGTTTGTGCACATGAAGGTGCAAATGTGTATGTAGGTGTACATGTTCATGCCTGTACATGCATGTGTTCATGCCTGTAGATGTATGTGTGTAGGTGTACGTGGTCATGCCTGTACATGTATGTGTATGCAGGTGTATGTGGTCATGCCTGTACATGTATGTGCGTGTAGGTGTATGTGGTCATGCCTGTTCATGTATGTGTATGCAGGTATACATGCTCATGCCTGTACATGTACGTGCTCATGCCTGTACATGTATGTGAAGCTAGAGGCCCACCTAGGATATGGTATCTCAGGGGTCTTCCAAATTATGTTTTGAGACAGGTGCTCTTGCCTGGAACTGACTGATTTGATTCAGCTTGGCTGGCTGGCTTGGAGTCCTGGAGGATCTCCCTATATCTGCTTCCCAAGCTCTCAGATTACAATGCATGCCCCATGGGCCTGTGCTACTCTTCTCAATCACATGGATGCTGGAGCTGGAACTCAGGTCTTTTTGCTAGCAAGGCCAACTCTTCACCAATGGATCCACCCTCCTAGACTCCCTTTGTATTGTAGATGCTTCTTAAAGACCACCTTGTATAAAGAAAGTATAAGCATTTATCTGTGATCAATATGCTTTATTACACTCCCAAGGACATGGACAATTGCTTACATGAGTATGAACCAAAATCGGACTACACATTACTTAAAAAACTGTAAGAATCAAGAATTCTACTTGTACTCACAAAATAGTCTTGGGTAATCTGCCTCTCAAAACTTGCAGCAACATTAGATTCCATGAAAAATAACAAAATATAATCATATTTTTAAGACTCCCCAAATAGAAGTAGATATTTCTGGATGATTTAACCTACTGGACAAGAAGCATTTCTCAAGACATGTTAAGTGCTCTCCAGATCACTGAGAGGTTTTCCATTTATTTATTCATATACTGAATGAAATACTTCATGTTTTGATCTCAGGCCTATACTCAAGAAGAAAATATTCTTTCAAACCAAGTGCAAAAAGGTGGCGATCATCTTTCTTTTACAAATTAAACAAATCACACCTATTTAGAGTCATTGCAGAAAAAATAATTCAATTTGCTAAAATTTTGAAAAAAAATGTATATGATAATTCTATCTTAATACAAATATTTCATATCAAGGATCTCATCCTTACAAATAAATTTCATTGTCTGTATATGCAGATACAAAGAAGAGTATCTAAAATTAAGTGCCTCACACATGCTGATTTGTTTTTCATTCTAACCAAGATGAGTAAACACCAGTGAACAAACTCCCTCATCCCAGAAGCCTCTGCTAATCAAACTTTGAGTCTCCTGTGAGCTTCTTTCCAGTTCCTAAATGAAAGCCACAGAGCCACAGAACTTCAGGTCACGCATTGCCAGAGAACCACACACTCTTCAGAGACTAGAGAACACTCAGTAACTCAAGATAGAAACAAACAATATAAATCCTTAGTGGTTTCTTTTAAAAATGGCATTTTTGAGTAAATATCCTCTACTTAGAATTATTTAGGTTTGCCTCTAAATTTCCTCAGGTGCAGGAGAAGAATTCTATAATGCAAAACAGTGTCTTAAATTCTAGAACCATGAACTGAACTTCAGGCCAACCCTTATATTTTGTGTGTTCTAGATTATGCAACCATGTTCTAGACTATGTCAACCCCTTCTAGACTTCTGGAACACGTAACTGTGTTCTGCAGTATGCAACTCTGTTCTCAACTTTATGATCTTGTTCCAGACTGCATAACCGCAGCCTACAATGCATAACCATGCTGTCAGATGTTGGAGGCTTGTATCAGCCCCATAATAGCAATAAAGCACAAGGTTAAGAAAGTAAGGAAATATGGGCTCATCCACATTGTTCTGTGTGAATTTGAATTTGATCCATGTGTATGATTACACATTCTTAAATCAATAAATAATGATCAAGTAATAACAGCCTGATGACAAGGAGTGAAAGTGCAGCTAATGGACAGTGTTCATAGCACCAGTACATTTCATTCAGCAAGTCATGCTGAACTGCAAGGCAGATAACCTTTAGAAAGTAATTTCAACTGCAACTTTCAGTCATGGACCTGTTAGCTCTGGGGGAGCCTTCAGGTTTTCATTTGTTCCTGGAGTCAACCACAGGGACATCTGAGGGTGTCAGGAAAAATGGAATATGGAATTCTACATACTTCAGAGGTTGAGAAGCAGAGAAATGAAGTAAGGATGGCTCAGTATGGCATGAGGAGCTCTGATCTCGGAAGTACACTGCTTCTGATAAGAGGAGACTGGGGCAACATATGACCATGGTGAAGTTGGCCAGGCTTCAAGGCACAGGTCTCATGTCACATTTTCTCACATGAAGAAATGCTTCCTTACTCACTGAGCCTGCACTACGGAAACAGGGCTACAAGCTGCTTGAAGATTTTACTTGAAGAGTTTGTATGTTGAAGACACATAGATGTTCACCTGACTGCAAAGCTTCAAGTTCTTATGTGGCTTTGTTCTAGTGACAACCTGGTTGTGGCTTCACCATGCTCCTCATTGTGAATGGATGTCCACTTCAAGCCTACTGCATGATAGCTTCATTTGACTCACTGGGAAGACAGTGTTGAGCACTTGTTCTCAACTTCAGGAGTTTTAACTGGTGAAGCCTCACCAGAAGCATGAACTTCCTTCAGGGATGGACAGAAGGAAACATGCACAGTTGGGACTTCTGTCCTACCCAGTTAAGGGAGAGGTTAGGGACACGATGGCATGAGATATGGGAGAGATCCTGAAGCCAGAATTGAGGGGCTCACCATTGCATGCATGATATGTGGGGTATCAGAAACAAACCTATGTACATTTCCTATATAATCACCCATGTGTATCATTACAGCACTGCTACATGTAAAGGAATCCACCATGTAAGGAAAGACAGAAAGGAAAAGAAAACAGGGAGAGATTGCCACACACAGGACATGTGTGTGAAGATTTATGAACATATAGAAGGAGGTACAACTTGAATGTAATCCTACTATATGGATATGTATGCAAATATTTGTTTATAAGCATGATACATATTGTAATTTAGTACCACATGTATGTTTCATGTCTATATGCCTGTCATTTTAAGCTGGAGTTGTCATCAGTTAGGAATTATAAATATTTCCCCACTGTAAGTGCCAGGGTTATCCAACCAAGGTGTATCTTAAAGTTTTGGTTGTTTTTAAGTCTAAAGTTTTTATTTAAAAAGGTAGAATCAATATCAAAAATGACAAAAAGTCAGGCCCACTTGGTAACCCATGTCCCACATGAACAGTCACAGCAGAGTGTATGTCTCCATAGCAACAGTACCAGAAAGTGCCAACAGAAAGGTTGGCCCACTGAACAGTGAAAGGAAGAAAAGCCTCAGATTGCTACAAACATCAAACCCCTCCATGGATCCTACTTGTAACAACTATGTATAATGAGTCCTAATGAAACTTACCTTCTAGGAGCTGCAAAGATTTTAATACAAGAGACTTTCTTACCCCCCCCCATAGAACAAGGAGAAACATGATGACGATGTAGTCCTCCAACTGTAAATTGGAGACAACTATTATGGAGGTAACCTCTTATAAAACCAGTAAAACTGCCTTCTTGAATTGACTAATAGACATAGGAACTGTGAAAAGGATTATTCTCTATTCAGAACCAAAGATAATACTAAAGTCCCCTTAATCTATGCACTTAAGAAAAATATATTAATGCAGGAGCTCTGACATCAGCAATGGATTTTTCCACCAAGGAGATGTTGGCCAGGGGATCCAAGCCCCTACAAAAGGTAAAGGCTCCTTGCCTTTAAACTGGGATAACTGCAAGAAGAGAGGCGATAAGTCCCTGCTGTCAAAGAGTTGACATTAACATGGGAAAGATGTATTGAGACCACACATGCAAGTGTACAGATGGTCTCTGGAATACCAGAGAGTGTTACCAAAGGCCACTATACCAATAAAGCAAATATGGATCTCCTTGAGTCAAGCAAGGCTCCTCCATCAGCACCATCTACACCTCACCTGCCTGGAAATACTGTGCAGCAGAGGCAGCCATATGCCTGTATATCCCAAATCTAATTGGCTATTGGCTCTCTCCTTGGAGGAATCACCCACGGCCAATGCCACAAGCTTGCACCCTCTAATGGTCAGGAGATGTTATAAGCCACAGTAAGACCCTGTCATAATCAACAGAAAAAAAATGTAATTCATGGATTAACATACCATCCAAATATCTGTGTCTATACCAAAGTAACCTATGATAACAATTAATACTGTTTAAATACCTATATATCTAATTGCTTGTGCTTCATTAGTAGGATCGAAAGGTTATTCCTGGACAAACTGTCAGCCCATGAAAGAAAACAGCCAGAAGTGACCAGAATCCAAGGCAACAGCTCCAGAGAAAGTAGACTGTTTTGCTTCTCATCCACCTGTGCCCCTTGTCTAAGCCTAGGGAAAAATCTGCAGAAGAGAGGGCGTGGTAGAATGTAAGGGCTGTGATTGGGGCAAAGGGTGAACCTACAGCAATATAGCCTGGACACTCACTTGATCAACTTGATTGAACATACAAGCCCCCCCCCCTCCATGCTGGATGGAGGGACCAAGGGGCTGTGTGGGTTTGGACACAACTGCTTGCAAATTGGCTTTACATGAAGGATTCTTGTATTCATAAATTATCACTTATTGCTAAAAAATGGAAAAAAAAAACCTGAGAGAAAAATGCAGGACAGTTATGGCAGAATGCATGATCTGGGATGGGGTAGGGTGGGATGGGGGAAGGGAAGGGGAAATATGCCTGAACTAAATTGGAAAATGATGTATGAAATACACAAAGCATCAATAAAAAAAAATTAAAATAAAAAAAAAGAACTGCATATCCCATGGAGGGGCTCTCTTTGAAACCTGGAAAGAAGCAGCTCATTCAATTCATCTTTGAATACAGAATGAGTGACACCATTGCTTTATCATAGAGGGGCATGGTTTACTTTTCAATTTAAAATGTAATTTCCCATGTTTTTCTTATATAATCAAAATATACTTTCTGAATAAAAACAAACAATTTAAGCACATATTTAAGTTCAACGGAATTGCAGGGCTTGTTTATGAAAAAGGAATGCTATTGCAATCAATATTTTAAATTGCATTGTTTTTTCTGTAGTCAAATTAATATAATTCAGCTATCACACTGAATATGTACTCTGGATATGATTAAAAATAAATCATCAGGAGTAATATGGTAATGCAGGAGGCTGATGACTGTGGGAGCATTTGGTGAAAATTGAAAATAGTTAATGGTTTGATACAGTGTTGGCAGAGAAAATTAGAACAATCAGCCACAAATAACATCTCCTGAGCATAATCTTTTAACCTGTCAACTTCCGTATTATATTAGCGTTAAAAAGCTACATTTTGCATTCAGCTACAATGCATAATTACTAACAATATTCAGCCAGCACTTCAGTGATTGGCCCTTTCTGAGTATGAGTTGTAATGTCTTGCAATCAATTCAAGCATTACTGTGAACTGAACACATAACACAGAAATGAAAGTCTTGCAGGCCAGTCACAAATTAAATAATTCATGTAACCAGAGAGATCTGCGAGCCTTTAGTATCTCATATCCTATCAGTTCCCCTGAACAAGGGCTTTAACATTTCAGCAATAAAAAAATTGTTCTAACTCTTTAGTGATTTTTTTATCATCAAAACCTATGACTTATTCAAGAAAATGATCTAAATAATGGCTTTATAAAATCGAGCAAACTACATAATAAAAATGTAGGGAATATTTAACTGCCTATTGGAAGCCCTTTCAAACCTGTTAAACAAATATGCAAATTTCCCTGGAGAACACATTTTTAATAAAGCACACCAAAAATGACAATAGGAAGTCATAACAGACAACAAGCCTTCCTTTCAGTAGGCCATCAGACCACTCAGCACAAAATCAGACATGTTAACCACAGTAAAAATGAAGTTGAGCATTTTAATGTGCCTTAGATATACATATTTGGAAAATGAAATGGACAAAAGCAAACATCTGCCTAAGTATGGGGGAAAAACATCTGTCTGTAAATTCACGTGCTCCATAAACTCAGTTTCCAGCTATTTGACAAGTGCTTGGGAGGAAGAACATAAATGAAGGGAAGTAACAGCTGTAGAAAAAAGGCAGAATTAGGACAGATGAAGAAATGTTTGGCGACAGTCGGGACAGGAACAGGGGTGCACACTTAACCCCTACTCTCATTATAGCGCTGACACATTTTGAGTCAGCCAAGAACCGGCAGATATTCATTACAGGACGGCTTGGCCACTGGATACATGCAGTTCCACTTCCCCCAATTCTCAAGAACCAAGATTTACATTGTTGAGTAAAGACAGTCCCGGCATCACATGGGGGCAATGAAGTGCAGAACTAGGTACTTGGCTGCAGTGCCTGGAATTTATGTTAGAACCATCCTGGGTTTGTACACTAGTAAGATGGAAAAAAGTATTAGTTCCACTCCATGGCCAGAGATGAACAAATGGCATGAAAGAGCCCACGCCCCAGTGCATCCTGGGTAGCCAGGGCTGTGCTGGCTTCCTATCTGCTACCGTTACTTTTGAGGAATTCACAGACTGTGAAGAATATTTCCTTCAACTCTATCAGTTCCCTTTAGCTTCCAACCAAGATATATTTTCTTCTATCAGCCTAAGAAATAATGATAAAAACTATTTTTATAATACTAACACTTTCACAGTTTTACAATTATTTCCCTTAATTTTATAATTAACAAAAACTAAACCTAGTGATTGAAAATATGTCCAGCCAATGCAATAATCAAATCACACAGTATCATCGATATCTGAATGCTCAAATAGTGAACGTCGCTCCCTCCATCTGACACAGAAGTAGGCCTCTGCCATTTGTTTCATTTGATGTAATTATTTTGTAAGATTTATAGAACAAATAAAATTTCCCAATTAGCTTCTAGAAATATTGTTGTCAAGTGTCGAGCCAACATGTCCATAAATATTCGGTATAAATTACTCTACATCAATTGTAGCTTTCTTTGCCTTTCAACTTCTGATGTCTGTATTGCAAGAAGAATTTATGGATCCTAGTAAGCAATTTCCAATTTTCTTCTCATAAGATTGGAATATCAAGTATTCGATCAACAAATGTCACCTGTCCTCCCAGCTGTCTATTTTGACCTTTTTGTATTAAATGATGGGTGTGTTTTCTGGAAATGTTTTTATAGACTTTCTTCTGATGAAATCATTGATTCAAAAATGCTGAAGTTATTTGCAAACACAGCAACTAATTGGTTATGTTGTGCTTGGTAGACCTAAACTTGTTCTTGCAACAGCATTTCAGTCTCCTCTTATGGAAGCTCTCTTTGTTAATATTTATGCTAGCACACAGGTAAGGAGGTTCTTGTGGGTTTCTATACATATATGTCATCACATTTGCCATCCACCCACCCTCCTCACCAGTCCCCCTCTGAAACATTCTCCTATTTTTAGTCCCTTTCCTTCCCCTAGTCCACCCTCATTTCCACTTTCACGCCATTTGTTTCCAATGATTCCTCACTCCCACCTCCCTTTTGACCAGTCCTTCCCATGAGAGGGTCCCTTTTCATACCTGTGCCATATGCAGAGATACAGACACACAGATAAACAGAGACACACAGACAAATGGACACACACACACACACACACGCACGCACACATGCATGCACATGTGCACAAAGCAAGCAGCTTTCTCCTTTCTGAGTCTGGTTTATTTCACTTAGCATAATCATCTCTGGCTCCAATCATTTTCCCACAAAGATCAAGATTTCATTCTTTCTGGCTGACTGAAAGTCCATTATACATAAGTATCAGCTTTCCTGCTCTGTTCATCTGGAATAGCAGCCCCCAAATCTCCTGCTCTGTGCCTCTGGTGTGTGTCCTGACTGGGTGTGCACAGTGGTTCTCCTTCCCTGTGGGGTTTGCCTCAAGGCTGCTTGGTGCATTTGTATAGCTTCTCCAGCTCCTTGGAGTCACTGAGTAAAATAAGTGCAATCACCTGAATGCAATCAGTGCAGCACTGTGACTGCTGATCTGATAACTAAGATGGCTCCTCAGCGAGTAACCGGCAGGCAGCTTATACAGAGAGGAAACACTCCTGTCCAGGGCAGGACATCACGAGATGGCAGGAGATTTTTCAGATGCTACTCAGAATAACACGCATTTTGGCACTTGCAAGTTGTGTAAATCTAGGATTTTCTATTTAATAACCGCCATCCACTTCTGACAAGTCAATGCGTAGCTGGCGGTTCTGTGGCAAGACTGCATCAAGAACAGCAGAAGTGCCCCGAGAGAGGAGTTTGGATTACCACCAATGCAGGGGTGGGGCAGACACTGAGTTAAATACAAGCAGCACTGACAGCCCCTGAGATGTGCCTGTGGTATTTCTTGGTAAGCACTTTTAAAGATGTCTATTTATCAATTATAGTATAAATGTGAGCCTGGTTAATCTTTAATGGTTTTCCAGTTGGCAGATCAAAAGCACACTAAAGCCACATGAGAAAAAATGAGCATCCCTTCAGAACAGCAACAGCAAACCTTAATAACTAAAGCCATAGAACTAAGAAAGTAAAGCAGAAAAAAAAATGAATCGGATATCTCTCTGAAATACTCTATTAAAAGGAGAGTCTGAATAACTCAAGGTATTTTCCAGTCCCTCAACTACCTATGCTTCTTTTTTTTTTCCATCTTTTAGAGACAGGGTCTCCCTGTAGCTCCAGCTGTCCTGGAACTCACTCTGCAGACCAGGCTGGCCTTGAACTCACAAAGATCCACCTGCCTCTGCCTCCCAAGTTCTAGGATTAAAGGTGTGCACCACCACGTCTGGCTTCTACCTATGTTTCTTTAAGGGGATCCATAAACCATGGATGAATGTGTCTGCTCAGATCTGTGTTCAAATATGCAGATATTTACTCCATTTTTTCCTTCACTCTTTTATGTGACCCAAACCGCACTGCTGTGTCCTGTATCTGGTACACAGTAGATACCAATTAAAGGGCTGTAACTGTCACTGGTTCTGCATGGGGTGATTTGAGATTTGTTTCCTTCTCCCCAGCTGGGCCCTCCTCATATGGCTCCTGACATGTCCACTGTGTTTGTTTTCCTAAAGCTGACATAAAAAGCCCAGTTTATTCTTCTATGCACTGTAATCAGTTTGAAGTCTTGGGCATCAGGCCTTTGGTCCTGGTTCTATGGGAGAAGCAGCCAGAGTGAACCATCCTCTCTTTGGTGCCAAAATAAATTGAATTCTTTCCCTGGCAGGACACAGAACCTGCTGAGTCCCCATCTCATGTGTCCCAGATCACTGGGACATTCAATTCATGTCATAGTGTCAGGAAGATCTTCATCAATAGAAAGAATGTTAATGCAGGTTCTATTTAGAAATATTGTCAAATCAAGGCAGACGTGAATAGCCAAGGAGGAAGAAGAAGCCGTGTAGCCAATCATTATAAGAATTAATTTAACAAACTATCTCAAACATCAATTATTCTTTACAAAGATGCACACCTCACCTCAAAGAAAACTTGGGTATGATTTTGAATTTCAATGTCCATTTAAATTATAAATACTAATATGTACTCAAGCACTGGCAATGATCAGTTTACCAACACAATGAACCTTGCTCAGGTACTCACAACTAGAGCTCACCCACTGCCAAGTTTCACAGACGTTCCAGAGCTAAGAAAAGTAGACCAATTTACTCAAGTTAAAGAGCATTTGGACTTTGAGTGACAAAATAGTTTTGCTGTCAGCTCAGAGGAAAGCATTCTATCAGTGATGCTGTAATCCCAGCGAAAAGGATGTTCTTGGGCTGAGACTCCAGAGCACTGTGATGTATGCTGCCAAATAAATACAGGGGGATAAATAACAATGACCTCAGAGTCATGGAAGCAGAATTCTGCCTCTGCTCATTCCACAAAGCAATTCCCGAGCTCTGGGAGTATGGACCTCTGTAGCCATAGGAAACAGCTCAGCCAGTTGTTGGACAACTGCAGGTAGAAAACACGTGTGTGTGTGTGTGTGTGTGTGTGTGTGTGTGTGTGTGTGAAATCAGATGCACTGTAAAGTCAGTGAGTTCGATGCTATCACCATCATCACTGTGGCTACGGTCCCACCCTCCTTCCATGCTTCATGTCTTGTCTGTGACCTAGAAAGGACCTTCAGCATAGGGTCCATCCCATGCGATGGATAACATTGACCACACCCCTCAGATACTGCCATCTTGTCCTTTCTCAAGCAGCATCTGTCATCATCCTCCAGTTGCACCTCTGTGTTGCTGTGTTCTACAAAAGTGAAATAAAGTTGTGACTCAAGAGGGACAGATTTCAGGTTTCTGTCTCTAGCCAAGATTCCACTGGATTTCATCCCATAGATGATCACCCAAATCCAGCTGTGTTGAGTGAGGAGAAACTAAGGCTTCTGTTTTATTCACCATTTCTTATAGTCTGGTTACTTTTTAATACATCCCATATGCACTCAGGGGACTAAAATGAGTCAGAGCGAATGAGGTTTCTGTTCACATGGGCTGGGAGACTTGTAGGCAATTCCTCTGCTTTTAATTTAATTATTTCTAGAAACAATCTTATCAGAAAGGTTTAGCTCACGTTTACATTTGGCAATATGGATGGATGAAAAAGTAAAGATAATCCTGAGAGGTCCCCTCCCTGTCTGTTTTCACTAAAAATAGAATCAAGTTCAGGGCATGATGCCTTCTTTGTGAGGTCTCCCAAGGACACTGAATGGCTAGACATTTAGCATCATGTTGCCTGTGTAAAGTGTAACCTGCATCTTTCAGAACACATTACAGAGTTTGATGCAACCATGTGTATTTTGTCCCTCGGTAAATTACCTCAGCACTAGACTCATGGTCTCCTTAACTGTATTTTATGCACTGTGCATCTCCTGTAAGCAGTATTTATCAGGATAATTCATTTCTTCCACCTCTGCCTTTGATGCTGCTATCTAGCCACCATGAGGGGTATCCAGTAATTAATTTTATTTCACCACATCCATTTCTTGTTATATTGCTGTGTCTGTGAAATTCTTTTTTACCTCTGTGTCCACTGAATTTATTTTAAGTAATGTCTTGATACAGTGTGACATTCTGATGCCATGTTACAGCTGTTGGGTGCCCTGCACATAATCCTGACAACATTTGGTTCCAGAAGCCTCTCTTGCAATCTCTTAAGATCCAGCCTCTTCCTTGCTTTAGCTCAAACATCTAAATTCTTTGTTTAATTTTTTAAACTTTTGGACAATTTCATAGATATATTCAGCATATTGAGATAATCTTCACCCTATTTTACCCAATGTTGTCCACCTCATTCAGGGTGAGCCTTTCTTCTCAACTGGTTCCTCGCCTGCTTCCATATCATGTGTGTGTGTGTGTGTGTGTGTGTGTGTGTGTGTGTGTCCCCAGGTCTTTGAAGATTGTGTGTTTATTTTCATGAGAATTGACTAATTCATCTGGCTATCTTTTCAAATGTGGAAAAACTGAAATTGCATATAGGTGAAAACTCTTCCTGAACTATTGGCAACAGACGGCAGCAGATGGGGAATTCTGGCTAATTTACGGGTATGACTCTCAGTAGATAAACAAGACTCCAGTGGACAGAGCCACACTAACGGCATTTGGGGACACAAACTTGACTCTATAGGCTTGAATATATATTACATATAACAAAGCACATGAAATTGGGAGAGTAATGAGGGGGTGCAGATAGGAGAAGGGATTTCAATACAATCAAGGCATACAGCATGAAATCCTCAAAAATTCAGTTAAATCATTTTTTTTAAAAAGTACAGGTCGGGGCTGGAGAGATGGCTCAGGGATTAACAGTGATGACTGCTCTTTCAGAGGACCCAGGTTCGATTCCCAGTACCCACATGGCAGCTAATGACCACCTTAACTCTAGTTCCAGGGGAATCTGATGCCCTCTTCTGACCTCCATGGCATTGAATGACATGGGTGCACCAACCTACATACAGACAGTACGCTCATATACATAAAACATAAATTAGCCGGGCGTGGTGGCTCATGCCTTTAATCCTAGCACTTGGAGGCAGAGGCAGGCGGATCTTTGTGAGTTCAAGGCCAGCCTGGTCTACAGAGTAAGTTCCAGGACAGCCAGGGCTACAGGGAGACCCTGTCTCAAAAAGACCAAAAAAAAAAATTAATTAATTAATTAATTAAAAAATTTTTAAAAAGTATAGGTCATGTTGGGTGTGATGGTGCACACTTTTATTCTCAACACTTGGGAGCCACAGGCAGGTAGATCTCTGTGAGTTCAAAGTTAGCCTGATCTACATAGTGATTTCCAGGCAGGCTGGAGCTATAGGGAGACACTGCCTCAAAAATATCTATAAAATAAGCTCAAAAAGACCAAAAAAAGAAGCTCATTAGAAATTCTGTTTTATATAAGTATATTTTGTGCAGCATTTTGAGATCCTGTCTTTAAAAATAAAACAAAGCACACAGCAACAAGAAGGAAGTAAGTCCCCTACAACATGGAAGTGTAAGTTCATGCATAGAGCCAGATCAATAGTGACCACGATGCCTGTAAACTGCTAGTGTCAGATTAGGGTAAGAAGAAAAAGATGCGAGAAAATCTCTAAATTGTCTCAATATCTGAGCACAGCTGGAGTGCTCACCTGGTCCTGACCCATGACTGTGCTCTTGTGATCTGTGATGAGGAATGATATGGGAATTCCAGGGTTCCTCACATGAGCTACAACCTTATTTGCATTTATGGGTACTAACACATTGAAAATGGGTCAAAAAATAAAATCCATATTTTAGTAATGTCTGTGTGCTTGGGATTAGTCAGCTAATATAACTCAAACAATATCTATAGAAAATATCTATAGTAATACATAGAAGAAATATCTATAGTAGCAAAGATTTTACTTCTGTGCAATTTATGTAATTAGAAAATGGTTTCTCAGGGACTGGAGAGATGGCCTAGCAGTTAAGAGCACTGACTGCTCTTACAGAGGACCCAGGTTCGATCTCCAGCACCCACATGGCCATGGCGGCTAAGAACCGTCTTTAACTCCAGTTCCAGGGGAATCCGATGCCCTCTTCTGACCTCCAAGGCATTGCATGACACGGCTGCACAAACCTACATGCAGACAGTACATTCATACACATGCAAAAATAAATAAAATTAATTTAAAAATTTTAAAAAGAAAACGGGTTTTCAGATTTTGTAATTCTTTGCATTTATTTCTTGTGATGCACATCAATGTAAAGACCAGTATTTATCTCACCACTCAAGTTACTCTACACTTTCCCCCAAAGCAGTGGAGTGAGACAGCTAAGAGACGCTGCTGCTAAGGGGTTCTTCCCCCGTTGAGCTGCCCAGGTTCACAGCTGCCATCAGACAAGTAGAAAACTCCCCAGAAATTCCTCTTGGCAGAAACTTCTTTGGCCAAGGGAAGTTAAATACATTTCAGTGAAGCTGATAATTACTCAAATATTTCCAAATGGTCCCACCAAGTTCCTTAGAAACTTTCTGCCAACCATGTGATGGCTATTCTAATGGTTGGGAGTGTATTCTGAACCTGAACTTTATCTTAGGGAATCAACTCTTGGACAGATTGATTATCCATGTCTTTGGGAAGCCCCAGTTTGCCTTTGCCTGATTTTACTGAACCAAACAGCCTGTGATTTTTTTTTTTCATCATCTGTACACTCGGAGATGAAACTTCCTCTAATGATGCCTGCCATTCACCCAAAAGGCTTTTCATCCAAGATGGCCATCTCAGCTCCTTCTGAGGCCTACTGGGAACTATGATTGTAATTTTCAGGTACAACCTATTCAATTTCCTAATTTATTTACCCATTGGTATAAATATGTTTCTCCTTCCCTCAAATTATTGTTTGCTTGAAACACAATGAATAATGACAAATCTCATGCTTTTTTATGAGCTTTAAAATTACAGTGATCAGAATCCTGGATTTTTGCAATCACATAATAGTAATCTTTGTATTATAAAATGCATATTAAATATTTAAGCCAGTTATAGTCAAAAGCAGCTTATGGGTCTTTTGTTTGTTCTGTGTGAGTACAATATTCTTCAGCTAGTTTTGACAAAAATTATGCAAAGTCAATTTACCAACACTGCATTACCCCATAAAGTAATTGATTTAAAGTCATGAATACAGAGCTCACTTAAGTGTACAAAAGCAGTACAGTTCTCATTTAATATTCTGTGCACTAGCCCAGTATGTCTTTATGTGAAAACATATATCGCACAGTCTTGGTGTTTTGATAACTCCACTAAGATTATATCAGAAACTTTTCTGTATCTTTCATAGGCAGAAGAAAATAAAAGAGTGTTTGCCATGACTCTATAGAAATCCAAGCAATGGTCCACTTAAGTGAAAAGCTTGATGTCTGCTCTTCTCTTTCAGAAGCATAACCAAACTGAGGGTCCTTCTCCCACTGATGTGTTCTGATCTGAGAGTGTGACCCCCAAGCCTTGACAACATGCCTCTAATGACTGAGCTCTCTTGTCCCTTGAGGTTTTACTGAAGATAAAGCTGTCCTTGATCCTTGTCCTGGGTGCTTTATTTAAGGTCCAGACCAGCCCTTAGTTATATTGGCATGAGTTTGACAACAGAGGTTGTAAGAGACTAAATGTATAAGACTCCATCAGGCATGGTTTTAAGTCTTATCTACAGCAGGGTCTATTCTCAATAAACGTCTCAATATTCTGTGCCTGTTTCCTCACCCTGAAAATGGGATTCAGCAGCTGCCTTCAGTTTATGAAGAATTACTGAGGTCAGAATTCAAGAATGCCTGCAGAAAGCTGGAAGATGGCTCAGTGGTTAGAAGTATGTCCTGCTCTCACAGAGTGCCCATATCCAGTGACTCATAACCTCCAGTCACCCTGACTCCAGGGGTATGCCTGGACTTCATGAGCGATTACTCTTGCACGCATATAACCAAACAGACAGACAGACAGACACACACACACACATGCACGCATGCACGCACGCACACACACACACACATACATGATTATAAACTTCTAAAAAGCAAAAACTAAAAGCGAACATCAACAAATCCAGAAAGACTACAGAATTTCTTGATCAGAATGACCACAGAAGTTTATGGTTCATCCACATCCCAGCATACAGGGTGTCTACTGGGTTAGTTTACCAGCTCTGACCACCAGGCTAAGAGAATGAGAACTTAGCCAGATTCTTGAACAAATAACCACTCCTGTTACTTTATTATTGTTGGGACAAATTCTTCAAAATGGCAATGCTGGCCATAAACAGAGTCACGTCACATCTGTAAAGACAGATAACAGTTGATAGATAATAGATGGATATGTAGATATAAATAGATGATAGGTAGCCAGATATGTGACTGATAAAAAGATTACAAATATAGAAATATAAATAGATCACAGATCTTTCTAGATACAGAGAGATACATAGATATATAAGCAATAGATAATAGATGATAAATACAAGATATAAATTATAGACAGACAGATTTATTGATGGATAGATGATGATGGATGATTAGATAGATAGATAGATAGATAGATAGATAGATAGATAGATAGATGATGGTAGATAAATTACCAGGTCTCAAGCAAAGCACGTTTTGTCTAAAAGCAAATTTGCACTGTTGCCTTGTGTTCTGAATCCTGTTGAATCAGAATCTTGCCTGTGTAAGGAATGAAAACTGAGCTCATTACTGAGATGAAGGCAGTCCACTCTGAAAAGAACTTGGGAGAAGGAGAGGGAGGAATAGAAATTAGATGGGTGGGGAAATCCTGGAAAAATAATTATCAAAAGAAGTCTCTGGAATGTAGTCTAACGAACTCTAGATGAACTCACTTCTTATTTTTCCCACAAATTATTTGCTGCTTGAAAATGAAAATGTGGCTAATCAAGGAAGCATCTGAGCCCGTCCCTTCTCAGGCTGCTCCCAGCAGATGGTGAAGAACAGGGTGATCCAGCCTTTCCTTCAACTCGAACCATGATAGTCAAGTGGGAGGCCTGTTCCCAGACGCTTCCCTGAGTCCTACAACAAAGAGAAGCTGTCAAGCCTTCATTAAGTCATCAGGGCTTCTATGGACAAAGAATCTTGAATCTGAAAAATATAACTATTTGCAGATGCCTTTTCATTTCCACACCTGACAAAAAGGAAGTGAGGAAGATTGACAAGAGAAGGTTGTAGGCGGGACTGGAAATCAGAGCCATTCAGAGGCTTTGGTGTAGCTGTCTTCCTAGATCTTCATCAAGTGATGTAACCTCTGACCTTAGGGGGTGCCTAAGACTTTTAATAGAATAATAACAACTACCTTACAGTGAATGCCTACTGTGTGCCCAGCCTCTCAGACACATTATCCATTTATGTCAGCTGGAAATTGGGTTCTGTTGAATTTCCATGTGAACAGAGAAGAATTCTCAAAGTGTCTAATTAGTCTTTCCAGAAGGTCAGAGAGTCCAGGATTGAAGCCGAAGTTTGTTCTGACCCATGGCTGACTGAAGGTGCTGCTACTTACCTATTACTATGAGATTTGCTGTTGACGACGGCTCTCTGACTCCTTCACACTTTAAAGAAATGGTCAATAAGCACTCAGTGGATTTAGTTTTGGCTTCCTTGTGGGTCTGGTCCAATCCATGCAATGAAAGAGAGAGAGAGAGAGAGAGAGAGAGAGAGAGAGAGAGAGAGAGAGAGCTTTTCAGCAGTTTCTCTCTGGGGAGTGGCTGCTCCCTCAGATGTGGTCTTTGTCACAGGAACCAGAATATTTGCATGAATGAAGGAATTCACTCCCTCAGTGGGCTTTTTCTTTGCTAGCCTGTGGTGTCCAGTAGTGTCAATGTCCCCATGTCCCATTAATCTCTTTTTGTAATATATACATACATACATTTTAAGAAGCTTCTCTAGTGTTAGGTTTCCATGGTTTTCTATGGCCTCCAGTGTTAGTGAGCCCTCCCCACACTCCCTCCTCCGCCCTGCCCTCACACATCCCACCCCACTTAACCCTTTCTATTCCATGATTCTCATCTTCCATTATATCCTTGCATTCTGTTTCTGCTGGCAGGAACCTCCCCTCCCATGACTATGTACTAGTTTCTTGACCTCTGTGATTTTTCCTGTTGAAACATTTGCTGAAGACACTGCATACATGAGCTGTAGAGGAAACAAGTAGAAATCAGGCTGGCACTGCCTTTAGAGCCTCATCTCCACTGGCTGGCTTTGATAGTGCTGGGAGGTGCTATGTATGTCACCAGAAGAGAATCATCAACTTCACCCAGCTGTGAATCCTGAGAATGACAATAACTGGCTTAGCAAGTTATATACTCCATGAAAATTATGGAGTAACCAATCACTTTCTTATTGGACTTAAGGTCCATTTCACAGTATGGAGCCCATATTTGACACTGATATCAGACTTATTCTTATTAATGTGGGGCTAGACAAGTCAAAGGCTATGGGAGAGAGCCTAATACTATTACTCTGCTAAATAGACAGAATATTAGACTGACTTCTAGTAACTTATCACTGTACCTATAGATTAATGTAACCCTCGGCTCTCACCAGAGAAGCTTCCTCATGCAGCAGACCTTGATTAACAAAAACAAATAGAGCCACAACTGACCAACATGCACTTACCCTGAAAAGAACAAATATATGAAACCACTGTCACCCAAGGCTCAGAATCACTGAGGCAGACATGGGGGAGGGGATATTGAAAGAACTACTTGGGCAGTTACTCCAATGAACTTACAGCAGTGCTGACTGATGGCATGCACAAGACTCACATAAACTAATCCAGACAAAGTCCCAGCACAGAAGTAGGGAATTAAGGAATATCCATCCCTAGCATAAGTTGAAGATACATCTGCTGGCCTGGCAAAGAGACACACACCGTGAAGCCAAAGTTCATCCTCTGGAAACCAGGCTAATGAATATTTTATCCTTTTTTGCCATGTATGTGAAATCAGGACAAGAGTCCTCAAAAGCATTTCTAGAAGAGACAACCAGATGCAGCTTCTGGTCATTCCTCCCTGTTAGAGGGGATGGTTACCCAGCCTTCCCTGGGCAGAGGTTGCCTTCATATGGATCAGCAAACCCATCTATGTTGACCTCCTTGATCCTGAGGACCCAGGAAGTGAAATGCTGGGACTTGGGTACAAAGTTGTCATGCTTCAGATCCTTCCAGTGTGAAAGTCCTTCTGAAGCTTGGCTTCCTGGGAAGTGTTTAGAGCTGAGACTTCTGGGAACTGACATTGATTGTTTTATAATTTCAATATACTACCAGGAGATAGTGGAAATGGAAGATGGGGTTTATTGGGAGGAAAGACTGGGACCTTTCCTCTCCCTACCGACCACCTGGGATTAGTCATTTTCCCAACCACATGGTCCTCAACAGGACACTCTGAATTATCACAGCCCATAATCATTGGAGCCAGTTGGCAGTGGACTGAAAGAAACTTCAGACATGCTGCCCTCAGCATCTGATGAGACTTCAAAGAAGGCTGTCTAGGTGGAGAAGTGAGGTAGGCTTCTCCGCACAGAAAGGACTCAGGGCCCATCTAAGATGCTATGATATGATTTTTTTTCCTGCTTAAAATGTAAAGTATAAGTAAATGCTGTTTAGTGGGTGTGTAATCCATATGTCAGATGCACTTGGTGATTATGGTACATACACTGTCCTTTTGTTCTTAAGAATTTAGGTAGAGGCACAATTATCTGCATCTTATATTAGGAATGTAATTGCACAGATGTTATTAATTGGACAAGAATACACACTGTTAAACTAGTGGACACAGCTAATCCAGAGATCTGCCCTCAGCGTTAATAAAGGTGACACTTGGCTATAGAAGAATATATACTTAGAGGAATATGTGGGGATTTCATCTACAAGACCCAGAGCTCCCAGTGTGCACTCATTCTTGGTCTGTCCTGCCTGGGTCGTCGCTTCTTGTGAATCATTACAGAGTCCACCAGCATCCCTTATCTGTTACAAATATCTTAGAGGAAATCCATACAGTAGTTTCCAATTCTCTTTAAATATGAATGTATTTATGTATTTGCACTGTTTTTACACACTAAATGTCTCATCTACAGGAAAGAGTTATTAAGAGCAGATCACTGTCACAGTGAGCCCAAGATGGTTGGAATCAATCACTTTAAATGCTCACATCCTCCCAACACAGAAGCTGCTGTCACTGGAGTTATTTGGACGCCAAGCACTTAGTCAATACCTACAGAAAAGAAAGTGGCACTTCACACATATTTAAAGGACTCATGATTGAAAGGACTGTCTCAGTAAGGGTATGAGCACAGGAGAGATAGACTGACTCGACAGCATGGAAACTGGGTCATCAGAAGAGGACCACATTGACTAGCTCTGTGCTGTAGTGAAGCTTCAATGTGAGTAGAGTCAGTGTGGTTTGGATGGCTTTGTGGCACTGTAAGGACCTTGAAGAGGCTTCTCAATGTAAGCTCCCTCTGTCCTTAAAGCCTGTGACAGTCTCCACCACTAGGTCCCAGAATAGAGGTCTCCACTAAGAATAGATCCAGGATGTAATATCATTCTTGGCCAGAAGGTGCCACCGTCAACCATATGATTTACAAAATTGACTCACAGATAATAAATAAAGTGAGTTCTTTCATGTCTTGTTTATGCAAATGTCATAAGACAATGTCTACTTTTACAGACATTTAATTCATACATATAAACAAGGACACATTGTTGGGTTTGATTCCAGTCTATAACATTAGAGGATAATAAATATTTGAATAGGATGAAAAAAATATTTCAAGATTAGAAGTCAAACATCTACAGAGTGTCCATGGTGTGTGAAACACGTAGATGGGGAAGGAAAGCTGAGATGTTCACTTGGTGCTGAGATGAATTATCTATGAGGAGAGACAAGTTCAGAGAGAAAGAAGCATGGGAGGCACTATCAAAGGCTCCATGGAAATGCTGACCAAACTTGAGCGAAGTTGGGAAGGACTCATGGGTAGAAAAGGCGGGGATAAGTGTTCTGAAACTCAGAGTGGCCTTTCAGGAAAGGCAAGGAGGAGTGTCCTCAGCACAAGTTCCGTGTGTCCAGGGAGGAGGGTCAGGGCAGAAGTGGCTAGAGAATGCTGACAGTGCAAAATCCAGCTGTGCCTGGCCCAAGGGGCTCATGCCTTGTGTGACAGATGAGGACACAGGGACTGGTCCTCCCACACTGTGCACATGGACATGAGCACCTCCCAGCACAGGCTGGAGGAGAGAGGGTGAGGGCAGGCCCACAGCCTGGCATGGTGCAGGAGCTTAGCAGAGATGTGGGGAGACCGGGGGGTACACCATGGGTCAGGTAGGACAGGAGGGAGAGGACCACAGAGATAAGGATGGATGGTGAGCCCACAAGCACATCACTGTCCAAAAAACACAAATTAGAGCTATAACCTCCTTCCCATGTATATACATTACATTTATTTTTAGAAGCTGTTTGAGAGTTTCATACATAAGTAATGTAGCTAAATCCTTTCCACTCCTTCTTCCCTCCAACTCCTCCAATTCTCCCTCACCCCCTCTCAAATTCATATATATATATGAGACATATATATGAATATATATATATATATATATTCATATATATATATGTCTCATTTTGGGCTGACTACTTGGGATTCCATAACCTGTCAAAGGCTTGTCTGTGGACAAAGCCTATTCTCCATTTCTCAGCAGCAGTGATTTCCTGCAGCTCCTCAGCTGGGCTGGGGTCTTGTAAAGCTTCCCCATCCAGGCTGGCATGTCCACTCGTGGTATCATTATGCAGGTTTGTCTAGACAACCACATTGTATAACTACTTTTTTGACAGAGGAAGGAGAGGTAATCAATTCGTCTTACTACACTGAGCCTAAGAACCTTGCAGAGCTTATAGGTGCACAGTCCAGGGGGAAGTTTTGGAACTCGAGACTGGTTAAAGCTGGTAGAGAAGATTTCTGGATCTGGGAGCACGTATTGTTATCACCTCTATTTTGCCACAAGTAACCTAATTTTCTCTGAGGTGATGAAATTTGACTAAAGATACATGACTTTACATATAATACTTGGAGTTCTATTTTCTTTTATTGAGCAAAGTAGATTTCCTTTGATGCTAGAGAGTTTATGTCATTTCAACATTTGCCAAATACTTCCCACTGGCAGACACTGCTAAACACAGGATCTGAAAACAGAGTGACTCTTAGCAGCTCATAGGAGGGGAATTCAGACAGGTACACGTTAAGGATTGATCTAGCCCTACAGCAATCCTCTAACACTGACAGCCTTAAATACTGGAGATTGTCCTCCTCCCCCATCTCAACAGCCTTTTACACTTTCATAATGAGCTATAAGAACAAAGAAGACAAATCCAACACATTTATTTTTTTTTAATTTTTTATGTGTATGAGTGTATTGCTTGGATGTATGTAAGGGTACCCATATCCTGCAGTGCCTCAGGGGTTAGAAGAGGGTGTTAGATCCCTTGGAACTGGAGTTAGAGACAGTTGTGAGCCACCATGTGAGTGCTGGGAATGGATTCCACTCCTCTGCAATAGCAGAGAGTGCTCTTAACTGATGAGCCATCTATCAAGCTGGGAAATTCAAATATATTTCTTGAGCGTGCACTGGTTGGATTTAGGTAGGGAAGAAATAGTCAACCAGATTCCAAGTAGAATGTGAAAATTAGGTAAAGAAATCCTCTACCTTCAAATGAGTTTGTAAGTTCAAGCCAAGTCAAGCAAAAGCTCAGCGCTTGTGCCTTCTGGCTTTAAATACAGGTATTTTAAGGCCACTTTAAAGGCAGAGTTATTTGAATTGTTAATTGTGAATTGATTCAGGCATTCACTACCTTGAGGCATTAGATAGGTTAATTAACTACCATGACTCATTTTTCAAATTATAACATGAAGTCTAATTTTCCTTACCTTTTGCCTCTAAGATATTAATTAATACGTATCTGCGTCGTACTGTTTCCGCATTGCTGATGACGATGTAGCATGGATAGGCTGGGACAGTCACAGTGCCCTAGTGGGAGAGAGTCGTCCAAGTTCCCTCAAGTGCTATTCCACAGGACTAGCGCTCTTGAGTAAAACAGGGTACATGAATCATGCATATGCTAATTGTAATAAATAATGAAAATATTTAGACACGGTGAGGTTTGAACTTGAACTTTATGAATAAGCTGTGATTAGTATGCAGCACCTGTACGCTCTGCTTTTGTTCTTCCTCTTAAAAGGCAGAAATTACTAAATGATGCTTTGAAATTTTCACAGATTTAACAGCAATTTGCTCATCTCTCTGCTTCCACTTCTTTTCCGTGTTGAGGAAATCACCTCTTCTAGGCCCTCCATACTAATACGCATGCGCAGAAGGATTCTGATGCCAATTGGGGATCAGGGATGTAGACAACCCCAATACTGGTTTCCGGACCAGCTGAACCAATCACTCTTAGAGAATCTCAGGGTCTGAAAACATAGTGCATAGAGCTCTCTCCATGCAAGGCGGGACTCGTTAGAACTCTCGCCATGGAAGACAGGACTGCATAGAGCCCTCTCCATGGGGTGGACTGCATAGAGCCCTCTTCATGGGGTGGAGGACTGCATAGAGCCCTCTCCATGGGGTGGAGGACTGCATAGAACCTTCTCCATGGGGTGGAGGACTACATAGAGCCCCCCACAGCCCCGTGGAAGGTGGGAAGCCCACTCTACCATGGAGAAGGCTCTGTCTATTGAGTGTCTTCTCATACTGTGGTCTTGCATTTTCAGTGGGAAACGAAACAGAATTCATGAAGATGGGGGAGATTGGGAAATACCACAAGGGGAACGAAGTTCAGGAGAGAGAAATATTAATTAATGAGAGCTCAGTAGAGAATCTCATGTCAAACGGAACAGAAAGATTTTATGAATGAAGAGACATAGACGAGGCAATCCCAGATGCTCTATGACTCAGCTTCATTCTCTCCCTTGGTCGGACCCCAGTCGCCAACTACAGGGGAGGGAGGGTTAATAGTGTCGAGGGCTATGCCAGTAATGATAATTAGTAACAATAATTGAAAACAAAGGATAGTATTAAAGCTAGGGAAGCTATAACTTATTTATTTCATCTTTAACATTATTCTGTATGGAGTGGCCCCCTCCGTCTTTGATTACTTAAGTTTCTGCTAGAAGTTCTTTGTAGATTTCTCTTACTCATTGTTGTTCCTGTCACAGTGTTGAATATGCCCGTCCAATTGCTCAGGGAGATAAAACTGAAAAGGAAGCTCTGTCTGCCGGCCTACATAACCAAGAACTGGGTGTGTGGAAACCTGTCAGGAGCAGCTGTTTATCCCTGGGGAAAGTGTCCCACCATCTCAAGAGTGTGGAAACAGTGGACAGGTCCAAGCTACTGCAGTGTCATTTTCATCTTAGCTGGGCATTCATGGTCTTGGGGGTGCAAGAGGAAAACAACCATAAACTACTTTGCTCTTCTCCACAATTCCATGGATACAACTCTGGATCTTCTGGATGTCTTAGCCAGCTCTCTGTGACTTTTTCTTTCAAATTAAGTCAGATATTTTCCCTTAAAGGAAGTGCTTCATAGCTTCTGTTGGGCAGCTCTTATCACCACTCTCCCTACTTCTGTGCTTTGGGGACACAGTAAAGAAAGTAAGGGTGAGTTGAACTTAAGTTCCGTCAGATCCTGGCAGTGAACCTCAAGCCTCACCTGGCTACTAGGCAGCAACGGCAGAAGCCCCTGTGCAAAGCGTAATTCAAATACAGGGATGATTAGCTCACCGCATCCTTTGAAAGAGATATGGTGTTTAAGATTTATGAGATGCTACCTTCTAGAATTTTCCATTTAAGTCTTGAAGATCTCAGTATACAAGTGACAAGTTGTGGAAGCTGAGACACCTTGTACAAAGTAGATCCACTGGAGGAAGTCAACAGTAGCTAAGCATCCAGGAGGGGGTAAGGACAGACAGAACGACAGGTGGAAGGCCAGACAGAAGGCATTCCTCCTGGTGGGGGAAGAGTGAACCAATGAGGTCTTGCTGGATTCTCTCTTCACTGGAGAGGGCTACAGGTCTGTGCTATTCGAGCCTCCCAAGCTCAGGCAGGGCTGTGCTGAGAGCCTGCTCATGAGGGACCAGGGTGTTTTGACAGACTGAACAAGTCAAGCTGCTCTCACTATAGGCCCAGGTACTGCCATGGAGAGGACTCCTTTGTCTATCCCCACTATGTGGCCAGATGAACATAAAACGAAGTTGGATGAGCTGATGCCCTCCTGTGGACCAGTCTCAACAAGCTGAGCGTCCCCAGCCCTGAGGGCTCTCACTGAATTTAGACTCTGCTACTTCTATCCTGCCCTAGTGTTTATCCTTCAAGGCTTATGCTCCCATAATTATAAACTTTTACATTATACATTACTTTACACTAACTTAGCGATACACAATCAATTCTTTCCTGCAGTTCAACCCACCTGTGCTTTCTGATGGTCAAGCTGTCATTACAACCTCATGGTACCTTTCTTCTGATGTTTTCTACTGATTTCCATTTCACAGCTCTGCTAAGTTCCATGGAGAGGTTCACAGTTCACATCCACTGCCACGGGGTCTTCCAGAGCTGTGTGTGCTCATTTAAATTGTTTCTTTTTCTCAAGTTCAGTGATGGAAACTATCAAGAGCGACTCTCCAGACCCAAACTTTTAATAAAATTAGCCAGCCTCAGTTACCCAATGGATGGGTGGTCTATTTGTCTGTTCATCTACAATTCTACTCCTTGTAGAAGACACATGAATTAAATGGGACACTGAGTCAGTTCACACAAGCAAGGGGGCACCCTGATATCACTGCAAAATCAGTAATCCATACAATACAAATGTGACCTCAGGTCTCATTAACAAACAGAATGGCAAGGATGTGATTTCATCCCCCTCAGCTAGTTGCCTCTTCTCCTGGTCATGGTATAACACAGTTTAGCACAAGAGGTAAGGGGCAGGGAGTATTTGCTGTGATAGTCATCAAGAACTGCACTCTCAGAGTGTTCATGTACGAAGCAGCATAGCACTCAGAATCCTCACCTCCTATAAGTTCAAGGTCAAGACACCTGTGAATTCTAAGTTACTATTTGCAAGTTTTATTGTCCTTAAAATATTGTACCATTCCATGAACAAGCACAAAAAGTAGCCTTAAATATTTCAGTTGAATGATGATCTTACACCCATTGCTCTTGGCACCCATCTTCAATACTCACACTTGAGAGTGACTGGTATGAATCCAAGGCCAGTCTACAAATCATAGTGAGTTCCAGGCTAGCCCGGGCTACAGAGTATGATGCCATCTTAAAACTAACAAACTCAAAAACCTTTGTAATACAGCTGGTCTTTCCACGCTCAATATTGTGTTCAGAAACTCTGTCTTTCACCACCACTTTATCTGAGCAAGACACCTTTCTCCTTCACATCTTATTAATGGAAATCTTCACAGAGCCTCCAGGGCCACCAATGTGAATATGCTTGGATCATATTCTGATTAATTGACCATTCAGCAGGACTGGTCAGGATCCAGATTCTATGGTCAAATGAACCATAGATTAATTTAAACCACACACTAGTTAAATAGTAAACTGGAAGATAATTTCTCCAAACCTTGGCTTGCTGTCATACAAAGCTGAGATAATAATAGCGGATGCATGGCTATTGTGAGAACTGAATTCCATAATAAAATACTGAATAGTGTTGAGAACATAATGCAGACTCCCTGTGTAGGAGGAGGCCGTATTTCAATCCAATTATGGTTTAGCAGCTCTGTATCAGACACAGGACTAGAAGACAGCTTCAGCACAAAAAATGTCAGGACCATTCTTTTTAAATTTTTATTTATTTTTATTTTATGTGTCTGAATATTATGCCTGTGTGTGTGTACATGCACCCATCTTATGCAATGCCCATAGAAGACAGAAGAGGGACTGGATCCCCTGGAACTGGAGTTACTGATGGTTGTTACCTGTCCTGTGGGTGCTGGGGTCTGAACCCGGGCTCTCTGCAAGAGCAACCAGTGCTCTTAACTGCTGAGCCACCTGTCCAGCTCCCAGCATTCTTATTACCAAATTCAGGTGGGGTGCTTTACTAGAGGTGTGCATTTTACACCTGGGTAAGCAGAGAAAAGCTTGAAAACATACAAAGGAATTTGCAAAGACAGACAGAAAAGGGATATGTCATCAATGCACTTTATCTCCTTTGGACAAAAATGAAGAAAGTATTTCTAAATTAAAATATTCTACTGCCCCATTCGGGGCATCTGCTCCAATACCATCTGCCTTGTGTTCACAGTAACTGGAGGAGCTACATCATAGCATGCCAGCCACATGCAGATATTTGAGTCAGTCAGTTTCAGAGATAAGCCAATGCACCACATTGTGTCTTCTGTACAATTTCCCACTGGATAAATTTGGATGGAGAATCATGAGTAATGACAGTGTAGAAAATAAAATCATGCTTTTTGCCATGTACCTGACACTGTCCTGTCCAAGCCATTACATTTACTTTACAAGGGACACTGATGTCCCAACATGCAGACCAGAAAATGAACCCACAGCCAGGCTGATGAACAGAGCACCAACTGGAACTTTCTGCATCTGGTCCTGAGTCTACTCTGCACAGTGCACCTGTTTCAGCCCCCAGAAGCAACCATGCCCAGCATGAATGTCCTATGTTCATAGCCTGAACAGCATTCCAAAGCAGTGGGAATTAGCACTTCCATTACTGAGGTCCAAAGAAGCTGGTTTTGATGTCAGCAAATGTGTCAGCAACAGTGGCAGAAGCCTGCTCAGTAAGAGGTGAAGGCACACAGGCAGAAAGCAAAGGTTCCCACTCAGACCTTCTACACCGGCCACTGCTGGGGCACTGAGCACATTTAGGAGACCTCCTTCTACCTAGACCACTGCTGGGACACTGAGAATATTTAGGAGACCTCCTTCTACCTGGACCACTGCTGGGACACTGAGTACATTTAGGAGAACTCCTTCTACCTGGACCACTGCTGGGACACTGAACACATTTAGGAGAACTTCTACCTGGACCACTGCTGGGACACTGAGTACATTTAGGAGAACTCCTTCTACCTGGACCACTGCTGGGACACTGAGTACATTTAGGAGAACTCCTTCTACCTGGACCACTGCTGGGACACTGAACACATTTAGGAGAACTTCTACCTGGACCACTGCTGGGACACTGAGTACATTTAGGAGACCTCCATCTACCTGGACCACTGCTGGGACACTGAGTACATTTAAGAGAACTCCTTCTACCTGGACCACTGCTGGGACACTGAGTACATTTAGGAGACCTCCATCTACATGGAACAATGCTGGGACACTGACCATATTTAGGAGACCTCCTTCTACCTGGACCACTGCTGAGACACTGACCACATTTAGGAGACCTCCTTCTACCTGGACCACTGCTGAGACACTGACCACATTTAGGAGACCTCCTTCTACCTGGACCACTGCTGAGACACTGACCACATTTAGGAGACCTCCTTCTACCTGGACCACTGCTGGGACACTGACCACATTTAGGAGACCTCCTTCTACCTGGACCACTGCTGGGACACTGACCACATTTAGGAGACCTCCTTCTACCTGGACCACTGCTGGGACACTGACCACATTTAGGAGACCTCCTTCTACCTGGACCACTGCTGGGACACTGACCACATTTAGGAGACCTCCTTCTACCTGGACCACTGCTGGGACACTGACCACATTTAGGAGACCTCCTTCTACCTGGACCACTGCTGGGACACTGACCACATTTAGGAGACCTCCTTCTACCTGGACCACTGCTGGGACACTGAGCACATTTAGGAGACCTCCTTCTACCTGGACCACTGCTGGGATACTGACCACATTTAGGAGAACTCCTTCTACGTGGACCAATGCTGGGACACTGAGCACATTTAGGAGACCTCCTTCTACCTGGACAACTGCTGGGGCACTGAACACACTTAGGGTGGATCTTCATACTTCATTTAACCCAATAAAGAAAATCACTGAAGATTTGCCCAGAGGCTGACCTCAAGGGTAATTCTAGGTCCTGTCAAATTGACAATGTTTACTGTGGCACTGGTTTTAAATACTCTGTATTATCTTTATTCTCTTTCTCATTTTCATCTTAGAATTTTTCTGTCCTTAAGTTTGTATAAAATATTAAGAGACATGATTACGGTCCTTCTCTGCCCCAGGAGTACAGCACTGTGAGAGCCCCTGGAGTGACTGATCACAGCAAGCAAGCCTCGGCAGGGAGAGCTGGCAGATGCCACCATTAGTATGTACCACATGGATCAGTGAGCAGAAGACAAACAAGTGAGTTACTGCACATCATCCTTAAAACATGGGTAAGAGAAAGTTCTATTGCTGATCTAGAAAATTTATGCCAAAACAGAAATAAGGGATTTATGATCCTGGCCAAACAATGTCAAAAGTTTGGATGGTGGGACCCATGGGCTGTGTGGGTTTGGGCACAACTGCTTGCAAATTTGTTTTACCTGAAGGATGCTTATACTCATAAATTATTGCTTAATGTTAAAAAAATGAAAAAAAAAACTGAAAGATGCAGGACAGTTATGGAAGAATGCATGATCTGGGATGGGGTGGGGTGGGGTGGGGGGAAGGGGAAGGGAAACATGCCTGAACTGATTTGGAATATGATGTATGAAATACACAAAGCATCAATAAAAAGTGAAAACAAAAGAAAACTCTGAAGTATGAGCTTAAAATAAGTGTGAGATTTATTCCTAGGTTGTCTTGGGTAATACTGATGAAAATGGACTGTGCAGCTCCATAAATTTGTCTTGCTTCCAAAGCTACCTGTTCTTTCTTCTGAGTACTAGATCCCTAGAAGACATGCCTGAATGCTGGCAAGCTGGAAGGGGACTTGCAGTCTGTATGCTCTGTTCCTGCGATCATGCATGGGCTGCTCTGGCAGGAAAGATAGAAGGTGAAATCACTAGCGAGGTCTTTGTAGAACTCCTAGTAACATTAAAAGATGAACCATCCATGTATGGACAGACTACAGCATAGGGAAGGTAACTGTGCTGGATAGCTTTAGTGTCAACTTGACACAGATGGGTTGAGGGAGCCTCAGTTGGGGAATTGGCTCCATTGGATTGGCCTGTGGCCACATCTGTGGAGTATTGTCTTGATTGTCAGGCAATGTTGGAGGGCCCAGCCCACAGTGAGTAGTGCCACTCTGGGCAGGTTGTGTGTACGGTATAAGAAGGCAGGCTGGGCATGAGCCAGGGGAGCAAGTCAGTGAACAGCATTCCTCCATGGCCTGTGCTTCAGCTCCTGCCTCCAGGTTCCTGCCCTGAGTTCTTGCCTTGGGCTCCCTGAGTGATGAACTGTGACCCAGGAGATGTAAGCTGAATAAACCCTTTCCTTCCCAAGTTGGTGTTGGTCAGAGTGTTTTGTCACAGCAATGGAAGACAAACTAGGACAGTAACCAAGCCCAGGAGCTGGTGAGTGAGAGAATTATCCATGTGGACTGAGCTTTGACACCCACTAGAAAGCCATTTGCCGGTGATCTATAAACTACTTCTCATAGGTCACTTGGTCATATATGAATCCCACTTCTTCATAATTCTTTTCATTTTCACCATCTCTAAAACTTCAAATACAAGCCTAATTTAAATAAATATTTTATCTCCTGATTTATTTTTTGGTTAGTCTTTCATGTTTTGTAACTTGCAATGAATAACTGGATGAAAAGAAACTGAAAACAGTCTCAAGTGCCCACTCCTTCATATTTAACACAACAGGCAGCACTGAAGGATCCACACTCAGCTCAGAGCTTGTTGGTCTTCAGGAAGAGTGGGGTATCTGGAGGAAACCCCAAACCCATCAGCCACTCCTGCCTCGAGACCAGTAGCATCTACAGTGCATGAGAATTATGATAATGGAGAAAGGATGGAATGTGACTAGAACCCTTCCAGGTTTGGAATTACATGTGTGGCCACAAAATTATTATTATCAAGAATATTAAATGTAGAAATTATCATTGAATTATCACTGAATATGTAACTTACTCAAAGCTCAGGAGTTAAGTCACACCTAACACAAAACATTCTGAAATGCCTAATGCCAAATGAATATACAGATAGATGCAGAGCCAGATTGAATCTTAAATGCGTAATGATTAGGGTTAGAAAGCTACACAGGCAACAGAGGAGGGATATATGTGAGCTCAGGTCATATTCTATTTTCCTTTGTGTTATGAAAAAGTTGAGTGCCATAATAGGTTTCCACATGCCTTCCAGTGACCCAGTCCCAGTGGGCAAAGCCAGAAGAAGAAACACTAATACACTTTCAAATTTACCCAAAACATCACATGAATTTGTCAACCTGAGGGGATGAGAGGAACTGGGTTACACTACCAGTTGATTCTGGGAAGGAATTCTCCATGCCGCAACACTGATTACAGATGGAAAAGGCTTACGCTTCTAGGGATTATGAAAAAGTCACTCTAACCACAAATATCCTAGTTATGGCCTGTGACTTGGGAGGTTGCTGCTATTAGAAATGACTTCTGAGGTTGAAACATTAGCAGTTTATTGTAATCTAGACTTTGGGGAAGTTGAGACCTTGTAAATTCTCATGCTCAAGTCTCTGCAGGCTCCTTCCCTTTCTGGTGTTCAGAAATGGGAATAGAGAGAAGCTATAAACCCAAGAAGAGTGAAGGTTTCTCCATGAACTCCTGTCCTTCTGCAAGCCTTCATACTGAGAGTCCACAAGACCTACCTCAAAGGAGCTGCCATCTGGAGGAAAAATCCCTAAAACCCCAACCAGGACTGCTTCTCCAAGTCCTTACAGAGTGCTGTGTTGGTGAAGGGAGCCACACACCCTCTAAATACCTGGAGACATGTTTCGTTTACTCGTTTAATAAATTATTTGCTATATCCATGGCATCTATGGCACTGCCTTAGCTTACGTACAAGATCGCAAGAATCTGTGGAAACAATAAATCTGATAGTATAAAGAGAGAGGGGGACACGTTAGAGGCGCGGTGCTTCCATTTGGAGCCCGTTGCGATTTGCACGGCCATGCATGGCTCCCACCTGCACCCAGAAGTCCTCTGGCTGCACAGACATGATCCAGTTGGGGATGAAGATTCTGCTCTCCTTAGTCACAGACATGTCTCTCTAGGGGACCAGCTGGACATGCCCAGACATGCTGTCCTTGAGAAGCATGATCTTAACATGAAGACAATGTTCCGGCATGGCTGCTAAACCCTTCAGACTTCTAAGCACATTGTGTTTATATAATATATAACATGATTTGAATTTTAAAAATTATTTTTGACCAAATATGAATCATGTTTTGCTATATTTAGAAGACAGTTGGGAGCGGTGCTAGCTGCAGCAGGCTGCTGGTTTCAAGTAGCGCCCTGCGCTCCTCCTTCCTACTCTGTGGCAAGTCCCGACTTGGGGTTGTGTTCACCTGAACGTCGCCAGGCGTCAGTGGGTTGGCGCTGCACTGAAAGGATCATGGGATAGACTGAAGTTCTCCCCAAGGAAATTAACAGGTCGGATGCGGACGCTACTGCTCACCCACTCCTTTTATTTTGAATTCTTATTTACTCAGCATAATACCACCTTTTCGCTCATAATAGTCGCCATCAGCACTCTGTAGCCTCAAGTCAGGACTGCCTGCTGGGAGGGCCTTGAAGTTCAATAAGCAGCCATAGAGGCGTGTGCAAAATTAAATGCCCTCACACTGCACTTCCTGTTTCTATAGTTAATAAGCCTCCATGCTGGGCAATCTACACAGAAGCTCTATATTTAATGAGTGGAAAACAAATAAAAACAGAATATAATTTTCCTAGAGGATAAATTACCAATCAGAACAATAAAAATTCTTATTACTGCTTAGAATTATAACAATTGTATTATAACCACTTCATCCAGACAAATCCACTAGCAAATTTTCTGATTTATGCAACAATTTATTTAATTTTGTATTGTTGGGGACAATAATTAGATAATATATAAAAACAGAGACTAGGAAACAAACAGTTCTCAGACATAAACAACTAAATCCCATCTCGGTGCCTCGAGCGAGCTTGGTCCCCAGCTAGAAGCACACCCGTGGCAGTGGGAGAGTTAACGACATTTATAGTTTCATGTCTCAAGACAACTCCCAACTCCTGCTCCCAGGATATCCTACTCTTTCTCTTCTCAGTTGAGAGCTCAGTGAATGGTAGCAGTGTGGCCAACGCGTACCTTCGAGGAAAAGACCAGCTGTACTGAGACTAAGGTGTTTTGAGTTTCCTTGAATTAATTTGCAAAACAGATGTTATCTATGTGCTTGGGGAGAGCCCTGTCATAGTGCAATCTTGAAACATGCTCTCTATCTCTAAATCAACCTGTCTCCCACTTGGGGCCACCCTCCACTCTCCTCTGCTCCTGCAGCCCTGGCTACCCAACAGCTCGTGGTCTCCCCAGGACCCCACCCTCTCTTCCTGACATTTAATCTCTCACCATGTGTCTCCGGAGTGTCCTCCATCCATGTCCATTACACCAGACCCTCCCATGTTTTCACCTGTGACATCACTGTGTGTCCCTCACCACAAGAACTATATATTTTTTCTCCAATTTACTATTGCTAGAAACCCTCCTTTCCTGAATGGCACCTGAGTGTCACTCTGAAACTCTCTCGGGAGTGGGAGCCTGTTCTCCCCAAAGAACTACTTGGACATGTACTCTGGAGATGTATTCACCTGTGGGTATTTTGTTGTTGTTGTTGTTGCTGTTCTTCTTCTTCTTCTTCTTCTTTAACCCTCATGATGGCACAGCCCTGTCCACAAGAACAAGCAAGGCTCTTTATACTTAAATCCCTTTAGAAAGTATTCACTGAATACTTGTGTAAATGGAACTGCCTTTTCTCCTAGAGAATTTATGCGGTTTAATTTACAAATTTTATACACACCAATGCTCCGCTGCACCCATCCATAAAGAAGGAAGGAGCAACCAATATACAGCATGTCGTCGTTGGTTCCCTTACAGATTAAGCAGCAGGTGAAGGCTAACATGCCAGGCTGGAAGAACCAGTACCTCCTTCCTGATTCCGAACACACACAGATGCATATGAACAACAAATCAGGCTTCTGGTGTTGCACAGACAAATCAGAAGACTTCTTCTGCTTGTGTTTGTAGAGTGTAGGATTCACACAGAAGATTTTTAAAAAGGCACAAAGGTAGTCATAGAGGAGTAGGCTAAAACCATTTAGTGTTGTTTGGTTGAACCTGATGCCATGGTAAATCAAAACTTGTTTTAATTTTATATTCACCCTAAGTATCACATAACATATACCACACTGCAATTCCAAACACTAGATGATTAGATGATGAGGTTGCTTTGCAGATTATGTAAGTTAAAGATCTATAAATATAAGTTTTGAATAAAATGTTTAAAATACAAAGTCATATAGTTTTGTTTTTCCTAACATTTACTAAACCTGATTGTTTTAGTTTATACTATGGACCAGGACTACTATGAATAGTTATTAGGATTAAGAAAACAGAAGAGATGGAGCAGAGGGAAAATTAAGAGAGAGAGGGAGAGAGAGAGGGAAAGAGGAGAGAGAGAGTGCCTGCTTTTATTGTTTTTATACTTTGCTATTAAATAAAATATAAACACAAAGATAAAGTCATCACACAGAATACTATACAGCAAGAAGTAAGGAAAGAAAGGCTAGTGTGGAGACAGTGAGAAAAAAGAGCTTGACTTTGGGCTCTGAGTGTGTGGTGAACTTCTGAGTCAGTCAGCTCGGATCATATGCCTGACAGGAGGAGCAGCTTGTGGGTGCTTCCACCAAGGGCTGGGTGCACAAAGAGCAGAGGGGTGAGGAGGTTCACCAGGTTCGATTATCCCTTGGAGGTCTCAGTAACCAGAACACAGTAAAGTGGTGGGTATGGTGGACAGGCTGAGTCAGCCCCGCTGGGTACTGGTTGTTTAGAGTACTGGCAGCAGGAAGCAGAACCTCCAGATGCATTAGCATGCTTAGAATGATATCTGACAAAAGCAAAAGTTTATTAAAAGCAAAACATAGGTGTTGGAGAGATAGATATCCAGTCGTTAAGAGCACTGGCTGCTCTTGCAGAGGACTTGGGTTTGATACCCAGCACCCACATGGTGGCTAACAGCTGTCTATAACTCCAATTCCAGGGGATCCTACACCCTCCCTGGCCTCCACAGGCTTGAATAACATGGGTGCACTTACACAACATACAGGCAAAACAGTCATACACATAGAAAAAAATACCCCAAATTTAAACAACAAAAGTGAAACAGAACACAACAGAGACACAGGTTACAACAAGTGGCAGTGATTCCCATGTTGACACACCATGGTCCTGGCAACTTCGACCACTTGCAGGAGAGTAAAGGCTGGACATCCAGACTCTGGAGCAGTACTTCGTAAATAGTATGTGTATTCCAGCCACATTCAACTCTGCACTGCGTATTTTAGTAAAAAGCAAACTCGTTTCTGTTCTCCCTGGTCTTATGCTGGCTCTCCTTCAGTGGCAGTCCTGCACACACAGCGGTTTCACATTCTTGCATGGATGGCTCCACTCCCATCCCATGAGGGTTTTCATAGCTCTAGTTGGAACTAAATGTGTGAATTTCTTAAATAAGATTAACCAGTAATAAAAACCTTAACACCATTCAATTAAATGAATGTTTAACTTGATAAATCAAGTCAATACAATTTATATATTGAGGAATTCGTTGCTTTGCTTATTATGTTTTCATACATAACTGTAAAATGGAATAGACATTGAATTTCTTTAAGAAAATATAGAAGTGGGGTTGGAGAGATGGCTCAATGGATATGAACCGTCTTTAACTCCAGTTCCAGGGGAATCCTATGTCCTCTTCTGACCTCCTCGTCATGGCATGACATGGGTGCACCAACCTACATGCAGACAGTACACTCATACACATAAAAAAAGTTGAAAAATAGAAGTATGACCATGTACTCTGCCTTGATTTAAGCTGAATTTCTAAAATGAGATAAATTAAAATAACCCCCTGTCCTAGTTTGTCTTCCATTGCTGTGACAAAACACTCTGACCGACACTAACTTGGGGAGGAAAGGGTTTATTCAGCTTACATCTCCTGGGTCACAGTTCATCACTTAGGGAGACCAAGGTAGGAACTCAGGGCAGAAACCTGGAGGCAGGAGCTGAAGCACAGGCCATGGAGAAATGCTGTTCACTGGCTTGCTCCCCTGGCCCATGCCCAGCCTGACCTCTTATACAGTACACAACAACCTGCCCAGGGTGGCACCACCCATAGTGGGCTGGGCCCTCCCACATTGTTCAACAATCAAGACAATAATCCACAGACCTGGCCACAGACCAGTCCAATGGAGCCAATTCCCCAATTGAGGCTCCCTCAACCCAGGTGTGTCAAATTGACACTAAAGCTATCCAGCACACCCCCCAAATTAAGTGAGATGGGAGTTTCCATCAGAAGAACAACCTTAAAACAGATGGCAACATATTATGAAAAAGTGGCTTACCTTTGTTTTTTTTTGTTTTTTTTTTTTTTTTTTTTTTTTTTTTTTGTCTTTCCGAGACAGGGTCTCCCTGTAGTCCCAGCTGGCCTGGAACTCACTCCGTAGACCAGGCTGGCCTTGAACTCACAAAGATCCGCCTGCCTCTGCCTCCCAAGTGCTAGGATTAAAGGCGTGCGCCACCACGCCCGGCTTTTTTTTTTTTTGTCTATGCTGAGGATAAGAACCCTGCAAAAAAGTGGCTTAGCTTTGATCCAATGCATATCTTGATTTGGCAAACTTATCTTGCTTTTTATTAATAACAACTTTATTTCTTGGGTCATTAATCTGTCCTAGTTCCACATTAGATACAGGTGGTGCATTTATAGAGTTTAGTCTATATAATTATAATTTGAGATTTTATCTTTATTTTTATTAAACTGTTAATTTATGTGGATATGTCTCATTCTACTAAAGTGCACCATAAACTGAATTCCAAATTGCTACTAAAGTTTAAAAATAACAAATGAGTAGCTGGGCATGGTGGCACTTGGGAGGCAGAGGCAGGCAGATCTCTGTGAGTTCAAGGCCAGCCTGGTCTACAGAGTGAGCTCCAGTTCAGCTGGGACTAAAGGGAGACCCCATCTCAAAAATACCCCCAAAACAAAAATAAATGTATCACTTTGAGAAATATACACAGAAATATTTATCTTTCAATTTTTATTTATTTACTTATCTTTCAATTTTTTGAAAACATTCATTTATCATTGTGTTGTCTATAAATTTGCTTTTAATGTTCTACTCTCATTGTCAGAATTCAGGGTCATGAAAGGCTAACATGATTTAATTTATATTTCTACTATAATGTGGTATCTTATATGAGAAAATTTTCCATTATAATTTTGTGGTTTTTCTAATTTATTTTTTCTGAAGTTAAAAGTGATCTACAGTCATGCTTTCATTTTGGTTATGAGCTTTGTCGGTTTAAAATGTGATTCAGTAGACACCCACAAGCAAATATGGAGAATTCTCATACTGAGATCAATAAAAGTGTCTGCATGACCAAAAAGAGTGACCTCGAGGTTAAGAAGAAAGTTACAAAGAATAATTCCATTTCTTGTATGGCAGTGTCTCTGGACTGAATCACTCCCTCATGGAAGGAGAGAAAGATAATGAGTTTGACAGACTCAGCAAGTACACAAAGCTTCTAGGACTCAAGAGCCACCCCCTGAGGTTGTAAGAATTGCCAAGTGCTGAGAGAGAAAGGCGGGCTTGTGGTACCCCCAGGAAGTCGTCCAGGGAGCTCCCAGCCTGCAAGGTCCTCATTGGCACAGCGAAGGACTCTTCAGTGACGTAGCTCTCCAGATATCCACACTCCTATAAGTAACCCCAGTCCTCTTCAACCCGGACGTGGATTCATTCCTTCTTGTGCTGTTACCTTCTCTATTGCCACCAACATCTTTCTGTGTGGATCACAAAACCCTGAAGATTTTTCACACATCAGCCAAACCAGCTTGTATTACTGATGATGGCTTCAACTCAAAAAGTGATTAATAGCCTTATCCTGCCATTCTTAAAATGTTGGTGTGTATCTGCATAGATGTATCCACATATTTGATACAATTTTCTTATTACTAGAGTGTTCTGACAAGCATCTTTTAATATTACCTAACATTTACTTGCATTTGTACATGCAGATGTATCACAAAATTAGACACACAATTTTAAAAATTATGCTACTTTAAAATATAAACTTCCTCAAAAATTTTACCAAACCATTTAATTCATCTTTTACTTTAATAACATATATCAAAATGGATTCTCAAACATAGTGATAGGGACTACATTCTGAAAATCTGCTTTAGTGATTACATAAACAATATTAACTAAAGCCTCTGAATTAAGAGAAAAACATCTCTCTCAATTTACTGAAATCAATGACTTCAATTTTTCTAATCATAAATGATAACTTAGGACAGATATATGAAGCCTCAATATATTTTAATTGTCACTTTACAAAAGAGAGTGATGGTTTGCATTTGCGGGTCATTTGGGAAGGAAAGGGTTTCCTCATCCATACCTGAGCACTAAGTGCCTTTGCTGCACAGGGCTTGTAGGTCCCATCCTCACAGGGGTCTAGGCACAGAGCAGTCCATGCAAGATGCTTCCTGACACAAGGCCGTTCACCCATACAGTGTCCCTGCTTCCTCAATATTGTGGTGTACAGCCCTAGCCCACAAAACAGCAACTCGATCTACCTGCTCTTAAAAGACCCCACTTCCCCGGGAGCCCTTCATTTGTACATAATCTAGGGTGCAATGTTTCCACTTAATTTTAACAAAACTCAATAATGATACAGAAAGAGAAACTATCATGAAAACTTTAAGCTTTCTGTGTTGATAATGTGAAGAAAAACTTTTGAAAAATATATTTCTGTCAGCTTGTATGTACATAGAAATCTTTGAAATGTAACCTAACAGCAAGAGCTAAATTTTAAAAGCTGGTATTATGTCATATTGAGTCACTCAGTTTTTGACACCTTAATGGGTCTTTGCTTATGTAAGCCATCAAGAACACTAATACAACTGCACCACTAATTCATGGTGACTACAGTTATGTCCTACTGAACAGCAAAGTTTATGACATCAGTGTTAACGGGCCCATGACCACCATTCTACTTGAGTGGAAAGCTTTCTAGAAAATCTCCATTTGACAAGGGCTCTCGATAGAACATAACAGCCCTCCATTTCTCTGATCCTTCACCCTACTGTGAATTTAACATATCAATTACATGTGCATGGAGAAACACACACACACACACACACACACACACACACACACACACACGCTTGTGAACTTCTCCAGTAATTTATTCCTCTGCCCTGACTCAGTCTACTCCCATCTTCTCCTGGATGTCCCGACTTGCCTCCTTCTTAGTTTCTCTACGCCTCACCTGGCCCCTAGGGCTGAAAAAGACAAAGAAAAACCATACACTGTAGATGACAACAGAGCCCCATCCAAAGTGTGAGTGTTGAGAACAGTTCAGGATATTATACACACCTCAGGGTCAGCCTGCCTGGGTGTCAGGGGCTGCTCTCACCTACAGGGAGCCAGGCAGTCAAGGATGCTGAGGACAGATGTCCCTGCTGGAGTGAAGAGGACAAAGCAGACGGCTCAGAAAATCCAGGAGAAGATCATGTGGGAGACAACACATATGTCTATTTTTCCACCAAGAGGCAGCTCGGATCCGAATAGCTCACACACTTGCAGGGACCCACCTTCACCAAGTGCCTTCTCTGTGTAAAATCTCTGACTCCTGAGAACACTGTTGATAGTCATCACACCAATTCATCAGCTGCATCAGACTGCCCTCTCTGATTTCAGACCTAACTCATTTCGTACCCACAGCAAAACAAAATGAGAAAGGTCATAGTGTGTGATTTTCCAAGACCACACTTAGATAGGTGCAGGTATATTGGAGTTTGCATTAATCTCATGTTCTCTCTCTCTCTCTCTCTCTCTCTCTCTCTCTCTCTCTCTCTCTCTCTCTGAAATTCCTTACAAACTCTCCAGAAAAGCATTCAACTTAGAAACAACACAAACAGGTGAAGCAAGAGAAATACAGATTAATATATGACAGATAATAAATGGATGAATAGGTAAATAGTATATAATAATGAGATATCTAGATTGATAAAATAGGGATAGATGCAGATGGATAGATTACAGGAATATATAGAAGGATATATATGATAGATATAAGATAGATGATAGATAGATAGATAGATAGATAGATAGATAGATAGATGGTAGAGGGATAGATGAAAGATGGACGGATGGATGATAGAGAGATGAAAAACAGCTGAATGATAATAATTATACCTGTGGTTCCATTTGCTAGAATTTCTTTTAACATTTGGTCAGCAATTTAGAATTTAAACAGTCACCAATTTAGAATTTAAACAGTCACAAGATGTGGGAGCTGCCTTAACGAGAGTTAAGAGGTTAATTAATGTTGTCTTGGCCTCTTGTTCTACAAAGTGTGACTCTTAGGTGTAGAGGTTGCATTGTAGATGTGTTGCTGAGGCTTAGGCAATTACATACTCTGTAAGTCTTCATCTACTGCAAAACAAGCATCTTTATTGAGTGGTATCTGAGATACTTGTCTGTAAATATAAGGGTTCATATTTTGCAGTTAGTAAGATGTTATCTTAGCCTAGGGAGGTGACAACCTTGGGGATTTCTCTAAGATCTAGAACTTCTCTAGTTGTGTGCATCTGGCTATCTTTACAATACTACATATGAGTTTTCGCCCACCGAGTGAGATTTAAGTCCAATTAATTGCCCACAAAATAAAAGTGCCACTACTGCACGCATGTAAGGAAGATTTTGAGTTGAAGTAGCCTCAGATGGACAATGTCTCTATTTCTAGGCAAGGTCTTCCCAGGCTGTGGGAACACACTTTGCCACCAAGTTAATGGCAAGACATGGTTCAACCTTTCTACAGCCAGAACTCCCTCTAACCAATTGGTAAAAGCACTAGCTGCCCTACCCTTCTTCCCAGTCAACCAACATGGGCTGACAGCACAGAGAGGAACTAATCACATCCTGCTGATTTTGTGCACCTGTGATCAAGAAGCTCAGCCTGGAGCCATGAACCATCCCTGTGTTTTCAGGCTGGGGTTCCCAACAGCCCACAGATACAAGCTGTGTACTCAGTCGCTTGTATAAACTCCACAAATATGGTCCTTGGGACTCAGTCCCTTGCAGAAACTCCACAGATATGGTCCTTGGAGCTCAATTCCTTATAGAAATGACAATGATTTTTGTATGTAACAATCCAGTCTTCCCCTTTTTTGAATGTGGAATTGTTTTATAGTTTCTTTTTGTTGAATTTTTGTGTACTTCATACAGAACTCAATCATCAGTCTCAATCCTCATTACAGGCACTTCCCTCCTGGGACTCTTCCACAGCCCCCCCCCTCAGGAATTTATATACTCATCTGTACAAAGGCCCATTGTCAAGTTAGTATCCCTAGACGTTCCTCATTGCAAGTTCACGCACGGAGGTCTTTCTGCCCATCTGGAGTCTCCCTCTTTAAGATCAGCTCTTCCTCACCTAGCAGTAATCATCTACCAATAGTTCTTCTGCTAAGATGGGGCCTGCTGCCCATTTCACAGTTCTGTGCTAGGTTTTGTCTGGCCAAGTTTGCATGGGTCTTGTGCAAGCTGACACCACCGCTGTAGGATCATATTAACAGGGTCCACAGAGCTTGTATTATGCTATTTCCATATGGTCATGCACCTCCTCCCTGGCTTTTATAATCTTTCTGCCTCCTCTTCCAAAACAATCCCAGAGTCTTTATGAGTGAAGCTTAATACAGGAGTCATGTCACTCTTCCCTTATGCTTTAAACTGTCTCCAATTATTACACTATCAAGGGTCTATAAATCATTGTTATATTGTGTCATTTAGGGAATGAGAAGAAATAATCTGTATATATCCAGCAAACACCCCCCCCAATGCTCTCCATCTGTGGTTAGCTAAGCCTTCGGCCTGTACTATAGAGGGACTAACTCGGCACAGAAGACTTTCTGTAAGTAGCTCAATATTTTATTCCACTTAAGGGTGTTTAGTTGAAGAAATTTGCAGTGTCTTTAAAATTCAGCCAAGAACATCTTCAGAAATGGCAACAGGAAAGAAATGAAGAAAGACAAAAGGAATTGTGGATCTCACCAAGGGACTGCCATGACAGGTCAGCAGAAAGGGCCACTGCATGCCACACATCCAACACCTGTTACCTATCTATCCTATATCTATCTATCATCTACCTATCATATATCTATCATCTATCTAACTATCTATCTATCATCGATCATCACTCCATCAATCATTCATCTGTCATCTTCTATCAATCACCTAGCTATACATCATCTATCTATTTATAATCTGTTTATCAACTATCCATCACCAATCAATCTATAATCCATCTATCATTATCCATTTATCAACCATCTATCATCTGTATATCATCAATCATCTATTCATCATCTATCACATCTCTATCAATTACCTATCCATAATCTATTGCCTATCATCCTTCTACTTATTATTTATCTATCATATATCATCATCTATCTATCATATAATTTCCATCTTTAGATTTTCTATCACCTCTCATCTATTACGAGTCAATTAATCAATTATATATCAATTATCAATCACCTATTAGCCATTATCTGTATAATCAATTGTAATCTAGCTATCATCTTTCTATATGTATCAATCATGTAAGGAAACCTTCACTGCAGATACATCTGACAAAGCATTGATTTCCAGAGTATACAAACTACTCAAAAAACAAAGAAGAAACAAAACAAATGAATCACTCAAAAGATGGAGCAAAGAACTGAATAGAGACTTCACAGAGGAGGAATTAGAGATGGCAGAGAAACATCTTAAAAACTGTTCTACGTCACTAATATTTAGGAAATGCAAATTAAGATCACTTTAAGATATCATCTCACTCCGATAAGACTGGCCAGGATCAAGAAAACAAATGGTACCAAGTGCTGGAGAGGTTGTGGGGAAAGGGGAACACTCATCCATTGCTGGTGGGAATGTAAACTTGTACAGCCACTATAGAAAGCAGTGTGGAGAACCCTTGGAAGACACAAAATGAGCTTGCCATGTGACCTAGTCATACCACTCCTGGGTATATACCCACAAGACTCATCTTACTGCAGAAATACATACACAACGATATTTATTGCAGCTCTGTTCACAATAGCAAAAAGCTGGAACCAACTCAAACGCCCCTCAACTGACAAGTGGATAGAGAAAATGTGGTACATGTACACAAAGGAGTTCTATGCAGCAGTAAAGAAAGACAACATCATGAACTTTGCAGGTAAATGGATGGAGCTAGAAGACATTATATTAAATGAAGTAACACAGTCCCAGAAAAACAAACGACGAATGGTATCCCTCATATATGGATGGTAGCACCAATAACCCAGTTGTAAATATTTCTTGTGGAGAGGGGTGCATATTGAAAGAACAACAACAGAAAGACTTCATCAGAAAACTGACTGAAATGGTGAATCTGGAGGGGTGGTGGGGCATGGGAGAGGGACATGGGTCTATATTTGATTAATGTATATTTAATTGACGTGAGTTCAACAAGTATCCAACTTTGCCCAAACTCTATCTACAATTACATGGTATTTTAGGACTTAGTAAAAGTAAAAATGTCTATATTAAACAACATTGGTTTAAAGGTTTTAACAAAAACGATAATATATCTAAGTTAATTGGAAATATAAATTGTTGTTGTCCACATTTGTTCTACTTAAAATCTGTATAACAATAACTTAGGGATTAACATATACAATTGTTCTCTATAATTTTTGTGTTAGAGGATATCATCTTATAACATTCTCTTTTACCTGTAGGATAATTTAACTTAAGGAATTAAGTTTGTTTCCCAAATTAACAACAAACAGTCACCCAAAACAGCTTGGATAAATTTAATCAAATTTACACCTTGATTCCTGCCTATAGGTATGTGTACTACAACTGCCTTTTTGAGACTCATGGGTCAAAAAATAAAAACCTAAAATAAAAAAGGGGGGATACAGTTGTATATTAAACCTTTTTTGTCAAAAACTTTTCAATTTAAATCTTTTTTTTTATTATTTTTTTTTATTTATTTCTGTATGTGTATGAATGTACTGTCTGCATGCAAGTCTGTGCACCCGTGTCGTGCAACGCCGCGGAGGTCAGAAGAGGGTCTCGGATTCCCCTGGAACTGGAGTTCTCCTGGAATTGGAGTTTCAGACGGTTCTCAGCCGCCATGTGGGTGCTGGGGATCGAACCCGGGTCCTCTGTAAGAGCGGTCAGCGCTCTTAACCGCTAGGCCATCTCTCCAGCCCCTCAATTTAAATCTTAAAACTAACTACGGGAAAAGATTTGTATGTTCCCACAGGTCAAAATGTCACCAACTTAATGGCTGTGAAAGAAAAGATACAGCTTTGCGTAGGATGTACCAAGAAATACCAGCAGAGAAGTTGGCCTATCTAAACATTAAAATGAAGAAAAGCCTCAGACTGCTACAGGCATCAAAAATCTCTGTGGATCCTATTTGTAACAACTGTTTATAATGAGTCCTAAAGAATCTTACCTTCTAGGTGCTGCAAAGTTTTAATATGAGAGAATTTCTTACCTCCTTTTCATAGAACAAAGAAAAATATGATGGTAAGGAAGTCATTCTCTAACTGTAAATTAGAGCCAAATGTTATAGAGGTAATCTCTTATAAAACTGGTAAAACTGCTTTCTTTAATTGACTAATAAACATAGGAACTGAGCTGGAGAGATGGCTTAGCGGTTAAGAGCGCCGACCGCTCTTACAGAGGACCCGGGTTCGATGCCCAGCACCCACATGGGGGCCAAGAACCTTCTGAAACTCCAATTCCAGGAGAACTCCAGTTCCGGGGGAATCCGACACCCTCTTTTGACCTCCGCGGCATTGCACGACACGGGTGCACAGACTTGCATGCAGACAGTACATTCATACACATACAAAAATAAATAAAATTAATAAAAAAAATAAACATAGGAACTGTAAAAGGATTATTCTCTATTCAGAACCAAATATAATACTAAAGTCCCTTTAAGCTGTGCATTTAAGCAAAGAAAGGCTTCTTGCCTGTAAACTGGGATACCTGCAAGAAGAGAGGCGGTAAGGCCCTGCTGTCGAAGACCTGATGTAAGCATGGGAAAGGTGTATTGAAACTGCACTTGCAAGTTTACAGCTGGTCTCTGGAATACCAGAGAGTGTTACCAAAGGCCACTAAACCAATAAAGCAAATATAGGTCTCCTTGAGTCAAGCAAGATTCCTCCATCAGCATCAGCTACACCTCACCTGCCTGGAAATACTGTGCAGCAGTGGCAGCCATATGTCTGTGTATCCTAAATCTAATTGGCTATTAGCTCTCTCCTTGGAGGAATAACTCATGGCTGATGCCACAAGCTTACATCCTCTAGTGGTTAGGAGATGTTCTAAGCCATAGTAAGACCTTGTCATATTTTACAGAAAAAAATGTAATTCATAGATTAACATACCATCCAAACATCTGTGTCTAGACCAAAGTAACCTACCATAATAATTAGTACTGTTTAAATACCTATATATCTAATTGCTTGTGCTTCATTAGTAGGATTGAAAGGTTATTCCTGGACAAACCGCCAGCCCATAAAAGGAAACAGCCAGAACTGATCAGAGTCCAAAATGACATCTCCAGAGAAAGTAGACTGCTTAGCTTCTCATCCACTTGTGCCCCTTTTCTAAGCCTAGGGAACAATCTGTGGAAGAGGGGGTGTGGTAGAATGTAAGGGCTGAGATTGGGGTGAATGGTGAAATTACAGTAATATAGACTGGACACTTATTTGATCAACTTGACTGTACATACAGGCCCCCTCCAGCTGGATGGTGGGAGCCTTGGGCTGTGTGGGTTTGGGCACAACTGCTTGCAAATTGGTTTTACATGAAGGATGCTTGTACTCACGACTTATTACTTATTGTTAAAAAATGAAATCAAAGAAAATATATAAAAATTAAAAATAAAATAGTTTGATACTGGATAGGTCGACCAGGCCGCAGGGGATGGATCTGCAGTCAACGGCACTTGGGAAGAGAATTTAGATTTAATAGGCCTTTAGCAAAACTAATAGATGAAGTGTAGAAGCCAACAGTGAAGTAAGGTGGAGGTAGGGATGGAAAGAGGATCTAAAGACTCAATAAAAATAATGTTTTAAAAATCCAGCAACCAGTACTCATAGTGCTGGAAGATGTTATGCAATGCTACCAGGAGGAAAAGGTAATCATCAACATTACCCAGCTGTGAATCTTGTGAACTATGATAACAAAGGCCTGGGAAGATACACCTATGGGTGTGAGAGTGAGAGACATTTTATGGGAGTATCCAACCACTCTTTAACTGGATTCAAGGCCTGCTTCATAGGATGGAACCCATATCTGACATTGATATCAGGCTTGAAGCTAGACAAGCCACAGGACATATGAGAGAACCTAATACTAGTTATCTACTAAATAGTTCCAGTTTCAGGAAATGAGAGACTACCCTGAGAAGCAAGGAACTGAAGACCCAGTGTTTGGAGAGGGAATACAAAGAGGTGGTTTGAATAGCTCTTCAAGGAGTACCTTCCTTAAAAAGTGAAAGTTTGTTTGAAGAAACAACTTTTTGTTGTTAAAGAAAAAATAATTTTTCAAATAACCCAAAATATTCTCTGTGAATCAGTAATATTTTGAAACTATTCATACATTGTAAAAGTCACATTTTCCTAAATAAAACCCATTTACTTCTGGTGCATATCTAAAACTTGTGGAATATAATTTTATGATGTAATGAGGCATGTAGAAAAATGAAATTACAAATTTTTCTGTGGCAAAAAAAAATGAAATGTAGGGGGGCTGGAGAGATGGCTTAGCAGTTAAGAGTGCTGACTGCTCTTGCAGAGGACCCGGGTTCCATCCCTAGCACCCACATGGTGGATGAAAACCTTCTTTAACTACAGTTCCAGGGGAATCTGACACCCTCTTCTGACTTCTGCAGCATTGCAGGACATGGCTGCACAAACCCACATGCAGACAGTACATTCATACACATACGAAAATAAATAAAAAAATTAAAAAAAATATTTAAAAAATGGAATGTAGGTAAACATTGCATAAAGACTTGAGCAAAGAGCTCCTAAAACTCAGATTAATGGACATTCTTGTTTTCCAAACAGTCTTGTGCTTAAGTTAAGAGAAATGAACTATGAGTGTATGAGATTTGTTACATTAGGAGAGTCACAGTTTTCGTAGCCACAGGTTTCATGGAAGAAAATAAGCCACTGTCTTAAATTGTATTCTATAATCAGAAATTTTATTTGAGCTGCTTATGAAGTAGTTATTATAGATTTCACATTTGTTACTGTGAAATGTAAAGGAAGCAAAGTGATTTTTGTCACCAAATGCCTCACTTCCCTGCCAGCAAACATACTTATTTTTAATTATATTTGAATTTTAATGCCTTCATATGTGAGTTCATGCTCTGGCACTGTACTCTAGAACACACACACACACACACACACACACACGCACACACATGCACACACACATTTATGTATATTCAACGAGTCAGTCTATTCACACTATGGATTTAAACAGATAATAAATCTGTGAGCTTTATTTTTATTTTCTTTATATTTCTTCTTCTTTTTCCTTCTTTGTCTCCATTCCATTTCCTTTGATTTTCCCCCATCCTTCCCTCTTTACCCTTTTGAAATTTGCCCTGTAATTTAAAATCCAGGGCGTTCCCAGCTGCCCCCCATCCCCAGGATGGTATGTTCTCAGCCTACAGATCTTGAAGGCTGCCCCTTACATTCAATATACAGTAGCAATTTAAAACTCAAGGTTAAAATAAGTGTAAGGAATTATAAGTGAACAGATGTTGACACGTCAGCCACATGACAGCACAGGAGCTTGTCGCTCCCACTTTGAAAATACGATCTGCCTTCTAATACCTGACACTCATCTAATATTTTGGAATTGACAAGTGACCTATTTTCATCTCTCAAAGCCACTATTTTTCAAAAATGAAATTTCAACTATAGGCTTTATTTTAAATTTGAGTTAAAGTGCAAAGCAATTTAAATGGGGTTTGAGGCAAGCATCTCCAGGCACAGCACGAGACAAAGCTTCGGCATTTGTGTAGCGCCATCTGCTGTTCAAGCCCAGCAGAACCACGAATCTGGATCCAGACTTGGAAACCTGTGTTGCCCTGCTGCGGTGCACATTGTTAGAGAAATTGGACAAAATAAATCCGGAAAATCTAATCAATGAAAAACATTTGAGTAAGATGAGAAACAAGGATAAATACTAACACACACTGAGACACGTGTGCAGCCGTTGCTAGTGGCCTCTTAATGTGGACATTTAAAAATCTAGGCTGCATACCACCATCCAAACAGTGTGGGGTAATTACTGAAGATACAGTTATTTTTGCTTATGAAGGAAATGTAAGCACTGTGCTCCAGGTACACAGAGCTCACTCTGTAGCCCAGGCTGGCCCTGAAATGTGGCAATTTGTGTGCTTCAGATTCAAGTGGTGGAATTTCATCCTTGAGCTGCCACCCCACCCTCATTCTGATGAACATTTAACAAAAATATTGTTTCTTTACAACAACTCCAAGTAATGACTTCATTAACAGATGACATTGTTTTTCTTCTGAAGAAGATTTTTGCTAGTATAGGAATAAAAGCACAGACTTTCAATATAAAACCTGCAAGTTTCGCTCTCCTAGTATGCTAATGGCTCTCAGAAAAGTACAGTAAGTTCACTTGGCTTGAACAGCAGCAAAAGTGGAGAACATGGACGGCTCAGGGTCTGTTCCCCTGCTGGGTAATAACACAGATTTCACTTAATATGTAGGCCGTTTTAGAGCTCTTCTTCCTTTCATCTATTACAAGATATGATATTACCCTCCATGACAAGATAATTCGTGAGCTGCACACATGTCTGCCTCTAAGGACAGTTCCATTCTTAGGCAACACAATTCACTTAGCATCTTTAAAAATGATCGTGTGAGAATTCATATCTCTTTAAGAACATGTAACAAATATAAGTGGACTGTCTTTGAAAAGATCTTTTTCCACTGATTAAGAACTTTCATAATGTTTTGCTTGTTTTTTCTAATTAGATTGCTTTTCATTAGACTACATGTAAACATTTAAACAAACAGGAACTTCTCCACACCTCTCCAACAAGGCTCTCATTCACACAACATCCATTTAAAACTGGCAAATCAATGGACAGTTGGTTAAATAGCAAAAACACAATGAAACACCATGTGTTTCAAGCACAGTTATATTTTATGTCACTTCCTGCTCTGATTTTTAAGACAACAGAGAGCTCTTCCTTGTGTCTGGACCCCATTTATATTTAGGGTTATTTTTTAATTGCATGGAAGAATTTACTTACTTTCTTGGACCTAAATGATTCCAAATAATACTTGGACAGAATAATAAGTGATTAGCATCTTTGAGGAGAGGGTGAAGAAAAAGGCAAAGTGCATGCAGATTCAAAGATCCTTGTAAAGAGAACATACTATAAATATTATAATCTCATGAGAAACTTGAACAAAGACAATATCTTAAAACTCTGTGTGTGTGTGTGTGTGTGTGTGTGTGTGTGTGTGTGTGTGTGTGATCCATGCCTGCCTGTATTGGGGAATGTTCAGATGAGAGCAGGTGCACATGGAGGCATCCGGTCCTATGGAGCTGGAGCTGCAGGTTGTCGTGTGGCTCCCTGACCTGGGGGCTGGTAACCAAACTGGGGTCCTCTGGAAAAGCATTTCATGCACTTAACCCCTGGATCATCACATTAGGCCTTCAAAGAGTGTTTAATAGAAACCACCCTCTTTATTTTCAGGTTAATTTGAACGGTTCTGTGTTTTGAATTTTATGTGCCTTGACCTTCACTTGCATAGGACAGAGGTGTCTGATTACTGTTCTCTTATTTATAACACCACTCACCCGGTGCTCAAATGCTTCTCTGCTGCTCAACCCCCTTGAAGAAGAGGAACCTGAGAGCTCCCAGCTCCAAACACACACAGGAAGCAAAGGATTATAAACTATATCGTGCAAAGCTATGAACTCCAAAGGCCAGCCCCATGATGCTCTTACTCAGCAGGGCCTACACCAACAAGGTCTTCAAAGGATGTAGTCTGCCATGGCTTCCTCATTCAGACCATGCAACAGGCCATCTGTGTCATGTGTGCACTTTATAGAAACCCAGCCCCACCTCTGACAAACAGCACCCTGACACTTGGGTGGTGCAAATCTTGTAACTGACACACCCACCATCTCTACCTTTCAAAGGAGAAGTATTTAAGCCACCAAATTGTTTGATTCAACACAGGAGCAAGGAACATGGTGAGCGAGCTTCCTGTGGCCCCTACACCTGCACACTTGCTGCTCAGGAGACACCCTGTAGAAATCCCAGAGCAGTGGAAGGACATCACAGATCTCTGACTTCAAAGGCCCTGGAAGGTGACGCACCTCTCACAAGGCCTCTTCTTCTTCCTGGGGTCTATCCGGGATGTGATGATGATGTTTGCAGCAGAAGGACCAGGATCAAACCATTGAATATGTCTCCCACATTCTAGAAAGACCATTCCAGTCAATCTGTCTCCCTCATTCTAGAAAGATCATTCCAGTCAATCCATCCCCCACATTCTAGAAAGATCATTCCAGTCAATCCATCTCCCATATTCTAGAAAGATCATTACAGTCAATCCATCTCCCACATTCTAGAAAGCATTTGGAGGGCATAAAAACATTCAGAGAATTTCAGGTCTTAACAGAATGAAGGAGAATCATCAATCATTGTTATCCCTGATTTGTATTTTTCTTGGTAATGTAGTGATGTGGTTGAGGAATTGACTCAGTATAAAGGCTCTTGCTTCCAAACCTTATAAGCTTAATTTTACCCCTCAGAATCACATGGTAGGAGGTGAGAATGGACTCCATTCATCCTTTGACCTCCATACCCACACCACAGCACACTCACTGACAGACAGACAGATACAAACAGTAAACATAATATATAAACATAATTGAAAATTAATAATAAATAAATACAAGCTAACAAGGAGCACCTAAATGATTCAGTAACAAAGAGAGAACATAGTTTCATCATAAGTAAGAAAAGCAGAAACTTTTGAGGAAACTTTCATTTTGTCTGAGGGGACGTTCATTTTGTTTGAGTTTTGAGATCATACTCATTTCACCCAGGACACACCCACACTGAACTTGTTGGTGTCAATCAAGTTCATAGTCCTCATTTGTGCATCCCTATGAAGTGAAAATCCCACACTCTGAGCAAGTGTTAGTAATGCAGCCGAGCAGCTGGAAGGTCCGGAAGGCATGGGAGAGAACAAGCCTGGGTGTCCCTGCCAGACATGTAAACACAGCTCAGGGAGAAATGGCATAGTCCTTGGAACAGAGCTTGCAAAGTCAAGGGGGCCGATTCAATGTTAAGGCAGTATGTCCTGATATTGTAGGCCTGAAACAAAGGTGTATAAAGAAGAAAATGTTACAGAATTTGTATTTACAAATATGCAGCATGAAAGTCAGCTTGGACAAGTAGGAGACCGCTCTGCAGCTGAGTGAGTGGACAGAACGCAGGAAAGAGATCCAAACACTGGCAAATGATGCACTTAAAACAGACAACTGGTGTTTTAAAACTATTTTCTTGACCTTTGAGAATTTAACCAACTATATTCTCAGCATGTCTTGTCCACCCTATGACCTCTGCCTCCATGTCCTTTACTCTTATGTTCCCTATCAAAGGTCACTGGATTCTAATCTATACTCCCAAATGATTTGGAGCATGGGCTTATCAGCTGGAGCCTGTCAGTCACACTCCTAAAGAAAATGGCCTCTCCATCTTCCAGCAGCCGTCAGTTGCCAACACTCCGTCATGCTGGGTTGGGGCCTCTTGCCCAACTCCACCCTCCATGCAGAGCTTTGGTCTGCCTTGGACTTGTATAGGGCTTGTGTATGTTATGACAAAAGCTGGAGATTAACATGTGCAACTTCCAGGTTGTGTGTAGACAAAAGTAGCCAGGCATGATGGCACACACCTTCAATTCCAGGACTTGGAAAGCAAAGACAGGAGGATTCCATTAATGTCCAGAGAAGCCTGATCCATACTTCTAATTCTAGGTTGCCCAGGGTGACTTAGAAAGACATTCGGCTCAAAACAAATAAAAAAGGGGGCTGAAGGTATGGTTCAGCAGTTAAGAGAGCTGGGTGCTCTTCAGAGGACCTGGGTTTGATTCCTAGCACCCACATGGTGGCTAGCTAGCAACCATCTAGAATTCCACTTCCAGGGTTTCCAATGCCCTCTTCTGACATCTGTGGGCATTGCACAACATGAGGACACGTGCATGCATGCAGGCAAAACCTCATATGCATCAAATAAAGATAATAAAAAATAAAAAAGGAAATGAATGTGATGCCCAAGGAGAGTGCACCAAAGTCAGAAAACAGCCTCAGAAATATGGAACTTAGAGGAATGTTGTCATTTAAGATCCCACCAAAAGCTGGCCCAGAGCAGCAGGGAGTCAGAAGGGAGCTTGCTGGAGTGCACAGTGCATCTGAGCCATCTGCACTAATGCATTGGGGCTCTGAAATATATCTCCACTTTCTTTTGGTTTTGTTTTTGGGTGTTATAATCTTATTATTAAGGTCTAAGAAGCTCCACAGTGTTCTTCTTGAAGATAGTTCAAGATGGTTCTTAGGCATGTAATTGAATTTCTCCTCCAGAAGAGAAAAGTGATGAACACTCTGCCACCATTTAGAAATTTTCATCCCATGAAGTGGTTCACCCAAGATGAAGAAAAAGATGAGGTGATTTAGGGAATCTCACACATCTCTTTGATTGAAATGTGGTCCTGTCAGTTGTAGCAAAGATAGCCAAATTTACCTTGAAATTCGAGTAACTGAGCCACTTGTTCCTTGCAAAGGCAGGGATTTGGGAAATATAGGGTCCCTAAAACATGCCTGGTGAGTTGAAGACTTTGCTTTAAGGAGTGGTTTCCCAGAATGTCCCTCTCAGTGTAAATCCTCTAGACAGAACAATTACTTTCCACACTACTCTCTCAGCCCTGCTCTCTGAATTCCTGTTTATCAAGTAGACACATCTCTGTGTTCACAGCTCACACAGCCTATACTGGATTTTAGATTTACTCACTTTGAAGCATTCTAGCACAGTACTTGGAATGGAGATAGAAAGCTGTTTTCTGCTGTGCCTGGGATGGCCTTGTTATTCAGACATCATTTTTCAGTTAAATTTAGAGATAGTCCCTTTTCCCTTCCCCCACCCCACCCCAGATCATGCATTCTGCCATACATGTCCTGCATCTTTCTCTCAGTCTTTTTAAAGTTTTTCTTTTTTTCTGTAAAGGTTTATTTTTTTGAGCAGAATTTAACTATATCAGTCCATTCCTTGACCCAGTTCTTATGTTGTTGTGGTTCCCTCCCAATTGTATCGATCCAAAATATGCCTATATAAAGGTCATATATGTACCAGAATTATGTCCTCCAGGAATAAACTGTATGTTAACTCCTATATATGTTTAGGAGTTCACATTTTTTCCCTTTAATTTTATATTACTCTAAAATATGGATACATATACCTTCTACCCATATACATTAATTACTACATTTGAAAGTATGTGGTAACTTAATTCTAGGGCTCATTAAGAGATTCACATTATAATATCACAGTTGCTTTCAGATAGAAAGAAATATAACAATAACACTGCTCAGCTTGTCTTTCAATTGGGGGATTTGGCACTAGCATCCACAAATGAGGAAAATATTGTTTTTATCCAAAGGCCTGGAAGGATTTTTTGTGGAACATTGAGTAAAAGTTGTAAGGACAGACCCCTGGCCTTGCTACTGAGCTCAAGAGGAAATCTCTCGGACTTCCTCATTTATGGCATTACCTCTGCATTTTTCATAAATGTTCTTTATCAAATTTCAGACAATTCTTATAGTATGTTGAGTGTTTCTGATCATGAAATGCATGTGCTTTTCCTAATTGTTTCTCCATATTTATTAGTATTACAGATCTTCTGTCTTTGATTTTTGTAAAAAGAAGGTTATTAGTATTGTGTGTATGTATGTGTAAGCTGTGTGCAGGTGTCACAGCATGGGTGTAGGGGGCCAGAAGACAGCTTTGTGGGTCAGTTCTCTCCTCTCCTTTCACCTCTACCGGTGTCCAGATGATCAGGCTGTACACAAGTGCCTTTACCCACTGAGCAATCTTGCAATCCCAGGTCCTGTGTTGATGCAGTGTAAGCCCAGGCTCAGTTGTGTGTTTGGTGAGGAGCAGACCACATATACAGCAATGTCACACAACCAGCTATGATGTGCCTTCACTCTGCATGGTCCCCATGTCAATGACATAAGTTATATATCCATTTCTCCAAACATTCTCTTAATAAGATGGCTGATTTTATTCTATTACAAGATTTCAAATATTAAATCAAACTGAATATCTTTGCTTCTGATCTGTGTAACTCTCTCATGTGACTGAACTGGTTTTGCTAAAGGTGTGTTGAGACTATTCCAACCATATCACAGTGGGCATTAGTCTGTAGGTTTCTTCATCTTTGCTGTCTTTATAGTCTGTGGTAAAAAGCTTATACTGAACACAACAACTCTCTTGAGCAGTGTTCCCTCCTCTGGCATTTTTAAGAGTCTGAAGAATTACTGTTTGTTCTTTCATTTGTGAAACCATTTAGGCTTGTGCTTTCCAATAGAAGTAAACAGTTTGTCTTACTAATAAAACTGCACCCCATCCTACAGGTCTAGTAAAATTTATGTAAAATATATTTAATTCTGTAGTCACTTTTGGTATTTTCTCTTTTCTAGAAATATTTTATTTCTAAGTTTTCTAATTTATTGGCTTGAAGTTTTATTTGTTTCTTTATTCTTTGAAAAATCATGGATACAATGTATGTGTTTTATATTCTTATGATTCTTCAGGAATTTCATACAATATATTTTGATCACATTCCCACTGATCTTAAATCTCCAACCCACTTTACAATCCCCCAATCTCATGTCCCCAAATCAACAAGTGAACCAAGGAATTGAATGGACATTTTTCAGAAAAATAAACCCAAATGGCCAATAACAGTTAAAAACTTTTCCAGCATCAGGGAAAACCAAATTAAAAGCCCTGTGACACAGCACCTCACCCAGTCGAATGGCTGTAATCAAGAAACATGAGGACAAATGCCAGAGGGTGTGGATTAAGAGGAAGCTTTGTTCAGTGCTGGTGGAGTGCAAATTAGTACAGTCATAGGGAAAGCAGCTTTGACATTCCTCAAAAATAACGAAGAGTGCTAACATATGACCAAACTGTCTGTCTCTTGTGAATATGCCCAAAGAACTAGACATCTAACTAGACAGATATTTCTAGTCTCATCTTCATTTCTGCAGTATTTACTGCAACAATGAAATTTAACCAACCTACCCATCCATCAACAGATGAATGAATAATGATCATCTAAGATATATCTATATCCTCTATATCTATATAAATAATAAAAATGCCAGAGGAGGGAACACTGCTCAAAAGAGTTGTTGGGTTCAGTATAAGCTTTTTACCTCACAGTATAAAGACAGCAAAGATGAAGAAATCTACAGACCAATGCCCAACTGTGATATGGTTGGAATATTCTCAACACACCTTTAGCAAAACCAGTTCAGTCACATGAGAGAGTTACACAGATCAGAAGCAACAATAATCAGTTTGATTTAATATTTGAAATCTTGTAATATAATAAAATCAGCCATCTTATTAAGAGAATGTTTGGAGAAATGCATGTATAACTTATGTCATTGACATGTGGACCATGCAGAGTGAAGGCACATCATAGCTGGTTGTGTGACATATATCTATATCTATATTATATATATATATATATATATATATATTATATAATATACTATAATAGAATAAGTATCCAGTATATAATCCATTAATTTAGATATATACCAGTGTAATATAGATATATAATGGATATGACTAATTCTAAAAATGAAATTAAAAATTTACAGCAAAATGGATGGAACTAGAATACATAAAGTAAATGAGATCATCCAAATTCTGATTTAAATGAGTTTATAGTCTAATTTCTATCTTAATTAGGAGGTCTGGCTGGGCGTGGTGGCACATGCATTTAATCCTAGCACTCAGGAGGCAGAGGCAGGCAGATCATTTTGAGTTCAAGGCCAGCCTGGTCTGCAGAGTGAGTTCCAGGACAGCTGGGGCTATAGGGAGACCCTGTCTTGAAGAGACCAAAAACAAAGGAGGTCTATCTAAAGTTTTCTATTTCTTGATTTCAAAGGAGCATTTCTTTTTGATCACCATTATGCGGACGTGCACACGCAGCGGCACACTTCCTGTGAACCCAACTTCAGCTCTGTTACATTCAGGACACTGCACCACTTCCTTCATAGAAAGTATTATTCCGGGGGCTGGAGAGATAGCCTAGCGGTTAGGATCACCACACCGGCGCTCTTGCAGAGGCCGGGGTTTCGATCCCCAGCACCCACATGGCGGCTTAAGAACCGTACTGTAACTACTCCAAGTCCAGGGGAATCTGAGACCCTCTTCTGACCCTCCGCGGCATTGCACGACACGGGTGAACAGACCTGAAAGCAAAAAAAACATCCATACACATACCAAAAAAAAAAAAAAAAAAAAGTATTATTTCATTTCCTTTGTAATTAATTCTTTTCCTCGGGATTAATTTTAGTTTTACTTCCTATATATTTTGTGATTTGCAAGCTTCATTTTATTATTCATATATATGTTTTATATCTATACATATATATTATTTACTCAGTCTGTCTGTATCTACAGGTATTTCTGTAAGGTTTATGTGATTTTTCTGTCATCCATTCATTCCAATTCTATTGTTGTATAATCCATTAATAAAACTGAGATTTTTAATTCTTCAGTTTTATTCATTATATTTTTCTCTGCTTTCTGGGTACAATAGATTTGCTTTGTGCATTTGCATTGGACATTTGCTTATCATTGTCATAGATGGACAACATAATTTTAATATACCACTCGACCTGTGAGACTTTAATCTAAACTCTATTTTGTTAATTATCAACATAGCCAAGCCACATCCTTTACTATATGAAAAATACAATTTGTATCTTTCGTAAGTCTTCTTGAGTGTTTCTTTCTAGAATGTGTCTCCTGTCTACATAATGTGTGTGGAACTCATTTTCTTTGTTTTCCATCTTAGTTTTTTTTTAATTGAACCATTTAAATTCATTACAATTTAGCAATATTAACAGCAGAATGGGAGTTTGGTCTCTCATTTTGCTTTGGTTCTCTGTCCGTGGTTTTTGTCCCCTCGTTCTCTTTTACTTTGTATTAACTGATTATTTTCTGCAACACATGGTAATGGCTTTAACGATTTCTCACTATAACCTTTATATTTTATTTGTTCATTCACCCATGAATGGGCAATCGGCTTGCTGCCACATGTTGGTGATTTTGAAGAAAGTCTCTACAAATTCCTGTGCAGTATTTAAGTGTGTGTGTGTGTGTGTGTGTGTGTGTGTATGTGTATGTGTATGCAAGTTTTATGAATGTAAATACTACAGTGTGTAATTTCTAATTTATAGTAAGAGTGCATTATCTGCATCTGACCATGACAGAGCCTCTTCTAGAGGTGTCTCCTCTTCGTATCCATCCACAGAGATGGTGGGTGCCCTTCTGTATTCTTGCTACACCTGCTGCTGTCAGGTTTTGTATTCTGGTCCTTCTAATAGACATGCAGTACCTGCCAGGGCTTTTACTCTCTTTCCTCTAGTGACCTGTGATCATGTGATGTGTCCTCATTTCAAATTTCCTGTCAGTGCCCTCCTTGGTGAGAATGCTATCAATGCTTCTTGACCATTTTTAATGCAATCTTCTACTTTCTTATGTTTTTTCTTACTGTTAAGTAGCAAGAATTCCTTTACATATAAATATTTACTTTAAAATACTTTGCTTATTATTTTTTGTGTATAAGTGTACTGCTTGCATGTACATAAGTACAAAATGCCTGTGGAGGTCACAGGTGTCAAATCCCTGGAACTGGAGTTAGGGATGGTTGTCAGCCACCACACAGGTGCTGGAAATCAAATCCTGATCCTCTGCAAGAGTAACCAGTGCTCTTAATCACTGAACCAGCTCTCCATCCCCAAATATAAATATTTCTAATGGAAAATAAAGAGATTGTGTGTAACAAGTAAACATATAGTCTAAACAAATGTCCATAGAAATCCATGAAACAAAAAACTAAAATGGGAATTTTAGTTGAGAATTGGGAGCAAACATGTTTGAAGTAGTCTGAAGGATGGGCATTTGAGAACTGAACGCAAGAAATGATATTTATACAATTCTGGCTGAAAATTGTAAACAAGAGATGATATTTATACAATTCTAGCAAAAATTTCTGACATTTTCCATAAGGAACTCAGGAGAGAAAATAAATTTTTAATAGCTGACAATACAATTAGTCTTCATTTGCATAACTAAGCATACTTATATAAGTGATGGAGCTACATAAATGTGACCCTTGCATTTTTCTGTGAAGTCAAACAATACAAGATCATCATGAAAGAGATAAAACACCCTTAACCTTCGATATACTAAACCTGGGAAATTACATGTCTAATGTGGTAAAGTCTTCAAACAGAACTTTAATTTAAAACTACTTTTAATGCAAGAATTAAAATATCTAACATACTACACCTGCCCTGTCCTTTAACCCTGAAGTGCTACTTCCAAGAATTTCCCCTGAAGTTAAACACCAGACACTGCAAAAGGATATATGTTCATTCTTTCATAACTGAAATATTGGGCATAGCTTAAGTAGCAAACATAAAATGTTTGTAAATTATGATTTATCAACACACTCTGTCGATGGTGGGGAGTGTTATCTACTGATACAAAGGAAGAAACTCTAAACACTGACAGGGAGCCACTTGCAGGCTTGTGATTGTGAGAGTGAGCGCCATGTTCCCATGCACAGCTCTGTGCTTGCACAGCTGCATGAAGAGGGGATGTGTGGAAACCTGCGTGTATCTCTTTATCTGTGAAGGGGCCCTACAGAAATGATGACCAGCAACCAATAGAACAGGTGCCTCAGAAGGCTGGCGGGAGAAGCCAGAGAGATGGGACTACCAGGGTTGCAACAGAAAAGATTAAATAAGATCCTGAAGATCCCCTTGGAGTTCTATGAGAGGCTGCAAACTTAGTCGCTGCTACTTCATCCCAGGCTCAAAAATCAAAACAATAATCAAGGATATGCACTTTAGCCAAACTGGAATATGAAGAGAAAGAAACGAAGAGGGTTGCAAGAGCAGAGAGGGGCAGTGGAGGGGTGGGGGAGAAGAATGGTGATCGTCCAAGAGGAAACGTAGGAAACGGTATTTTTACTTCATAAAATTGAAAAAGGAAATACAGGTAAAATATGTATTCTTATACAGCCTATGGATTAGCAATCTTTACATGAGTTTGCATATTTTGTTTTTAGAAATTCATTAAATAAATAGATTTTTAAATAATGAGAGCCAGATTTCTCCTGAGAGTAAAGAGGTAAAATGAGAAGAGAAGGGGCGCAAAAATCTCTGTGAGTGTGAGCTAGTGTCAGCAGAGGTTTCCTGTGGACATGGGGCTGGGGGTGAATATGTGGGATCTGCAGACCTGTTCCCAAACCCATCCTCATGGAGGGCTGGGAATGATGAGGAAAGGGTAGCCAGTACTTCAGGGTGCTGAGATCCAGTATTCTATCCCAAATAGCCCCAAATCTGAACAATCTTTGTAGATGGTACAACAAACTTCTGTTAATGTCACTTCTCTAGTTCCCCTCAGCAGGAAGGACATGGTCATAGAAAATGTTATCATTACAGGATGCAGGAAGGTGGATATGCACAGATTTTGTGTATTTTTCAAATGTTCATAAGTTTGCAAGTGAAAAAGTTAAAACTAGAAAAAAAAAACCTTAAGGCTGTGGTCATGAAGGACCGAAACTGTGGGAATTAATTTCAGACTAGAAGGAAAAAAAAAAAAAAAACAGTATAAAACAGAAAGAAAGGAAAGGAACGAGGCTGGAGCTGAACCCTGGGCTGTTTTTGACACAAGGAGCACAGGGAATGGTGCTGAGCTCAGCAGTCCTGTAGCAGGATCTGCGGGGCCGTGCAGCATGAAGCAAGGTGTTAGATCCCCCACCCAGAGTGACCACGGTGGCCAGTGCTCTGAAACCGCAGGAGCATCAGAGCACCTCACCTCAGCAGATGGTCACCCAGCTCTGGAACACCTCGGCAGATGGTCGCCCAGCTCTGGAACCCATATCATTTTTTTTTTTAATTTTTTATTTATTTCCATATGTGTATGAATGGATTTTCTGCATGCAAGTCTGTGCACCCGTGACGTGCAATGCCGCGGAGGTCAGAAGAGGGCGTCGAACTCCCCTGGAACTGGAGTTCTCCTGGAATTGGAGTTTCAGACGGCTCTCGGCCGCCATGTGGGTGCTGGGGATCGAACCCGGGTCCTCTGCAAGAGCGGTCGGCGCTCTTAACCACTAGGCCATCGCTCCAGCCCCCCCTTTTGACCAGAGTATAGGGCCTTGCTAAGTCATCAGACCTATGTATGAGAAATGGGTTTCTTGTGTTTTGAGTACTTATTGATTTGAACTGAGGCCCCTCATACCAAAGCATGAATGTAATACGTAATAATCTTTAGCAATTTCGTGAATCAGTAACTAGTTCTAAGGAATGAGAATGGTCACTGTATGGAAACCCATGTGCAGGCAACATTTCCTCTTAAACTCCTCTTAGAGAAATTATCTTAATCCATGCATGATTATTTCAGGAATAATTGTGATCTCACTCACATGGAGCTAGGAAACCAGATGGGTTAAGCCCTTATTTATTTATACCTTTGATGTGTTTTAACAATTCCATACAGGGATCTAATGCAACGTGATCGTCTTCTCTTCCATTATGTTTTCTCCTCTCCTCCCAATACCGCCCCCCCTCCCCCCCAGCCCCATGGCAGGCACAGGGAGCCATGGCTGCCTGGTATTCATGCTGACACCACCTAATTCAGCGGCTCACACCAGTCCCCTGGCACTTAGGACCTTCCATGTCCTCTTCTCTGGGCCTTGGTGAGCTTGTGCCTAGATGGTGTGACTAGAGCTGTGTGGACGTGTTTGAAAGGGACGAAAACCTTGCCTGTGAACAGAGAAAGGAGAGACTTAAGAGAGGTGTGCCAAGGGGCTGGAGAGATGGCCTAGCGGTTAAGAGCGCCGACCGCTCTTACAGAGGACCCGGGTTCGATCCCCAGCACCCACATGGCGGCTGAGAACCGTCTGAAGCTCCAATTCCAGGGGAATCCGAGACCCTCTTCTGACTCCACGCGTTTGCACGACACGGGTGCACAGACTTGCATGCAGACAGTACATTCATACACATACAGAAATAAATAAAATTAATAAAAATAAATTAAAAAAAAAAAAAAAGAGGTGTGCCAAGCAGTCAGCGGCATGGGGGCGGGGCGGGGCCTGGGGGGAGGGGCGTCTGGCAGCCAGAGGAGAGCTGCAGTCTTCTTCCCGCTTAGCTTGCTCTGCCTTTTGCTTGTGGGTCACTCACTGTCTGTGGGTAGAATCTTGGCAGTGCTGCAGTGCTTTTCTTCTGGGCACATCACACTGAGTTCTAGGAAGCCTGAGTGAGCCGTGGCCCCAGCTCCTCACCTGGCCTCCAGGAGAATCAGGGCAGGTAAGGAGCCACCAAGGTGACATGGTACAGGAAGGTCATGTGCATTTGAGTGTATATTTTCAAAGCTTGTCAGAGGCTGTGAGATATCTCAACAGATAAGGGTGATAATATCTTATCTTTTCTTCAGATCCTAGTATATGTTTCCATGTTAAATATCCATTAAGGGATATTTTTACTTTGTAAAAGAACAAAACACAAAAGAAACAAGTTGAAGAAAGGAATTAAAAATATCCAGAATTCTGGTAGTAGAGACAGTACTTGTTTCTAAAGATGAGGGCTAAAGAGGCAGGGAAGTTTAAGAGTCAGATGTAAAGATAGAAGGAAATATTAGAATGGGAAATAGAGAAGCAGTGGGCATGGTCCCCCGCACCGACAATTACATCAAACCCCTAAATCAAGAGCTTTCGGCACTTGCAGAGGACCAGGGTGTCATTTCCAGAACCCACCTGGTGGTTCTCAACCACCTGTAACTCCAGTTCCAGGAGATAATAACACTGTCTTCTGGCTTCTGTGGGTACCAGGCATACACACAGTATATTTAAATACATGAGAACAAACACTCATACACATAAAATGACAATATTTTTTTAACTTTAAGTCATGTCACAAACTATTATATTCCCAAATAGAGCCCTGGAAATGGCCGCACTGGCCGAAGCTCATAGTGACGCAATAGTAATCAGTGCTCAAATGAGGCTCAGCAAGTCTGCCCACAGTATGCTGTTTGATGAACCCTGTCTCTAACTTTGTGAGATTTTAAAAAAATATCTGTTAGCTAGACATGTGTCAATTATGCTGCACTATAATAGTTAGATAAAGGTAAAACTCTGTATTCAGGGAGCTGGAGAAATGGCTAAGCAGTTAAGAGCACTGACTGCTCTTGCAGAGAGCCCAGATTCAATTCCCTGCACCCACATGGCTGCTAACAACTATCCATAATTCCAGTTCCAGGGGATCTAAAGCCTTCTTCTGACCTCCATGGGCATTTCACAACAGAGGTGCACTTATATACATGCAGCCAGAACACTCATGCACAGAAAATAAAAAAATGAAGTATTTTAAAATCTATATTCAAATAAATATAGCAAATAATAAAATGATCACTAAATGAACAATATGTGGCCTTTTATTTAACAAACTGAGCTTATGGGAGAAAGTTTATCAGGTAGAATCTTTTATTCCTTGAACAATTTAGCATTGCTTAGAGTTCTAAGACTGACATTCAATAACATAGTACACCTTACCACATGTGAACATAAAATTAATTTTTTTAGTTTTAATGTTTTTAGGTAAAGTACAATAGTGCATCATTTAGAATATTTTTCCTCTAGTAGTTTCCTTTCAAAATCTTATCTTATGATCTTTTAAAAATATCTTTTAGGAAATGACTTAAACACATATTTAGATATTTTGTTGAAAGGTGATGAACCACAATTTTTAGTTTGGAAGCATTATATATCTTTCTTTCAGGGTTTATGTCAATGAACACAAATCACTTTAATAGTTTCAAAGAAAACACCAAGTTGTTTCCTAATGCTCCCCAGTTATTTTAGTCAAGCAACTAATTAGCAGCCCATGAAGCCTGGCTTAATTAAACGCATATACGTTATTTGTTTAAACACAACCTTGTTTCAACCATTGACTGCACCAGTTGACATCCACTCCTTTGTTTCCAATTTTAGCAAATAAACAGATGGTAGGTTATCAAAGATGGAGCCCCCAAGAAAGCAGCCTTCAGAGACATGACTCAGTGAAAGCAAGGGATCAAAATAGCTGCAGAACTCTGAGGGGCGGGTGCTCCCCCACCACCCTGGGTGGAAGCCAGCGCTCCCTGGCTCAGGAGAAGTTGCAGGAGGAAGGAGAACCTGTGCTAACTTTCTTTGTCCCTGTCACATGGGAACTTTTCTCTCTTCTGCAATTTGACAAAGTCATTTCCTTCAGCTGAATGCACACGTTTTCAAGATGCTTTTGAAGCATTGAAATTCTTTGTCTTCAAACTACAGGGCCTTCTGGATATCTGTAGGTTTGTTTATTCATTAAGAAATCACTCTTAGACTCTGGTCTTTAACTACCATCACCCTGTGATGATTTCATGCCCATGATCCTTGAGTTCCAGCAGCCAATACTCCTGGCCTAGGACCACTATTTCCCACTTCTTCAAATGTAGGCTAGAAACACCATTTTAATGTCTGTGAGTCTTATTTCCCTAACTTCACAGTGCAACAAACACTTGCCAGGTCACCAGGAGTCCATTATGCTAATAATATCTAGAGTAGCATTAGCTATCTGACTGCAGAGAACATAGTCATTAAACAATAAATAAATAAATAAATAAATAAATAAATAAATAAATAAATAAATAAATAAGAAACTATATGAAAGTCAAGCACTGTACTTGAGCCTCCTGAAGAGATCCTACTGACCAGGTCCTCTTGAACAGCCTCTACTGAGCAGACCCCAGTGACCAGCTCTTACTGATCACCGTTGACTGACCAGCCTCTACTGACCAGCTCCTTGACCGCCTCCACTCACTGGCTTCTATTCCTGCATGTAAACATGGAAAGTTAGCTCTTCTTTAGGCTTACTGTTCCTTCACATTTATGTAACCAATATGCCTGTTTATTAATATACTGATTTTAATATTTTCCTTTTATCCCTTATGTGGGGAGAAGCCAGGTGTGCAGCTCAGAATTATAAGTGCACCTTAGACCACGTAACAACTCCCTGCCGTGGCCCTCTCCCATGGAGTGTCACCGTCTATTTTTTCAGGAAGTTGGACTGAGGCCCTGAAATGACGTCTGCCCTCTGACTTTGCAATTATAGTCTGGCAGACCACAGAAATGAATGTACCAGCAATTATGCCTCCCTCTTCTTCAGCACTGGGTAGCGCTATCATTTTCTGTTGTGTGCTGTGTAGAAATAGAACCTCGCTGATGTGCGGGATTTTTTTTTTCTTTTTAAAACTTTCTTTTATTTTACACTACTATATTCCCTAGATAATAGTCGCAAAGACATTTACATTTATCCTTTAATTGTCTGGCTATATTTTTATAAATGTTTCTAGCAGATATTTCCCCTGGGCTGTGAAAACTCCTTATGTTTATATTCTATAGTGCGATCCCTAGTTGGTTAGGTGCTCTGATTTACACTTCTCTCAACTGTTAACTTTATCATGTTGTTGTCAGTAGAAAATTTTTGCCAATATTTGCATAAATCTGAAATGTGCTAGAATATTTTCCTGTAAGACTTCAAGGATAATGTTTAACCTGACCAAAGCATTATGAAGATTACATCATCAGAACCTTCTAGAAGCACAGTACATGATTTTGTAAAGTATATTTTTTAAACTTTAAAATTTGTAGCTTTTTCTACAACTCTATCTTTATCCCATGTTTAGCTTTTTCATTCATTTAAAGAAATTATCTTGGGGGTTTGAGAATATAACCCAGTGATAGAGAACTTAGTACTTTGCATATATTAAGCCTTGGATTTGATTTCTAGCAGCACAAAAACCAGTAGCATAAAAGAGAAAAGAAGTGGATTTTGTTTCTGCTTTGTTTAAGAATAACTGTCACTAATGAGAAGAAAGTTCCTAAGCATGTAATTTGAATTGTTATGGAATATTTAGGAGTAAACTTTTTTGTAACACAAAAATAAAATGTATAAGTACATATTGAATGTATATAGGTTTTGTTGCATTCTGAATTTAGTAACATGTCTCTCTGTTGCACATGGAATGTGGGGTGATGGCTGTGTGTGAAGGAGAGCAGCGGTGCCCTGAGTACCCACCCTCATGATGTGTTTAGAAACACATTCAGGGCAGGACAGGAACATATGTCATTAAGCCTCGGTTCTCCCAAAGCCAGGGATAAGCATGGCTCACAGAGCATAGCAGACTGCCTGGAGTGTCTAAAAAACACAAGGTGTGAGATGAAATTTTTATGAAAAGTTTTATGAAAATAGCCCAATTATTCAAGCAAGGGAGTCTGAGAAAAATGAAATGGAATAGATTTTATTATACTCTTTCAAAAATCTCCCTGAAAATAGTGTTAATTTAGTGCCTTGTCAGAAGAGGGCAGGATGTTACCAGATAAAAGTTGAATAATAAATATTTATATTGTATTTAAACAAAAACTCTTGGTAGAAAGGTGATTATAGTACCTTTTTAAAGTTAAAATGGGGGCTGGTGACAGGGTCTCCCTTTAGTCCTAACTGTCCTGGAGCTTGCTCTGTAGACCAGGCTGGCCTTGAACTCACAGAGATCCGCCTGCCTCTGTCTCCCAAGTGCTAGGATTAAAGGCATGCACTGCCATGCTGCGCTAAGAACTGACTACTCTTGCAGATAACCTAGGTTTGGTTCCCAGCACCCACATGACAACTAACAACCTCCCACCGCACTAGTTCCAAGGGATCCATCTCCCTCTTATTTCCTCCAGGGGATTATACACACAAGCAGGCAAAACATAAAATAAATAAAATGTAAAGTTTAACATAATCAAAAATGAATAAAATATGATTTGATGAAGTTACATTTATAGTGTGCTTTTATTCTAAGATCATGAATGTAGAATTCTTTAACCTACTTCTGTCTACTGAAAATATAAAACTGTTAATTTCATGCTAAATACAACTCTCTTCCTGGGGGCAGCTTGATCAGGCAGCTCTTTATTTAAATTTTTATTTTTATTTATGTTTTTATGTGTGTGAGTGTTATATCTTCATCTCTATAAGTGTAACCTTGTCCTGCAATGCCCACAGAGGTCAGAAAAGGGCATTGAATCCCCTGGAACTGGAGTAACTAGAGGTTGTTAGCTGCCATATGGGTGCTGGGAATTGAACCCAGGTCTTCTGCAAGAATAGCCAGTGCACTTAACCACTGAGCCATCTCTCCAGCCTCTGATCTGGCAGCTCTTGATTCTGTCCTTTGATTTAGACACATTAGTGACTAGAAATTTGGCATGGTAGCTTGGCTAACATGTAATACTGATAAGTGATAGAGTGTAAAGCTCTTTCTCTCATATATATATGTATATATATATATGTGTGTGTGTGTGTGTGTGTGTGTGTGTGTGTGTGTGTGTACTTTGGAAGTAAATGCCATTTGAAACAGATGTTTCAGGAAAGTTTTGTTGAGAGGGTGGGCTATTACCACCCACAGATAATCAGCAAAGCATGAATTTAAGAACAACATACATTTTTCCCTTCTAAAACTAAAGGGAGGGATTTCAGTAATGTAGGCTCGCACCATTCCATATAAGCATTGTGTGTGATTCAGAATTATATGAGAAGTATATAGATATGCTTATTTCAGGTTGAATTTTATGGAAGCAGGAAATTATTTAGATACCATCAAACAGTCCATTAGACAAAATGAGTCAATGGATGTCGGAGCACGTGGTCACACAAAAAGAAACTTTTTAAAGATTTTCTTTATTGTGCTTTTGTACGTAAGTGTTCTGCCTGCACGTTTACAAGTGCATCACCTGCTTACAGTGACTGCAGAGTCCAGAAGATACATTCTTTTATCAATTATTTCAGCCTACGTAATAAGCCTCATTTGCAATTTTGTCAATAATGTGAGATAGACTCACATGAATGGACTCTCATCTGAAATTATATTTTTTAACATGGTTAATCACATTTTGGTGAAACTTTCTCTTCTGAGGCAAGACAAGGTGTGCGTCCAGTCCACCATAATTCAGCACCCAATGGACTCAAGAGTAGAGCTGGAACCCAGAAAATTGCAGTCAATAAGTGCTGGTCAGGGTGGGTCTGCTGGTGCTGGACAAGCCTGAGGGCGTCTTGGCATTGACCATGTTAACACTCACCAGGCCAGGGGCCTGACCATCAGATCTGCTGTCTACAAGTCCACTTTCTCTCCTTGGCATGTGCTCTCTTTTCCAAACTCCTCAAGTCTCTGTTCCTCCACATACCTCTGAGTTTCCTTCCCAGGCTCCCTTTCCACACCTGGCTGGCAGCTTCTTCTCACCCACTTTTCCCTGCCCCACCTGCAGCCTACCACCTCCCCTGGACCCTCCCTCAGCAGCAGACAGAGCTCATCCACACCCAGTCCCTATGGCTCGATCCATGAGTGGTCACACTACCTGCCAAATTTCATTCAAGAAACCTGGGCCCTAACTTTGACAGCTGCCCCCACACACACCCACACACTCCTGGATCTTATCTGTTGAACCATAAGGAATTCCTCTCAAATGGCATTCTAGTTTTTCTTCTGCTCTTGCCCTTCACCATCCAGGCAGTCATCACTCCATCGGCCTAGTCCTGGTCCTTCATCCTCAGCACAGTGACCTGCACACCACCCAGCACCCACTTGTTCTGACATTGCTGTAGTCTGAGTTGATAATGAAAAATATCTGACTGTTCCAGTCTAGAAATGAGTGCATCTTTCCGTTTTCAGATGGGGAAGCCCATTCCTCAGCCAGAATTCACTGGCTTCCCTGGATGCATCCCACTGTGACTGGGCCATACCTGTGTGCCTTCTTACTAGTGCTTGGGCGATGCTCAGTTTCTAGAGTGGATCTCAGTAACCAGCTGACCTGGTGCTGGCCAGCCATCATCCACCTTCCATTCACAGGACACAACACCCCTAACCCCAGAAAGCCTGGACCCAAACAAGTGAGCTGATGAAAGGTATGCTACATCATGTGAAAAGAAGCAAAGGATGAATTTTAGCATTCAAAGTGACTGTAAATATGTGACCATTCACAGTGGGCATTTCTTGGGGAGTGACGTTCAGAAATACCACCCACTCAGTATTCTTTGCAAATTGTACTATTTGGCTTAATAGATCGTTTTGATGAACAATAGTACAAAGCAATATCCTTTCTTCTGTAAGAAGCATTGTGTTCCAGTTCTGCAGACCTGATGCTTTCTGCCTCTGGAAAACAAACACACTTCTAGGTTTTTAATGAATATTCTGCTTTCCACTCTTATGTGCTCTGAACAGCAAATGGTGTGATGCTGTGGAAAGTGTACAGAAAATTAAAGAGATGTGGATTTTCACTCTATAGCAGCTCAATGGCTCTCTTATTATCTGAATTTCTGTATTTAATAGACAGTTGCTGATCCCATCTCATAGATCTCATATTAATTATTTTCTTTCCTTTCCAAGACCTTATAATGATTTGTTATTTAAATTTATGTGATTTTTTTCCATCAAAACAAAGTTTTAAAAGTCAGTCCTTTCCAGTTATCCGGGGGATTCCATCAGCTTTCTCTACGTTTGTAGTTAGGAACTAGCAGGTTCTGAAAGCTTCTTTTTGCTTTTTAAGATGCACCTGCTACTATACGTGCTGTGGTCATATTGCAGTGAGGAGGGCAGGCAAGTGATAAAAGAGACATCCCCTTCAATGAAACATGCAGATGCCTTCATATTTTCAAGATCAGATAAATCTGTTTAAAGAGCATCCTGCAGCTGAGACACAGCGGGGAGGACACCGACGTTCTCCCTGAATATATCAAACTCTTCTCAGATGGAGGTGAAATACAAATGCTGTAATTGCTACTTTGAACATCATTTCAGAGTTGCATGTCAAGAACTCTGGAGAAAACAGGGTTACATGGGCCTACTTTAAGGAAGACCATTCACAAAACCGAAGTTTTGCTGATTTGCACATGCAGATGAATTGTACGTTGAAGTATGTTAAAAGGGACTTACTCCACAGCCTTTGCAGGAATGGATGTAAAACTAAAGATGATATCCAATGCGAATAGGAGGTTTGTTTCTTAGATCCGTTTACTTTTGAGTGTTTTTCCTACATGGGCACCACAGACATGCCTGGTGCCCATTGACCCAGAAGAGGGCATCGGAGCCCCTGGAACTGGAGTTACAGATGACCGTGAGCTTCCAAGTGAGCACTGGGAACTGAACCTGGGTCCTCTGCAAGAGCACTGCCTTCTCCTAAGCAATGTGACATCTCTCCTGGCATCTCTGTGCTTTTCCACCCCTCCCTCATCTTACATTACTTACACTCATTTAATGAGTTTACTTATGAATAGGCAGCACGCACATATGGTACAAGGTTGAGCACACATTGCAGACACAAAGAGAGGATATGTCCACCTCAGATCTTTGTGGCTGTCCTGGTCAGACAGAAGGCTCCTCTGGTGTCTGTGTCTGTGCTGAGTGGAACAAGCGTACGTCTGCAATATTTCAAGTATCACTTGCATTTTTTTTTGAGGCATATAAGACTTGCATTCCTTGAAAGCAGCAAACTGAGGTAAAGGTAGTTAGCACATTCCAATACTGTAATGGCAACCTGAGGACTCTTCTAAATGGGGCATACAGAGCCACACAGAATTCAATTGACAGGTATCTACTACTGCTCTGTCGATGGGTATCACTTCTGTTTTCAGCTCTGTGTGTGTATATGTGTGTATATGTGTGTGTGTATGTGTGTGTGTATATATATATGTGTGTATGTGTGTATGTGTGGATATATACGTGTGTGTATGTGTGTATGTGTGTATATATATGTGTATGTGTGTATATATATGTGTGTGTATGTGTGTGTATGTGTGTGTATGTGTGTATATGCATGTGTTTGTGTGTATATGCATGTGTTTGTGTGTGTATGTGTGTAAATGTATGTGTGTATGTATATATATATATGTGTGTGTGTGTGTATGTGTATGTGTGTATATGCATGTGTTTGTGTGTGTATGTGTGTATATATATGTGTGTTTGTGTGTGTATGTGTGTGTATGTCTGTAAATATATGTGTGTATGTGTATATGTGTGTATATGCGTGTGTTTTTTTGTGTGTATATATATATATATATATATATATATATATATGTGTGTGTGTGTATGTGTGTGTGTGTGTGCTATGGCCCATAAGTGTCTGAATATAGGAACCTGTGTCCATGCAGAAACAAGCCAAAGGAGCCTATCATGCATCCTGCCCGATCACCCTCCATCCTGTTTCCTGGACTTAGTGTCCCCCAGCAGATCTGGAGTTAGGTTAGTATCCAGAAAGCCCAGGAACCCTCCTGTGCCCACACCCGCAGCGCCTGTGAGGCAAACACGTGGACGTGAGGCCACACCTGGATCTAGGGATCTGAACTCCACTCCTCTTGATTTTGTGACAAGGGTGCTATCTGTGTATCTGCAACTCTCCACCCCTTCAACTATTTTTCAATTAAACTCATTTGTCCAGGGAGTAAACACCCAGATATTTATTACTGGAGTATTTGAGTACTTGAAAAATATGATTCAATGTTGGTTGTTGTCACTGCCACTTAATAAGTTACACAGGTAATTTCAAAGTATAGGGATAAATTATTTGAAAATATAAAATTTATCCAAAAATTGGTATTGCTAAAAATGCAGAGATAGAGGAGAAAGAATAAAAAAGAAGAGAATAAATTATAAAGAGAAAAAATGAGTTTCTTAGTAATTACACTAGCTTAAACAATATAGAAAAATAAAATAATGCGATATTCCTATAGAGTTTTATGAAAAACAGATTGGAATATACTATTAGTTAAATATTTATAGTTGCAAGAACACTTATAAATCAAAACATTTTCAGTAGTAATGGAGTCATTAATATATTGTTACAAGTTTATTATAAAATTCAGAAAATTACAGTACGACCCTCCATATGACCTAGATCAGATCATCAAATCCTTCTTACTAAAAAATTTAAATTAATACTGTCTTTTTTTAATGATCAAGTCAAAAATCTTGTCCACTGAAAACAAAAAGTTAATGAATAATTATCTACTCAAAAATTAATTTTAAAGACCTATGTTAATCTCCTATAGAAATCCCATAATAGGAGCCAAGCGGATGACTCCATGATGAAGAACTGGCGGCCCTTGTGCAGGACCTGGGTTCCCAACCCCCACATGGAGGCTGACAGCCATCTATAATTCCTGTTCAAGGTGATACAGCACCTCAAGCTTCCGGGCACAGCTGGAGGGCATATAACACACATGCACTATATGTGGTGCTCACGCTCAGAAAACAAGCATATCTTTCAAAAGGAAATTCAATAGTATATTTCCCTTCTGTTATCACAGGAAGTGATATATGTATGTGCTCATATATATCAAATGATGCTATTATATTAATTCTATTGCTACCTAAGTAGCACTTTGATGGTATCTGTGATATGTTTATTTTCTTTAATTTCATTTCATTTTGTGCACAGTGTTTCAAGTAATCTAGGCTGTCTTTAAACATACCATACACCTGGGGCTAGTCTTGAACTTTTAATCCTCCTGTCTCTACATCTGGAGGGCTGGAATTACAGTCCTGTGTAACCAAGCCCAGCATATAAATAGTTGTCAGCAGATAAAATTTATGTTAAGAGGAAACTAATGTCCATAACCATTTTAATGTCAGCATTAATGATGTTTACCAGCACATTGGTAGTAACAATTTTCTACAGAGAGAAATAAAAGATAAGAATGCAATCAAAGTATTGTATAACAGATCACTCACTTATTGATGTTAATGTATACAGGTAATTATGGAATCCATAAATGGAATATTTTATTTATTATTTTTACTTTATGTGTATGAGTGTTTTGCCTGCATGTGTGTAAGTGCACCCGTGTCCTGCAGTGCCAGTAGAGATCAGAAGGAGGTTTTGGATTCCCCTGGGACTGGAGTTATTATGGATGGTTGATGTGGGTCTTTGTAACTGAACCTGTGTCCTCTGCAAGAAGAGCCAGTGCTCTTAAACACAGAGCCTTCTCTCCAGCCCCTTATATTCTTTTGGGGCTGGTGCTGCTACAGGGAATGCCTTTCTCTTGACCTGATGAACAGACAGCTGTGACTATGGCCTGGGGATCAGGATTGTGGGTCCTTCATCAAATTCAGGTGGACATGGATTAGAATTGGTGAGCATCTTCCCTCAGGAAATCTAACCGTCTGTCTTTGGAATGCTGCCTTTCTCTGGCTATGGCCCTTGCAGACTGCATTAGCATCATCTTCATTCCCTGCAGGGAATTGCAACTGACTGTTTTGATTTCCACTTAGCTATTGCTTTGCAGATAAAATGACCATCTTTGCTACTTAGCTCTTAAATGCATGTCTGTGGTTCCAGTTCCTGAAGCTTTATGCTTTGAAAGCTTCATCCAGGTCACCCAGGGTTGCCTTCTCCTTGATAATGATGCAATGCTAAGGCACACAACAATAGTGGAGATGGATGCCTTTAATTATTTATGAACCATTTTGTTTAAGACTCCTTAAGTGCTCAGACAGGGGATACATTCAGCAGTCCTTCGTCTATCCGGTGGCAATTTAAAATTCCTTTAAACTTCAACTTGTCATAGGATAATCACATTATTACGAGGTAAATCTGATGACAAATGTTCCACTTTCTAACAAGTAATAGGGGTCAAATGTTTATATGAAAAGGTACGAAGGCAGCCCTGCAGCTCTAAGGAGCACCATTTATGGAGACACGGGAGGAATCTGAGCGTCAGCAGTGGAATTCAGGGTTAGGATGGCTGTCAAGGGCCAATGATGAAGACATGTCTCCCAAGCCTTCAGAGACCCCATCAGCTGTGTCAATGCCTGACACTGAGCTTTGTCTGCATCCCTTGAATTTCTATTAAAATATAAATAAACACTCCCAGAAATCATAAAATTGTATTACTTCACTCCTGGAGGATGTGCTTTCCAAAACCTCTGTGGAGGGCTGAAAGCAGAATTTACGTGAGAAAAGCTGTGAAAACTGGCCCTAATTTGATGTGATAAACACTTGAATTGTTTGTGGGGTAATTTCCATATACTCTGAATCTCTAACTCTAGCCAAATTACAATTAGCAGTCAATTAAATTTAGGCAGAATACCAACCACCAATCCCACAAGACTTAGGAGTCATCAGTTTCAGAGACAATGGAAGTTACAGAAAGTGATTTTCCCATGAAAAACTGACCATAAATTCCTATAGCCACAGCTCACAGCAACATGCAAAATATTTCCATTTCACACTTTTATCCTTGAACCATGTTCTGCCTTACAAGGTAAAAGCACAGTTTTTTTTTTTTTTTTAATTAGGTAATTGGTGCTAGCACCCACAGATGAGGGATACCATTCATCGTTTGTTTTTCAGGGACTGTGTTATTTCACTCAGCATGATATCTTCTAGCTCCAGCCATTTACCTGCAAAGCTCATGATGTCATCTTTCTTTACTGCTGCATATAACTCCATTTTGTAGATGTACCACATTTTCTCTATCCACTCGTCAGTTGAGGGGCATTTCGGTTGGTTCCAGTTCCTTGCTATTGTGAAGAGAGCTGAAGATCTTCATCAGCACCAGTGCTTAACTGGCTTTCTCTCCTTACTGAAGATGCACATTTTCCCTGAGGAGCAGCACATTGGGAATTGCCTAGAACACAGGTTCCCTTGGGTTGTGGATCTTTGCCATGACTTCAACCAACATCAGGGAATGTGTGAAGGCATTACTCAGTCTAGGTCCTCGCCTCTGAGCAAATTGTGGCAGTTTATATAACGGGCTTCTGGATCCTCTACCGAGTTCACTTTCTATCAGATGAAAACTTACTACAGAATTCTTTTCAACTATAAGTGACGTGTCCACCAGCAGAAAAATCTACAGGTTGCTTATTTAAGCACCACAGAGAATTGTTCTTAGGTATTTTAACATGGATGTTATTAAAGCAAATAGCTTTTATAAAATCAACATACTATTCTTGTTAGGAATTATATTAATTGCAGGCATATTCTTGTGTATACTCTGTTTACTATGGTTTTTGATTTTTGTTAAAGAGTCAACAGGACTGGCAGGTCAAGTGGGCTCAGGAACTTAATGGGCCAAAGATTATGTTTCTTTTTTTAGTACATGTATGCATGGGTGTAAAATTCTTCATATGTGTGCATGTGTTCATTACATGTTTACTCAGTGACTATGTGTATGTATGCATGTACATGTGCTTGTGTGTTCACATTCATGGGCTGTGTGCATGCATGTATGTGCTCATGTGTTAATGTGTACATGGATATATGTGAGTGTGTCTCAAGGGCAGAGGTCAACACCAGTGGAGTTCCATCTTCTTATGAGACAAGGTCTCACTAAACCAGGAACTCCTGATTGTCTAACACTAGCTGCCAGGGAGCTGTGGGGATCCCCTGACTCTGCCTCCTGTGCTACCTGGAAGCATGTGCCACTGCTCCTGGCTCATTTGGGGGCTGCTGTGGATCTGCTCAAGAGGTACCTCACCACCTGAGCTCCTTCCCCAGCCTGGGATACTGGGTACCTCACCACCTGAGCTCCCTCCCCAGCCTGGGATACTGGGTACCTCACCACCTGAGCTCCCTCCCCAGCCTGGGATACTGGGTACCTCCCACCTGAGCTCCCTCCCCAGCCTGGGATACTGGGTACCTCACCACCTGAGCTCCCTCCCCGGCCTGGGATACTGTTGCTTCACACCCATTCTGTTTTCCATTATCTAAATATGGCAAATGGTGTCACTTTGAAGTAACTATTCCACTTGTGGTTTCTCCTCTGAGTAGACCGAGGTCTACAACTGAGTCACTGTGAGATTGATTTTTATCAGCAGGCACTCTCCTATCAGTGTTTCCTAAATGATTTTCTGGCTAAGTAAAGGAAAATGGTCTTTATTCAAGAGTTCCTTTATCTACATATCTTGATCCTTCTAAAGGATAGCTTTGGCTCAATGGTGAGATAATGTCCTGGATCACGTTCAACATGTAATACAGTGCTGTCCAGACCTGTGTGTCTCTTCCTAGGTGGAGAGCTTGAGAATGGTGTGGTATAGCTCCTTAGTCCACTGCCTCAGGGTTTGGGTTGTCCAATAACTGTTATTTTATTCAAAATCTTTCTAGTGAAAAGTATTTCTCTATTTTCAGACTAGATTAGTATCTATTTCCTAATATATTCTCAATATTAACTTTTTCAAAACTTGAAAAGAGCCTGAGAATTCCCTCCCACTGTTAATACAGGCAAAACAACTGGACTCACTGGTTTTTAAGTTGGGAGGTCCTGAGTTCAAATCCCTCCATCACCAATTAACTGCAAGCAGTCCACTGAGAAACATATATAATGAATCCATGCCTCAATATCCTTACCATAAAATAAAAGTTAGAACCTTCCCACTCTCGTTACACTCTGAGTACATTTGTTGCTTTAGTTCCTTTTAATAATGTCTGTGGATAATGAAAACAAGAACTTTTTTTTTCAAAAAAGTGAGTTAAAAACATTTGTTAGAAAATAAAGGTACAGGGGCTGGAGAGATGGCCTAGCGGTTAAGAGCGCTGACCGCTCTTACAGAGGACCCGGGTTCGATCCCCAGCACCCACATGGCGGCCGAGAGCCGTCTGAAACTCCAATTCCAGGAGAACTCCAGTTCCAGGGGAATCCGAGACCCTCTTCTGACTTCCGCGGCATTGCACGTCATGGGTGCACACACCTGCATGCAGACAGTACATTGATACACATACCGAAATAAATAAATAAATAAATAAATAAATAAATAAATAAATAAAATAAAATAAATGTACAATAAGCCCCAGATGACAGAGACATAGGATTGGGTGCTATTTGGGAGCTGTTACCAGTAAAATAGTGCTTTTTCTTTGTGGGATTTATAACAGCATCTGTGACTTAATGGAAAAGACACATTTTGGGACCTTTACCCACCTGTGGCTGCAGATCCATGAACCCAGAAACTAGGCTAATTTCACATAAACCTTCACTCTCCAGAAGTATTTTATCTTTTCGGACACTCCTGCAGAAGACATCAGAACTGCCAAGAGCAAAAGACATTATAAATGTTATATACCTTTGGAGTGATTCTCTCACACAGGTTGCCATTCCTGGCTGCTTTCACTGAACTGATCCTGCACCATCCATTTCTTGTTTGGATTTGATGACTGGAACAGGACGGAGGGAACTGTGCATACAGGGCCACAGACAGATCATGAGCAGTTGTCTTTGTTAGTCCAATGTATGGGGATGTACTGGGTTTGGGCTGTTGATCTTACAGTCATTCCACTACAAATACAACCAGCTCAAGGCCAGGTGTGGTGGTTCCCACCCTTCACTCCAGCACTTGGGAGGCAGAGGCCAGTGTATTTCTGTAAGATCAAGGCCAGCTTCTTCTATATATGAAATTCCAGGCTGCCTGGCTTACTGAAATAATTTTTTCTATTCATAATTAGACTTAAAATTTTAAATGTATGGGTCATTTTTGGAGTATTCAGTGTTTGTTAGAATGAGGACTGCTATCTTTATAAACTACTTGTGTCAGTGTTGTTGTTTTGAATCTCAAATAATTGGTATATTACATGTAAATTATCAAATTCCGTAGGCACAGCCCCATGTCATGGGAAAGTGACTCCTTGTATTTCTAACATTGGTAATAACTTCTCTCCTGTCTTTGATTTAGGTCAGCTACAACTTTACCATTTTTTAGGCATTTTCTTGATCTTTTCATGGGCCCCTGCTTTGGGTCACCATGACATCTGAAAGGATCCCCTGCTTCAACTCTCAGTGATTACTGCTCTGATCATGATTGTTTCTGATCTTCTCTGTTCTGCTTCAGTGACTAATCTCTAGATTCAGAAATGCAAGTAGGAGGATCAGATTTTAGATTGTTTTAATTAGATATAATGCTATAAATTTGTCTATACATATACATATTGCTTTTGCTGAATCTTACAAATGTTGATCTGAAATTTCATTACCACTTAATTCAAAGTGTTTTCTAATCTCTTTGTAGGCTTATTTGCTCCATGGATTGTTCATAAATCTTTTGTCTAAAATTCAAGATCTGAAAGTTATTTTAAGCTGCCTTTCAATCATTGCTTCTATTTTAATCTTACCATGATCTGAGAGAATCCTTTGCTTGAGTTCCATTTTTCTTAATCTATGAACATTTGTTTTATGCCCTACGTTGGCATATTTCCTGATGGGTCCTCCCTATGAGCTTAGAGGAATGAATGCTCTACTGCACTGATGCCATTGTCCAGGAAGGGAAGGCAGGTGCAGTGAGCAGATGAGTAAATGATCCATCTCAGTCCAGCCCTGTCTTTGCTGACTTCCCTGACCCTTGATCCAGCAATTATTAAGAGTTTAGACATCTACTAGTCTACAATGAATATATCTACCTCTGACTTCAATGATCTTGATGCCCTGTGGAGAGCACACATTTTAACAACTATTTTGTTTTCTCTGAGCATTAAGTACTTTTCCTACCTTCTGAAATCTGCTTTGTCTGACGGCCACTCCACCCTTCTGTACTCAAAAGAAGCAGGAGGTAAATTTCTCCTTCCTCTTACTTTCAATCATTTAAATATTTAAGTTTATGTGGATTTTGCCCGCATGTATGTAAATCTACCACATGCATGTAGTGACCAATGAGGCAAAAGAGGGTGTCAGATTCCCTGGAACTGGAGCTACAGTCAGTTGTTAGCCACCATGTGGGTGCTGGGAACAGAACCTGGGTCCTATGTAAGAACAACCAAGGTTTTCTGCAAAATGAGTTAGAAATGTAATCCTGGGTGGTAATTATGTGTTAACAATAAACTCACTCTTTATAAAATAGAAAAATATAGTCATTTGATTAATAATCCACATTAAAAATAATTGTCTCTCCACAAATTCTGCTTTTTTGTCATTTTCAAATGCCTATGTTAACCTGCAATAAATGCAAGTTCTGTTGGTGTATCTGGGGAAGGTCCCTGGATCCTAGGGAATGATGGACCACACCTGAAGGACAACGACAAGGAAGACACCTGCTGACTGCTCTGAAAATGTGGTAGGTAATTTATAAGTCTGCACACCCTGGAAACATCCCTGAACACTTTTACATGATTAATACATAACCCTGAACCCCAGTGTTGCTAACATGCCTTAGCAATTTTCCTTAGTATCATGTCGGTGAAAACCTACAACTAACACATGCCCTCAGCTGCCTCCAGGGATGGCAGAGCCCTCCTGACAGAAGCATTTTGATTTCCCGTGAGGAAATGATTATATAATCCATGGAATAAATAACTCCTCCAAATTCTCTAGAAGTGGGCCGAGATGGCAAATCCCAAACCACCTTGAAGCTGAGTCAACCCTGGAGAAGGGGGGTGATTTTTAGATGTCTATAATCAACTCTTCTGTAGAGATATAAATATATAAGATATCAGTGCATGAATAGCTAGTAGACTGACAGCCACATGTGGACAGAAATTACTTAGTTCTTTGAGGAGTCACTGTTACCAGTTTCACCACTCAGACAACACTGTTGGAGGTATTTCTGAGAAGAGTTGAGATTTGCAAAGGAGGGTATTTTGGGTTCCCTAAATAACTATCTGCATGGTTATATTCCTCTCTAGTTAAATATAAGGAACAGGAAAAATAATTTATAGTTCATAACTTACCATTTCTTAAATTTTTTTTTTTGTAAAGAAATGCTTGTTCAGTGTTTTGAGCACAGCAGGGTTGCAACATTCCAAGGAAGTATAAATAGTTCAAGTCAAGAGATGGCCACTGCGAGCCATCATTTGCAGTATTATTAGCATGAACAGAAAAGAGCATTTTATGCACAATTATGTACATAATGTCCAACACTTGTCCATTATGAAAATATTAATGGCATTATTGTTATTTAGAATACTCACAAAATAATCTCTATAGGCAGACCAAGCCATTTTATATTAAGCCCCTTAATTGCAATAGGTAGGAAGAGAAATAAACTCTACCTATATAATGAGGAAGAGGAAGAGGAAGAGGAAGAGGAAGAAATTGACCCTGTTAACCAGGGAAGATGTGTTTGTCCCGCTGGAGCATCTACAGTGATTAGCATCACCATCTGAGTTCCCCAGTCCCCTTCCAGCATGCAAAACTCGTTTTATCTTTTTGTAGATGGTAGATGAGGAAATCGAGTCTCCATGAAGTTAATGAGCCTACAGAAATGAGGTAATTAGTAAGGAGGAGAAGACTGAATTCCAGTGCTGTACAGTTTCAAAGCCTCTGCTTTTCTAGTACTTAACATAGCCTCAGAGAGAAAGAGAGAATGTTTAAAATTAGCGAGTTCTCTCCCTGAACAAGGGGGAGGCCTGCCTTCCAAGCTGGCGCTGACATCACTGGGGAAAACGCATGGAGGCAGCTGATTGAACTAAAATGACACCGGGAACCAGCGTTGAAAAAGAGATAGATTTGTTTGGAGTTGTAGAGGTTAATGCCCAGGTCAGAGACCTTCATAGGGAAGGGAGGATAGAACTGGAGAACACAGCATAAGAGGCTCAGTCCCATGGACGCAGCTCTGGACCCTCCCAGGGGCGTCTTAGCGCAAGTCTCAGCACCATCATTCACAGCCCCCTGCCAGCGCTTTTCGCTCTTTTGCTTCCTTGCTAAACGCTAGCTATACTTAGATCTTGTACCAAAGAATTCCGCACTTGTTCCCTCTCCGTTGTTTCCTCTTTCAAAATAAACAGCAATGAACAGAACAGTGAATTTCGGTTAGTGTGAACGTTGTGCAGGCTGGTGATCTGCAGGCAGCTCCTGTAGGAGTCACTTCAAGAGAGCGGGACAGAAGAAAGACCGGGCAGCTCCATCCAGGGGGCATGGCTGAGCTTTGCAGCTCTGAGGTGCGCACATGCTGCTTCCGGGGATCCTAGCTGCTCTGCATATGCAGCCCACCACGCTCAAAGTCTGCTCTCGTGACTCAGCAGCGTACTGCCATCAACACTTGCTAGGTTCCAAATCTCAATCCTTCCGGGATCTGGTTCTGAGGGTTGGAAGGCTTCATCTCCTTTAAGATTCTCCCAATATTAGCATAGAGATTGAGGGCTCCTCTCTAAATACCTTCCCAGTGATATGGTTGATGATCATCCTCCATCAGCATGAACTGGAGAACGCAAACTCCGGGAAGCCTCACTTTCAACACAAAGCTCTGCCCTCAGAGGACGCTGGCAGGTCACCATCACGTGGGTCTGCTCATCACTGCACAATTCTCAGCTCACATGGTGTCCTGCATTTCTTACAGGGCCAAGACTGTTTCTTGCCCAGCAGATGCAATATGTAGGGAAGAATCCCATCCTCCATCCTTTCCTCACTGTCATTAATCTTAGGAAGAACCACTGACAAACCTACAAGCAAGGGACTCATGCACGTGTTTCCAGAATCAGTGGTACAAAGCCAAGCTACACACCTACCCTTCACCATATTCGTCTCAGCATCGTAATGAGGAGAGATCTTCCAGCCAGCAGCTGCCAGGGATATTACCATTTGGACAGAGCTCAATTATGGTGCATCCTTCTTAATTAATGTAATTATCAAAGGAATCTATAAAGTAGGGCTCTAATTAATTGTATCCAATTAAGATTTAAAATTATAAATGCAGTGATTATTATTTCATGTATTAGATGTAATACTTCACTTCATGAAAAACACTTCTGAGGAGACAAAAGGCAACTGGCCACCTACATTAGCAGAAAGATTTTGAACCTATGGATGAGTCAATCAAGTTCAATTCCAAGACTTTTTTTTTCTTGCAAAACACATTGAAGGTGAAAGAGAGAAATGTAAAATTTTGACTCTGTTTACAGATCCGAAAAGCCTGTGCTAAAAGCTCACAGTGAGATGCACATGAGTGCCGGCCTGTGGGAGAGAAGCACTTCCCTTGTCCACACTGGAAAACAGAGATGATCAGTCGCCTCTTACCCTGACAGCTTCCTCATAGACCTTGTGTTAGGCACTGATCCACATCAATAAGCTTTGAGAGGCAAAACATAATGAAAACTAGATGTCTTCATCTTCAACAGCATTGTAAATTTCCTCAGCTTATGTAATAAGCTAACAATGTTCAAGTGTAAAAGCAGTGGTCAGCTCTAAATACATGCACATGCGAGCACCACTAAATAGATTCAGTGACTTTTGGGTGTGTATATGTCTCTCTACTACACATATGCTTATATAGATACATCCACATATAACAATAATAATTAATGAAGTGGTCATGAAATTGGGAGAAGGGATGTGAGAAGGGCTGGAGGAGAGAGGGGGTACTCATGTACGCAATTCTCAAAACATAAAGATTTAACAAGTAACTTTTTAAATTTTTATTTATTTTTGTGCATGAATGTGCTGTCTGCATGTAGGTTTGTGCACCTGTGTTGTGCAATGCCACGGAGGTCAGAAGAGGGTGTTGGATTCCCCTGGAACTGGAGTTAAAGATGGTTCTCAGCCACCATGTGGGTGCTGGGAATCGAACCTGGGTCCTCTGCAAGAGCAGTCGGCACTATTAACTGTTAGCCATCTCCCCATCCCCTCAAAACATAAAGATTTAAATTAAGAAATAAATGGATAAAAGTTGGGCGAGAGAAGTTCTATCAGGCAGTCCTGTGGACAGTCACTACTTAGAGCACTGCTATTTCTCACACCTCTATGGCCGTCACAAGAAAGACAAGGGAAACTCCTCAGAAGTACTTTTTGTCTTTTTTACAAAGAAGGTGGCACGCTTTCCCTCTGATGTCAGGTTGCTGGGCAGGTGCCACTGTAATTCATTTTCATAAATATCCTAAAGGCTATTCGGCTCCTTGTGTTTAATGAGGCCATGCTAAATTAGGTCTTACAGATTGTGAGTGCCAAATGAAGGGCAGGAGACAGGAAGCTCACCTTCATACACACCAGAATCATGTGCTCACCAAAATGCATATATAATGATTACACATACCAGTGCACACAAGTATCTATGTATTATATGCACATACACATATACATTTATATTTAATGCATATGCACACCAAAGAAAAACATAAACACTGCTGTTCACTGATAGTCTCCCCAACCCCCCACACCAAGAGCAGATTTTACTTCATAGATATATTATGGTGGAAAAAAGCCATTTCTTGATGAAATACATTGCATGTAGTGCAACAACCACAGATTCTGACATACATTTAGACACTAAAGTGTCTGTACTGAGACATCACATTTACAAGAAGCAGCAGAGCCACATGCCATCTTCCTGCTTCCTCCTGTCTATTCCCAGCTTGAACTTTCCTCCTGGAGTCTTCCCTGACCCAGAACTTGCCCACAGAGGACACAGCCCTGAGACTTCCTGGGCTGCCTGCAGCAGACGGTGAAGCAGAAAGCAGGGGACAGAGATGGCTATAGTTTTTCACTGTTGGTTATCAGCGCCTGCCTGAGCTTCCCAGGCAGACCTGAAGGGGAGCCTGGGAGCCTTGGAGCCTTGGACAGGGGGCCTGTGCAGATCTCACACATCCTATCTGGGTTTGGAGACAGACATCCATGTGGAAGTGACTGGCAGAGGCTCAAACTTTCAGCAGAGACACTTGATGCATAGAAGACTTGGCACCGTGGCCACATGGAGACCCATCTGTCATGGTGGCATCCTGCCGACTTCAAAGTTGCTTGGATCTTTTCAGCAAACTCTAGGATCCAGGAAGGAGTGGATCATTGCAGGGAGTCCACGGAGAACCTCACGTCTCATGTCTTCCATGGGAAGTCCCTCTCTCCTGCCTCCACACCCTGGCCCAAAACCTTGCAGGAAACACACCTGTAGACACTTGTCTTTAGAATAAGCACCATTTGCCCTGGAAAGGCGAAGGCAGCACTTCAAATGATGTCCCCACGCCAAAAAGACAGGTGGTGCTTCAGCAGGCGTCTGATGAAGTCAGGAAGATAACTCAGGGCATAAAAATGTTTTTATAAAAGAAAGTAGAGTACTCTCCACAGGAGCACTTTGAGGCCGTTCTGTCTATGACCACAATTATAGAACTAAATAGAATGTTAGCACATTAGGATTGCAAGAACATGGGCTAATTCCGAATTAAGGACTTGTTCTCAGCATCAGCAGATGTTGGTGGTGCTTTAGGGCGACATATAAATATGGCACTGTCCTTTGTAAAGCATGTTGTGGTGGCAGGATCAGCATGGTTTTGAATTCAGAATATGGCATCCATTTTTGAAGTCAGATGAGTGCAGGGGAAGATAGTTTTCTTCAGGTGTAGAGTATGTATGGCTCCTGTGTACTGACATCTGAAGGCTGAAGGCAGTTGCCAGAATTTTTTTTTCTTTTTTTTTTTCTTTTTTTTTTTTTTGAGACAGGGTCTCCCTGTAGCTCTGGCTGTCCTGGAACTCACTCTGTAGACCAGGCTGGCCTCGAACTCATAGAGATCCGCGTGCCTCTGCCTCCCAAGTGCTAGGATTAAAGGCATGCACCACCACGCCCGGCATTTATTTATTTCTGTATGTGTATGAATGTACTGTCTGCATGCAAGTCTGTGCACCCGTGTCGTGCAATGCCAGGGAGGTCAGAAGAGGGTGTCGGATTCCCCTGGAACTGGAGTTCTCCTGGAATTGGAGTTTCAGACGGTTCTCGGCCGCCATGTGGGTGATGGGGATCGAACCCGGGTCCTCTGTTAGAGTAGTCGGCACTCTTAACCACTAGGCCATCTCTCCAGCCCCCAGAATTTTTTTAATGTATGTTTGTTACTTACAAATTTCAAATTTTCATTTTTTACTTGACAGCTGAGATAAACTCAACTGTTTGCATAGGGCATCTTCTCTTTCCCTATCATCTCTGGATGGGTAGTTAGGCCACTTCTATTTCCTGATTCTTGTGAGTTGTGCAGGGATAAACATGGACGTACAGAGATCTGTGTGAGAAGACACAGTGTGGTGACTCAGGGTATAGAAAGACAAAATTCCCAAGCTGTCTCTCATATGTGGATTCTAACTTATAATGTTTGAATGTGCAGAAAGGAGGGTGTGGGTGTGTATAGACCACAAAGCTGGATAGCAGATGATGAGGTATTGAGAAGGGGAAGGGGCAAATCACAAGTGACCAGAAAGTGGGAAGGACAGGAAGGAAGGGGGAGAGAAAGGAAATAAAAATGACGAATGGAGCCTAACTCTTTATAGTGATATTTTAGAATGAAAATGCTATTCAAACACTGCCCTTCACCGTGAGGCACAGTAAGAAGGAATTCGATAAGCTCAACTGTCATGTTCTCCAACTTGGAAACTCTGCAGTAGGAACATGCATGGCAAATATTTTGCATAAAATTCTAAAAATTGTCTTTCTGGATGACTCTGCTTAGTCAAGTCTGTTGTGGCACTAGCTGTGGTGATGAAAGGCTCCCACAGACCTGGAGTTTTACCTGAGTTCTACACTAATATTAAAAGTGAATCACACATTCCCAGAAAAGCCTGGGGGTGTTTTGCTCTGCAGAAGCACTTCACTGCCGTCAACATCACAGGGTGGCTTGCATTTCATCAGATGTCCCCAGGAGAATGGACTCAACAGAGCCTTTGCTGTGTCCATTCTTCACAAGGGTGCAAGTCTGAAGTTCATAAGACTAAGAATCTCCTATATTCTATTAATGTATATTTAATTTAAAATTACATGGTATTTTACTCAAAATTTATATAACAATAACTTTGGGATTAACATAAACAAATGTTGTCTATAATTTTTGTGTTATGCAGTATCATCTTGTAACATCCTCTTTTACCTGTAGGATAATTTAACTTAAGGATTTAAGTTTGCTTCCCAAATTAACAACATGCACTCACCCAAAAAAAAAAAAAAAAAAACATGGACAAATTTGATGAAATTTACACCTTGATCCCTGCCTATAGGTATGTATACTACAACTGCCTTTTTGAGACTCATGGGTCAAAAATAAAATTTAAAAAGAGGAGATACAGTTACATATTAAAAAACTTTTTGTCAAAAACTTTCAAATTTAATCTTAAGACATAACTATGGGGAAAGATTTGTATGCTCCACAGAGTCAAATGTCACCAACCAAGGGCTGGAAAGAAAGGATACAGCCTTTCGTCGTGTAGGTTGTACCAAGAAATACCAAGCAGAGAAGTGCACCCATCTTAACACTAAAAGGAAGATAAGCCTCAGACTGCTACAGGCATCAAACATCTCTGAGGACCATAGGTGTAACAATCTGTTTAAGTAAGTCCTAATGAACTTTACCTTCTGGTGCAGCACAGTCTCAATACGAGAGACTCCTTACCTCTTTTTCATAGAACAAAGGAAAACAGGGTGTAATGAAGTCATCCTTTAACGGTAAATTAGAGCAACTGTTATAGAAGAAATCTCTTATAAAACTGGAAAAACTGCTTTCTTTAATTGACTAATATACATAGGAACTGTAAAAAGGGTTATTGTCTATTCAGAAACAAATATGAATACTAAAGTCTCTTTAAGTAGTTCATATAAATTAATACAAAGAGAGTTCTGATAGCAGCAATGGATTATTCTGCCAGGAGATGCTAGCCAGGGGACCCCAAGCCCCCCCAAAAAAAAGGTTAGGATTATTGCCTGTAAACTTGGGATATCTGCAAGAAAAGAGGTGGTAAGGTCTGCCCTGTGTCAAATGGACCTAGTACCATGGGAGGATTGTATCGAGATCACACTTACAGTAAACAGTTGGTCTCTGGAATACCAGAGAGGTTACCGAAAGCCACTGAAACCAATAAAACAAATGAGGTCTCCTTGAGTCAACAAAACTCCTCCACCAACATCAGCTACACCCAATTGCTTGGAGATACTGTGAAGCAGTGGCAGCCACTATGTCTTATATCCAACTTTATTTGATTATTAGCTCTCTCCTTGGAGAATAAACTCATGGATGTCCGCCACAAGCTATACCTTCTAGTGATTAGGAGATTTATATGCCACAGTAAGGCCTTGTCATCTCTCCCAGGGAAAAAAAAAATGTAATCCAGGGATAACACACTATCCAAACAGTCTGTGTCTATACCAAAGTAACCTACCATAGTAACTAGCGACGTTTAAATACATATATATCTATAACGCTTGTGCTTCATTAGCAGGATTGAAAGCCTGTCCTTGGGCAATCGGTCAGCCCATGAAAGGAAAAGCCAGAACATGTAAGAGTCCAAAATGACATCTCCAGACAAAGTAGACTGTTGTGCTTCGTGTCTTCTTGTCCACCTGTGCTCCTATCTCTAAGCCTAAGGAACAATCTGTTTGGAAGAGGGTGAGTTGGTATATTAGTAGGGCTGCATAGGGGTGAATGGTAAAACTAAACAATATAGTCTGGACACTTATTTGAATCATTTGATTGACCATTCAAGCCCCTCCAGCTGGATGGTGGGAAGCCTTGGGCTGTGTTGGGCTGGGGCACAACTGCTTGCAAATTGGTTTATATGAAGGATTCTTGTGCAAAAAAAAAAAAAAACGGAGCTAGAATACTGACATTTGAACTAAACTGGAATATAAAATGCTACTTGTTTATTTATAGTTTGTATTGGGTTGTCTCTATATTTTTCTGAAATACACAACATCACGAGTGTAGCACTTTCTTTTACTTGTAGGACAATTTAAGGAATTAAGCTTAAATTCTTATTTCCCAAATAAGTAGAAGTCTTAGTCCAGTCATATAGCGTTAAAGAGCAAAGTGTTTATTGGTAAAATTTATTTAGCAGGTACTCAACTCTGCCAAGACCTTTATCATACCATATGTAGGATATTTTAAGGTTTAGTTGAATTGTTTAATTAGTAAATTTATTTGTAGGTTTTGGTGGAAATGGAATACAACTGAACTAATTGGGAATATAAATGTTATTGGTTTTATTTATAATTTGTACTGGTTAAGGTATACAAATGGCCTATATATTATTTTTTCTGAATAATGCAACATCACATTATAACACTTTCTTTTACTTGTAGGACAATTTAAAGGAACTTAAGCTTAAATTTCCCTCGCCAAATAAGATGCATACAGTCAATGAGAAAACGTTTGGGTAAATTTAATGAAAGCTTATGCCTTGGCTCCTGTTTATGGTATGTGTAAACAACTTAGGCATCTATAGGTCAAAACATAAAAACCGAAAAAAAAAAAAAAAAGGGAGGTGGGAGTGGGGTACTATCCTTCTGGGATAAAATGGAAAACTCTGTGTTCCAATCCTATTGAAAAATTTTCAATTTTTTCTGATCTTGAAACTAACAATGGGGAGGAGAAATTTTATGTTCCCACAGGTAAAAATCACCAACTTAAATGCCTGAAAACATACAACTTATGGCTGTGCAGGATCAACTGGGAATGCCAGCAGAGAGGTTGACCCATCTGAACATTAAGGAATGAGGAACTCAGACTGCCTGAGTCACGGACACTGAGCATCTCTCTAAATAATATTGGGGTTAATGCTTGATAATGGACCCTAATGAAGTTTACCTTTCCAGGTGCTGAGAAACCTCCTACCTCTCCCATTTTTTTGTAAAAAAAGAAAAATCATGATGGTAATGAAACCACTCCCTAACTGTAAACTAGAGCCAACTGTTACAGTGGTAATTTCCTATAAAACAGGCATAAATATTAACTGATTGATAGCATAGGAACTGTGAAAGGAATTTCCCTAACAGAGCCAAATTCAATAGTAAAAATGTTTATCAAGCTGTGTAAATTAGCAAAAATATATTACTACGGAAAGCTCTGACATCAGCAATGATTATTAATGCTTAGGAGATGGTTGGCTAGGGTAGTCAAACCCACCCCCCCCCCAAATTATAAAGGCCTTTTACTATAAGTGGATATATTGCAAGGAGAAAGGCAATAAGTCCTGTGGTCGAAGGACCTGGTGTGAGCATGAAAAATGTTATGAAGACGTCACTTGCTAGCGTACACTGGCCTCTGAAAAGGCTAGAGAGCGTACCAAAGGCCACTAAAGCAATACAGCAAAATTGGTCTCCCTGACAAGCAAGACTCCTCCGTCAATATCACTACACCTCAACAGCTGGAGATTCTGTGTAACAGTGGCAGCCAAGTGTCTATATATATCCAAATATATTTGGCTATTAGCTCTCTCCTTTGGAGGAATAACTCACAGCGGATGCCACAAGCTTGTGTCCTCTAGTGGTTTGGAGATGTTGTAGGCCACAGTAAGAAACTTGTCACCCTTTATAGAGAAACCACAGTTTGCGGATTAGCATGCCATCCAAGCATCTGTGTCTATGCTCACAGTTTATCTTGACATAATAAGTGGTACTGTTTAAATGCTGTACATTCCAATAGCTTGTGCTTTCGTTATTATGACTAAAAAGGGTATCACTGGGAAAGCTGTCAACCCATGAAGGGAAACAACCTGAACAGACTGGAGGTCCAAAATGAAACTCCAAAGAAATTAGACTTGTTTTTTATTCTCTTCTGACCCATTTGTGCCGCTTTCCAAAGCCCCAGGGAACAAACTGTGGAAGAGGAGCGTGGTAGATTGTAAGGGCTGTGGAGAGATAGGGGTGAAATCATGAGACTACAAGGAATTAAGTCTGGACTCCTGACTGATCAACATGTTTGTGCTACAGACTTCTCCAACTGGTCTATGGGAACCCTGGGTTGTTTCAAAATTTGGACATAGATACTTGCCAAATGCACCAATTACCTACAGTTGGTAATGGCATAATAGTGACCGTATCAATGCTATCTGCTAAAACAACGTGTGTCATTGTATTGTAGAATCCCTTAAAAAAAAAAAAAGACTAAGAATCTCTGTGAAAAGGTCCACAAGGAAGCGCCAATGTGGAGCTGCCACTTCCAGGAGGCAAGATTTTCACAGGGGCTGTGTGTGACAGGGTTGCTAGACATCAGGGAGGCTACAAGAGGCCACTTCTCAGATCCATTCATAGGAAGAAGAGCATACAGGAGCTATCAGACTTGTGTGTGAGAAAAATCACAATTGTTACTGCATTATAAGAGATTGCCTCAGAGATGTGTGAGGGGTGAGAGGGAGAGAGAGAGAGAGAGAGAGAGAGAGAGAGAGAGAGAGAGAGAAAGAGAGAACGAACCTGAGAGTGGTGATTTATAATCTGCAATTATAATTTATCATTATTAAAACAATAGGCCTGGGACTGGAGAACTGGCTAAGAGTTTAAGGTCTGATGTTCGTTTTTTGTTTGTTTGTTTGTTTGTTTTTTACTTTTTAAAAAATATTTTATTTATTTTTATGTGTATGAATGTACTGTCTGCATGTAGGTTTGTGCACCCATGTTGGGCAATGTTGCGGAGGTCAGAAGAGGGTGTCAGATTCCCCTGGAACTGGAGTTAAAGATGGTTCTCAGCCACCATGTGGGTGCTGGGGATTGAACCTGGGTCCTCTGCAAGAACAGTCGGTACTCTCCAGTGGCATATGTCTCACAGGACACTATGGCAGAGGTGAAGAACTTTTGGAGTTGCAGCTGGATGGGAGGCCCTTGGGGCTCAGGATGTCATGGCCTCTCACCGTCCCAGGGCCTACACTGTGCATTTTAATAACAGTATCATTCTGGGTTTTGTTATAGTATGGTAACCATGGTGCTTAACACAGTATCATTCTGGGTTTTGTTACAGTATGGTAATGCATGGTGGTTAACACAGTATCATTCTGGGTTTTGTTACAGTATGGTAATGCATGGTGGTTAACACAGTATCATTCACATATTGTTGGCATGCTATGAAAACACTCAATAACTTTTTAGTTATTTTTCACTCTTGATGTGAACACAACCTGACAAACCATACAAGAAAGTAGGTGTTTACTCAGGCTCAAGATTTTAGGGGACACAGTGTGCCATGGCCAGAAAGGCATGGAGCCAGGGTGTGAGGCACTGGTCTGTGTTTGCTGTCGGGAAGCAGAGGGTGGTGAGGGCACTGGGTGCTGCGAGCACAGGTGTTCAGCTAGCATCATCCCTTGGCTCCTTCTATTCACCCCTGGACCCCAGACCATAGGATCCTGCTGTCCATATTCAGAGTGGCTCTTCAGTCCTCAGTTAAGTCTCTTAGCAACACTCTCACAACAAGCTCAGAGATGTGTAACTTAGGTGACTAACTTAGGTTGAGGAAAATCATATCTAATAATAGTCTAAAACAACAACAATTCCCTATCATGTAAATACAGTTCAATATTGATAGTCTAATTCTTGTATCTATGTGTGTGTGTGCATGCACATATACATGGATACATGTGGAGACACACGTGTGTCTTCTGTCATTGCTCTACACATTATTTTTTGAGACAGGGTCTCTCACTTAGCTTGAAGCTCATCAGTTCAGCCAGGATGGCTGACCGGCAAGCCCCACACACCCTCCTCTCTCTACTCTATGGTGCTGAGATGACAGATGCATGTCACCATACCTTTTGTTCTGCATGGGTCCTGAGAATCAGAACTCTGGGTCTCCTGCTTGTACAGGAAGCACTCTCTCTATGTACAACAAATGTAGTAAAAGAAATAAAAGGAACTAGCAAATAATAAAACATGCTCATCAGGCAACACTCCATACTCAACCCACGGGATTTGTACCATGGAATCTGTTCCTCCCAGACAAATCCCAGCCTATCAAAGCTTAACACTGTACACAGGCCACAGGCATCCCTCTTGCTTGACTAAATCTGTTGAAAATAATTATGCTCATTGTTGTTTCAACAAACTAACTCAAGTAATTGATTTTTTGAGTCCACATTGAGAAAAGTTAGAATATTAATAACCAAGTATTTAGTGAGAAAATGTACACTGGAAAGGCTGAGCTAGGAATCTAGGAATGAAGTTGTGTCTTAACATCAAGTTGACAAAATTATTTTCTGCTAGAAAAGGGTCATCTCTCAGCAACGTGATGGGTTTTCCTTGATGACTGTGGTTGGAGCTGCTTAGGGATGCCTCTCAGATACTGTGTTGTTTGTGGCTGGAGCTGAGACTCTCCCAGCATCCCAGGGCTCTCTCCTGTCTCCCTGCTTTATGCATGTGGAAGTTTCTGCCAGAAGCAACAGGTGAGTAGGAATGTCACAAGGTGTCATAGGACCAAATTATACTATAAAAACTGATTCAATCTTCCAAAAGTACTTATTATATTTATGAGCTATGTATGATGTGATTTTACAGGATTCTATATTCTTTAAGCTCACTCATAAAGACACAAGAATCTCTCTATGCCCTTCTTAAGTGGTAGTATTTTCAATACTTGTGTACACCATAAATACTGTCCTTCTTGCCCATACTGTCCAGTGCAGGGAGATGTTGCCTTGACAACACTTACAAACCTTTGAATGACAGTTCAGCATGTCTGGACTTGATAGTCTAGACTCTCTAGAAGGGTAAACAATAGGTCCAGGATGTTCTAAAGAGAATTTCATTTCCCCTCAGTAAGAAGGTAAAGTGGACCTTGACCTCTGCAGCTAGAACCCCACTCTCCAGACCCTGCTATTACTCCAAGCACTCTTATGTATGAGTGTCAGGTAGATTCTATAATCAAAGTGCATTCTCATTCATGAACAATCCTTTCACCAAAGTTAAATGTGGAGTTGCTGTGCAAGCATGATGGTGAGAATCTTGTTACCTGTGTGGATATTTTAATTGGAAGTTGAAAGAAGAGAATAGCAGCTATGCTACCTTGGGATTCAGATAAATGTTTAAAAATGGATTCCATGGTGTTTTTTAAATCTTGGATGGCCACTAAAGGGCTCCTCCTCCTCCTCCTCCTCCTCTTCCTCCTCTTCTTCTTCCCCCTCTTCTTCTTCCTTCTCATCTTCCTCCTCCTCTTCCTCTTCCTTCCACTACCACCACCTCATTATTCTATTTAGCAACCAAGCTTTAACATTGCATGTTTTATCTTACACTATGGAGCTTTTAATATAAAGGATATGCACATTGCAGAATGGTCAAATCTAGCTAATTATGAAATGGAATGCCTCACATAGTTATTACAAAAAGTTTTGTTTTAATAGTCTGACTGAAGCCTCCTTTGATGTTACTTGTGGATAGGAGGAATCTGTGAACTATGGGCTTTACTCTTATAGGGTTCTTTGCCTGGCTTGAGGCAAGAAATTGTAAGACCTGTCCCCTAAGACCTCCAAGGAAAGTTATCTGATATCTCTGTGGGCATTCAGTTGCCTCTGTGAGTTATCTGTAGCTCCAGAAGGTTTGGGATATTACAATGTTTTATTGCTTCGCCCATCTCTGCAAAGTTCCAGGATTGGATAGCCCCTTCCCTTGAGGCATTGAGCAGAATGTTGCACCTCTAGTTTACCTATTGCACAAACAGGAGCTCTGCAGCCCCCCCCCCCATTAGAGCCAAGGCGGCTTGCCCTTCCCTTCCTCCTGCCTCCCACTTCCTTGCTCAGTAACCTTTGGTATATAAACACACTGCTGGCATAAATAAATGAGAGACTCTATTCTCCCAGAGCTTGCCCTCTGAGTCTGTCTTTCTATTCCATCGGGTAACTTTCTTGTGGTCCCCTATCCCCTCCTTTCCAGAGCTAAGCCTAGAGACTGTTGGCCTGCAGACAGGAGACAGCCTTGAAGCTTGAAATCCTGTGGAACTGCCAAATCTGGTTCAAGAGAGGGAAGAAGATCATGTGGATAGCAGCCACTCATGTTACTAAAGTATATCAGATGATTATTAAGCTCCTACAGGGTTCATGCACACCTTCAGGGAAAACCAGCAGAGGACCATCAGAGATTGGAGTTTTGGCAACCACAGGAGTCCCGCCAGGTGCCCTGGTGGAAAAGCATTCTGCCTCTGTGAGGGGTAGTGTCTGAAGTGGGGAAGACAGCAATGAGGACAGCAGACTTTTGTAATAATGAATTCAATGAAGCAGCCGCACTATGCCATGAACACTGTCCTACACAAACTGTTAGCTTGCTGCATGAAACTTTCTGGTTGGGCCACTGTGAGGAGCTGCTGGTTCGGCAAGACAGTCTCAATTTTGAAAACACCAATTATTACAGAAAATTATGGAGTAGAATTTTTGTTCCCATTGCATCTCTGTTCATGTAAAGTGTCCATCCAGGTGGAAGATTGGATGAGGTTTCTGTTGTGGTGCTTCTGAGCTGATCTCATGCCCCCCATCTCAAACACACACACACACACACACACACACACACACACACAAAGGAGCCCACAGCACCTTCCATCCTGGGCAGGGATTTGGCAAGTTCTCTTAGATGCAAATATGAGGCTGATATTCAAGTTTTGTTTATTTTATATGACTAAGGTAATTTGCAAGCAGTTTCATATCACTTTATTAGGTGATTCAATCAAAATAACTTACCTGATGTAAAATTTTAGCTATCTCATGTAAAATGAGTTTTCCTATTAAGAATTTGAACTGTTTCCAAACTATATGTTTTACTAGATATTAATATGTATGGCATTTTGAATGAAAGATCCATCAGTGAACGCAATAAATGGGAAATCCGCACAGGACTTCCACAAATGTAATATTGTCTGAGATTCACACAAGCATTTTGTCGTATTGACCATAATGTTCCCATGATAGATTTACATGTGCATGTGTGTATGTTGCATATATGTTCATGTTCCTGTGCATGCACACCTGTGCATGTGGAGGCTAAAGGTCAGTGTCATTGGACGTCCATCTCCACTGCTCTCTAATTCATTTGTTAGAGGAGCTCACAGAACCCAGAGCTCATGGATTCCACTAGGTTGGTTGACCAGTGAATTTGAGGTGTCCACCCATCTGCTCTCCAGCACTACTATTCAAGACATGTCTCCATGCCAGGCTTTTTATGTGGGTTGAGGATACAAACTCAGGTCCTCATTATTCTGCAGCAAACATTTTATCAAATGAGCCAATGTCCTAATCCCAGAATTCTTAAAATTAAGGAAAAAACAGAATTACCCCACGTTTTCCTGAAGTAGCCACAAAGAAAACACCCGAGCCTAGGTCTTCTCTGCAAACTCCACTCTATTAGCCTCATGAAATCTAATGATCTTTCTACCCATAGTGTTAATACTGGATGAAATTTTTTTAATATTTCATGTTTTATTTTATGTGCAGGAGCATATTGCCTGCATGTGTGTAAATGAACCCATATTTGTGCAATACCTGCAGAGGTCAAAAAAATGTCAAATCCCCTGGAACTGAAGTTACAGATGGTTTTTGGTTTGTTTTTTTCTGGGGGGGGGGATTTTTGAGACAGGGTCTCCTTTTAGTCCCAGCTGGCCTGGAGTTCACTCTGTAGACCAGGCTGGCCTTGAACTCACAGAGATCCACCTGCCTCTGCCTCCCAAATGCTAAGATTAAAGGCGTGTGCCACCATGTAAGTACTGGGATTTGAACCCAGATCTTCTGCAAGGGCAACCGGTGCTCTTAACAGCTGAGCCCTCACCCCAGCCCTTTGGATGAAATCTTTAAAGACATTTCTGTAGTGAATAAATGAACTGAGTGAAAAGAAGTACATTCAGTGATTCTCAAATGCTTCTGAATATGTTACATGTTACACTAACATGCTGAGTTTGGAGCTCCACACACAGTACGTTAGCCCCCGTCTTTGCAATCTCTTCAATCTCTCTGCAGAGAAATGGATCCAAGATAGCTTCCTCAGGAAATAAGAAAAAGTAATTACTATCAGTTTGAATATGCTTTCCTCAGTGGGACTTGCTGTTAGTTTATGCTCAAATCAATGTGACTATTAATCTCTGGACACAAAAAGACCATGCACTAGTGGTTAACATGTGTCAAAATCAGAAGTCTTCTAATTGTTTTGATATTCCATTAGCATCTGAATCCATACTTAGCCTGTGTAGTAAACACCTAATATAGACAGTTCTAGGATGGAGATGCAGCTGTGGCAGATGGTGCATGCTGGGCACACTTGAAGCCCTAGCTTCCATCACCAGGACAACATAAAAGCAGGCATGATCGTCCATGCTTGTAAACACGGCTCTTACAATGTGGAGGCAGGAGGGTCAGAAATTCAAGGTCATTTTTTGCTATATAGTGAGTTTGTGGCTACAAGATACCTGGTCTTTCAATAGATGATAGATGATAGATGATAGAATAGATAGATAGATAGATAGATAGATAGATAGATAGATAGATAGATAGATGATAGATGGTAGCTAGATAGATGATGGATAGATGATAGATAGATGATAGATAGATGATAGCTAGATGATAGATAGATGATAAATTGATAGATGATTGAGATGATTGATAGATGATAGATAGATGATAGATGATAGATAATAGATTCATAGATACATAGATAGATGATAGAAGATAGACAAATGATAGATAGGTGATAGATAGATGATAGATAATAGATAAATGATAGAAGAATGATAGAAGATAGATAGACAGATAATAGGGAGATGATAGATGGATAGATGGTAGATAATGTGGTGGTTTGGATGAGTGTCCCCCATAGGCTCTAGGTATTCAGACATTTGTCTCCAGTTGGTGGCGCTATTTTTGGAGGTCTTGGAGGGTGTGGCTGTGCTAGAGGAAGTGCGTTGTTGGGGTCAGGCTTAGTGAGTTTTAACAAGCCTCGTGGTCTCCAGTCTCTTGCTGTGCTTCCTGTACTCTTTGTGAGATGTGACCCTTGGTTTGCTGCTCCAAATCCAGCCGCCACGCCTCCTGCCACAATGGACTCTAATTCCCTGGAACCGTCCATCGTAAGCTCAAATAAACTCTTCCTTTTATAAGTTCCTTGGTCATGGTGCTTTATCAAAAAAGTGACTAATACAGTAATTGGTACCAGAGAGTGGGCTGTTGGCTGTGAAGAACCTGACCATGTGGATGTTTGGAGAAATGTGGAAGACTTTGGAACTTTGGGCTAGAAAGGTTGTTGACTACTGTAAGCAGAGCGTAAAGGGCCATTCTAGTGGAGGCCTGGAAGAAAGCATGGCTGCAAAAGATGTGGTTCCAGGGGAAAATAAAGACTTAGGCAGCAACTGGGATATTTTGATAAAGAGTCTGGCAGCAGTTTGCCCACAGCCCAAATGCTTGCCTGATGTTAAGTTGAAAAGCAATGGACTGATGTCTTTGGCGGAGGATATTTCAAGACAGCCTAATGTAGAAATGGTGGTGTGGCTTTAATGGTGAATGTGCAGATATACAGTGAAGAAGAGCAGATGGGGCAGAAAGAAATGCAGAATATACAGCTTGGATCTGAAAACTGCACTGGGAAGATTAAAGGTGGGGCCAAGGCTTGTGAAGGAGAGTTTCCTTTTGATAAGGAGATTAAAGTGATTAAGGAAGGGACTCGAGATTTACAAGTAAACAAAAGAATCAGTACCTTCAGGGCAAGACCACACCCAGTTAATCCTCCAGCAAGTCCAGGGCAGAGAAAAATGGCAAATGTGGTTAAAGTAGGAGAGATTCCATCCCGAACTTGCAGCCAGATTTGGCAATTTCATTCACGTGGTGCTGGCTTTGGAAGCATGAAGTTTGCAGGGGTGAAGGGGTCATCAGTTCTTCCTCCATGGTTTCAGAGAGCTGCCAAGGTCAGGCAGAGTACAGCAGGGGCATCCCTGAATAAAGAAGGCCCTCATGGGCCATTGAGTGAAGCTGTGAGTGTGAAGCCTGGTTGGTAGCAGAGACCCCAAGAAGACATTCAAGATGCCAGACCTGTGAGATAATTGCCAAGGAGAGCTGCATATAGGCAGTTGTACCAGCCTAAGAAAGAGATGTATGTTTCAAGCAAAGCTGGAAGAGCTGAGCCATCTAAGCCCTTTGGAAGTCAAGTCCCAGAAGTTGCATGAGGAGCTACAGGACTTGGTGTTTGCCCTGCTGGTTTTCGATCTTGTTTTGGTCCAGTATTTCCTCACTATGCCTCTATTCCTCCCTTTTGGAATGGGAATATGTATTCAGTTACACTGTACATTGGGAGTATGTAATTTGTCTTTTGATTTTACAGGAGCTTACAGTTTAAGAGATTGGCCTGAGTCTCAGAAGAGACTTTAGACTGTGGACTTTTGAATGGCATTGAGACTGGTAAAGACTGTGGGGACTTTTAAGGTTGGACTAAATGCATATTGCATTTTATATGGTCAGGAGCCTATGGGGGCCAGGGAGTGGAATGTGGTGGTTTGGATGAGTGTCCCCCATAGGCTCTAAGTATTCAGACATTTGTCTCCAGTTGGTGGCACTGTTTTTGGAGGTCTTGGAGGGTGTGGCCATGCTAGAGGAAGTGCGTTGTTGGGGTCAGGCTTAGTGAGTTTTAACAAGCCTCGTGGTCTCCGGTCTCTCGCTCTGCTTCCTGTGCTCCTTGTGAGATGTGACCCTCGGTTTTCTGCTCCAGATCCAGCTGCCACACCTCCCGCCACAATGGACTCTAATTCCCTGGAACCGTCCATCGTAAGCTCAAATAAACTCTTCCTTTTATAAGTTCCTTGGTCATGGTGCTTTATCACGGCAACAGAAAAGTGACTAATACAGTAATGAAACATGGATTATAATAGATATTAACTTTTGTCCTATTTGGTTAAGAATGTGCTTGTTCATATATATATATATATTAAGCGAATACTTGTGTTGTTCTCTTTTGAATGTGCAACTGAGATAAGTTAAGTGTTGTCATATTTAAGTTATTAGATATTGAAGGACTAAGTGTTCCTCAAGGACATTACCACCTACTCTAAGATATAATGCTTTGCTATTGCACATGAGACACTTATAACATGTTAGGTGGAATTATGACCTTGCCATTGTTTGCAATTGACATTTAAGCATAACATAAGGAGAGGCTATTTATTGGGTGTCAGGTTGACAAGGGGTGGACTTGTGATGGTTAATCCTGTGTGTCAACTTGACTGAACTAAGGAACAAATAAGAGAAAAGGGATGTTTGGATTGGACCACCTCAACCCAGATGGCCCACTCCAAATCTGGGTGTTACCTTCTGCCAGCAGGCAATATAAAAGGCCACGGCAGAAGGAGTTGGTCTCTTTTTCTCCTGTGGCTTGCCTCTCTCATCTGGTGAGTTTGTCTTGCTGCTGTGATCAACCTTTCGGATCCCAGCATGCACTGAGACCAGCAGATCTCCTGGAATCCATTCGGGCCTTTAGCACTAGATTGGGACTACTGAGACATCCAGCCTTGTGGACTGAGCATTTCCCTGGATTCTCTCGGCCTTTCTAGTGTGGTGCAGCTACTGGTTGGACTCCTTGAATTCTGTCACATGAGCAAATCAATAAATTGTATATAGCTATATATTCGTCCTGTTACTTCTGTTTCTTTAGAGAACCCTGACTAATACAGATAGATAGATAGATAGATAGATAGATAGATAGATAGATAGATAGATGATAGGTAGATAGATAGATAGATGATAGATAGATTGATAGATAGATGATGGATAGATGATAAATAGGTAGGTGATATAGAGATATGGCAATAGATACATGTGTGTACACATCTTCTTGAAATTAATTTCAATGAATTTCAAGTCAACTACAATGCCACTACAATCAGTGGCTTCTAGTTTGGGGCTTATTGTGATATTCTCCAAATGTGTCAGTGCATCCTTCAATGCCCAGTATACAGGCTGTTCATATATGTTATTGGTCCCTGTTTATGCCTCCTCAGGGACCAATAGAGATTCATATTCTACTGTCCAGTTATATGTTTTCAATAATTTATTCTTTCCAAATGGGACTTGGTGAGTTCAGAAGGAAGACCTCTCATAATCCTAACTAAACAGATAAACAAACAAACACATTTTTGAAAGTGAACTTGAGACCCCAAGTTTCCTTAAAATTTTATTTTATGACATCAGGAACAACTTTCATGAGATGGCCATGTCATAAATCCAAAACACAGCTAAGCCTATCAAGTTTGAAGTATTTAAATTACAGGATGGAAGCAAGCTGCTCCACATTCATTTCTTCTTGTGAAAAAAAAATGAATGAATGGATGTAACAGGTACAAACAGGAATGTTTTATGGTTCTGAGCAAGAGAAATAATAAGACACCTATCATTCTATATAGCATCCTTTCCTCTGACTCTGTCAGGGACTCTATCTCTATTTACAAAATCGACACATTTGACTAGGTAATTCTCTCACCTTAATTTCACAACCACATTTCCTGGAGACTTAGGGTGCTCAGCTCCTGTCCCCAAGGACCACAGCCTGAATGTTTTAACTCTGCCATAATGGCCTCTCTTATCATTGGGATTGGCCCAGATGTGGGGATTAGAAATATTTGCTCTGAGTATGTGAACTTGGGCAAACTACATGAGACACAATCATGCAGCATGGAGAAATGAGACCTGAAAGGAAAGACTGACATTCTGCAATTTATGAGGCCTTTTGACATGTGGCGGAAGCCTGTGCCACTCTGTGGTGGAGAGCAGGCAAACACCGGGTCTGCACACTGTCTGCAGCATGGTCTGTCTAGTGTAGGAACCCCTGCGATGACTGGCAAGGAGAAGACCTCAGTTACATTTATCACCTGTCTCTCCAAAGACTACCTCCTGCCAAATCCCCAAACATGAATATTTCCTACCCTGGGAGTCACTTTTTAGGTCATTTACATTGTGGATAATACCAGCTAATTTTTAATCTCAAATACAGGATAGTCACCAAGCTGTATATAGAATGTGTTAATATCCAGAGAAAGGAGAAATTTAAACAGAAAAATTCTATTTATTTGAATTACTACCTTAGAACATAGAGGGGTTTTGTTAAGATCCTTTGATTTTCCTAGAATGTCCTAGATTCTCATCTAGTTCTTTTGTGATTTGCACCATCTAGTGCAGTATACAACACTGCACTGACATTCAAGACTTCTGGCAACAATGGATTAACTGGCCTATGGAGGATGGGGTTTGGCATTTGGTAGCTAGACACAGGACTATTCTATTGTCCCTAATATAACTGATTGTTTTGGGTTTTAATGTTCATTTATATCTTAAATGTGGTGAAGTTATTTGGGGGAAAATCCAAGATTAACATATAATATAGTTCATCCTCTTTTTCTAATTATTGGCTCCCCTTTGATTTTAGATATGCTCTTGGTAGAACATGCTTTTGCCACATATACAGACCTTCTAGCTCTCCCTTGTAGGCACATAATGTCTTTTGCTTTCGCCTTATGGGAGACCTGGTCATGTTAGTGTTCAGTGGTGTACCTGTTGGCTGATGCCAAGCTCATAGCCTGTCCTTTCTCCATAGAAGTCTGATGGAGACACACCTTGGTAAAGACATTCAATACTGATTCAGACAGCTGGTTCAGTAGACAAACAGGACTTCTCAGTGTGGACCTGACTTCACCAGGAAATCTGTGGATCATTACAGTGGCCACATTGTCAGTAGGCTTATTATACAAGATTCAAACTATCATTGAGCCCTTTCTCCCATAAAGAAAACAATCCCATGCATGTTAGTCTTTGAGAGTGTGTGTAGAAGCCAGCCAATATGCAGCTACAGAGTTGTTTCCAACATGTTCTGATACTAGTGATCTCTAATATGTGGCCATCATCTCGGGCACAGTGGGACTTAGAAACCCATGCACAAATATTTTAGCTTCAAAACGGCTAAGATGTGGTTTTGTTTTGAGGACCTTTCTATATTCAGTGGCTGTGATATGGGAAGATGTGCATTTTAAGTGTTCTTCAGACCCTGGGATGTTTATGGAACAAATATTTGCATAACATAAATTTTTATCCAAATATAAAGCAAAAAAAAAAAAAACTATAGAGATGGTTCAGTGTTTAAGAGACTTGCTGCTCTTGCAGAGTACTGTGGTTTGTTTCCCAGTACCTGCCTTGTGTAGCTATAAACATCTGTAACTCCAGCTCCAGGGAATCTAATACCCTCTTCTGGCCTCCATAGGAACTGCACGCGCACACACACACACACACACACACACACACACACACACACACACACGGATAATAAATATTGGAAAATATAAAGACTGCAAGTAATTTGAGAGATTAATATAGGCACCAATGAATAAAAGGCAAGTTGCTAAGATCCCTTTGTTCCCTTTCAAACAAGGTGTGATTGTGTTTATCAAAGCAAGCCCCATTAAGACTCACTCACTGTTCCTTCTCTGCACTCACTGGTGCTGCCACACAGATAAATCAACAGAGACTCAGCTGCTATAATTAAAACTGAAGCTCTGAATTTGTTCCCTCCATCCCAGCAGCTTTTAAATATAACTTGTCTCTTGTTAAAAGAGTGACTTTTACATAAAATTGTTTTTTAAAAAGCAACATTTGGTATCAAGTAACTACCCACTTGACATATTTCTAGAAAAAAGATATATCACTAAATGTCTAATTTCAGAGACCAGAATATCCACATGCCTTGTTCATTCCTTCTGTGAACTCAAGACATGATGTCTTCCAAAATCTCTTTGGCAGTTTGTCCTAAAGAAAAAAAAAAAAAAATCCACTACCTCATTAGGGCTCCATTCAATTAAAATTAAATATAAACAAAGGGAATTAGCTAGGAGCTTCTGAAGATGGAGCTCCAGTGTCCCGAGGGGCGGCTGCTCAGATGATATTGTAGGGTTCTGATGCCACCGACACTGGTGCATCACCTGGACTCAGGTGCTAAGAGTTGGTATGTTATCTGTAAAATAATGTGTGCTTAGATAACGTCAACCTCAAGTTTTACATACTTAGTAGTTTTCATCTTCTTTTTCTCCTTAAAAGCCCAAATCTTCAACTGCACAGTTTTCCCAACCCAAAACATGGAAATAATTTTCCGAAGGCCTTTAAATTCTTGTCTGAGAGTTACATATGTGGCATTGGTCACTAGGAAAAATGCAAGAATTGTAGTTCAAACTTACAAAACACATTCTAAAAATATGATTGAGGATGAAGGAAATGATAGCTCTTTCTTTTCTTTTTCACCCTAAGCAATCATTTAATTAATATTAACAGTATTTAATCAGTTTAAATTACTGTCTAGATAGGATGGAAGTCAAACAGGCCGTTGTGCCCGGGCCTCCTTTCATTTCAAATGCCCACCTCCCTCCCACAATCCTCCTGTATTTACTAAATTACTCCCCTCTCTCTCTGTTTGCCATTCCTTTCTTCCTTCCTCTCCCCCTTTCTGTCCTTCCTTCCTTCCCTTCCATCCTCTGTCTGTCCTTCCCTTCTTCCCTGCTTTCCTTCCTTCCTCTTTCCTTCTCTCTCATACTGAGCTACATTTCCCATTAAGGAAACTGCAGTGGTACTAGTAAACGTTAGAAAAGTGGGAGCCTTCTCTGGGAGGAATGCAACCTGCCCAGCTATATCATCGAGTATTAATATGCTGTTTAAATATAGTATCCCCCGTTTTGGTAAATTGTAAGTTCTGCTGCCTCCTCACCGCCTGCTCCTGTGGGAATCAAAAAAAAGTCATATATTTGGTCTTTGTGTCAAGATAACAAAAATTAATTCCAAAGCCAGCAAGGAGAGAATTGGTAGCCCAGAGAGGGAGTAAATGCCAGCAGCAACCAGCTCTGTGACTTCAAGACAGGAAGGAAATTTCTTTTGGAAATTTGTAGTTCTAGGGGCTGTGCAGCAGGCAGAGCAGCCCCAGTGTAGACCCCCATCCCAGAGTGTTGGCTCAGCCTCTGTGGATTGAAGACAGGCATGGAACACACAGGAACCGACACTCTTTCCCAGCCCTTTTTTGCTGAGGATACTGTATGCAATTTGACCAAGTCTATCTATCCGCTATCATCTATCTATCAAAACTCTGTCAATCATTTAGCTAACTGCTATTTATACTCTATCAATCATCTATCTATCTATCTATCTATCTATCTATCTATCTATC